>JARQTJ010000117.1:66300-212667 GCA_030142635.1 Trachelus troglodyta | reverse complement strand
AAGGGCAACCCCCGACACCATGGTCTATACGTGTAGCTTCACTAGCAGGGTGACTACTCTTATATGACTACTCGAATAAATATGCTCGACCCGACAAAGGAAATAGGAAAAGTAAGACAAACACAACGGAAACTGAGAGGGAACAAAGCGAAACGAGATGAAATAAATGAAGATAGAAATAAAGAAGTGAAGAAGTAGAAAAGTAAGGAATAGAGTTATAAAAATGGAGAAGAAATTAGGAAAGCGATAAATAAGAAAGTGAAGAATGAAATATAAAGAAATAAGGAAGTAAAGAAGAAGTAAAGAAGAAATAAATATAGAAATAGAATGTTGGAAGTGGATACGAGAAATGACTCCAAGAGACCAGTATAGGAGACCGGCTCGAGGAAGAATGAGCGCTGCGAGTCCGGGCTCTGCCTCGAGCGCTCCCCCTACTCTCCGGCCCCTCCCACTCGCCGAACCCTGCGCGACGAAATTGCGCGCACACAATTTTGGGCAACTTTCGTACTTCTAAATATGCTTGGCCAGAATTTCCGATTTCTAAGTGTTAATATTTTACTTCATTGATTGAATTAATTATTTTAATTGTTAAGTATGGTAAAAGTGTACGCGTACTGACTAGTTGTAATACATATTATCATAGTTCTTCAAGACTCTGGAAAGTTCTAGAAGAAAACAGACAAGAGTATATAAGAGCGAGGCAAATGACTCGCCGAGTCAGTCGATCGTGTTTACTCAGTAGAAACGCTACTTGCGTTAATCCTTTGTAGTGTTGCTTAACCATTAGTATGTTCGGTATAAATAAATCTGTTAATATCTGAATTCACTGTGCGTCTCTTCTATATAACCGATCACATTAATGTTCCACGCACCTAATTTATTAATATTTCAATTTGAACGTAATTTATTTTCGATATTCTACAATTTCAATTTAATTTTCATCTACTCCGTATATTCTGCGAGATTTTGATTTAGTCTCACTTTTATATTTTGAATAATTTTTGAAAGTAAATTAAGATCCAATAATAGTTAGTAAAAATTGGGCTGCTACACGGGAGTCAAAGTGGCACCGCACTTTCTTAAAAATGTCTTAAAAATGTTTCAACAATAGGCTTTTTCAATAGTTCTTTAGAAGTTCTTTAGTTCCCGGTCTCGTTCTAAGGTTTTCTTTGGGAACCAGCGCTGAGCAGCGGAGAACCTCTGCCCGTCAAGCTACACGTTCGTGCTCACGTTTAGCTCTTTTACGACGGGATTTGCATTGTCGCCAGTGGCGATGATCACAAAATCCTGCTTCCAGCCTCGCCCCTACGATTCAGCGCCATGGTTTTGTTATTGCCTAAAATCGTAGCATTGTGAATCTCCCTACTCATCTCTGTACAAATTTTTAGTGTCTCCAACCAATATATATACCTATATGCACCCAAATATGCAATATATATATACTCTGTACACAAAAACAAAACGACTAGAGTATCTCCCGCTGCTTAAAATCCTCATCTATTATTGTATACGTTCTCTGCAGTGGGCACTGCGCCACATTTCTCTTCAACCACAGGCAAAGAATTTTTTGATGATTTAGGTATACGTCGGCAGACTCCTGGACGTGTACAATGAGTCATTCTCTTCAGTGGTAAGGTTCTACGGAATATAACTGTTGTACCTTTTAGAATTCAAATATTCATATCAAGAAATATTGTTCACTTTTAATTATCGACATAAATTCTAGACAATCCACGAATAAAAAATTCTAATAAAATTCATACAATTTCTTGAACATAATCAAATGGCTTTGAATAATAGATGAACATATAATAAATTAGCAAAGACTTCCCAAGGATTTTATACCATGAATCTTAAAGAGTTTTAAGTTCCAATGAAATACGTAATTACAAAGGGTATGCTTAAAGTCAAGTTAGGTTATGTGTTTCTGAGGAAGCAGAAGATAGAAGATTAGTGGTATCCAATTTTAAAAGCTCATTTAACATCCGGTTATTTTAGGGAGACGGTCGTATCTCGTTATCTCTGAGATCCTTTGAGAAAGTATTTGTTTCCTTTACAATATCTTAGCTTTGACTTGGCTGATTCAGGGAATGAGGAATTTCTTAAAATTAACCAACGTCTCTTTGTTTGCCTGTACCAAAATATCTCCACGACTTGATGATCCAATTGTGTAAATTACTCCAGATACCGTGTGATACTGTAAATTAAGGTCAAAGGATACGGCATGGTATGAACAAAATGGCGGATATATTCTTTTATTAAATTGTTCCTCGCCAAAATTCAATTTTAGGAGATAGTTTATCGAATTCCCACCACAGACCGCCACCGTGCATCTTAGCTGATAGATCCTATTAATAAAATATTAGAGTGAAATGAATTTTTTTTAAATCATACGCGTATTTTATTTCGCTCGTACATTACTCATAATACATAGTTACATTTACACAAATTTACAAATATCTTTGAAATGAGATTACAGCTCATGCGGTTCTACCCTCCGTCCAATAGTTAGGCGTTTTATTTTATATTAATTAACAAGTCTCATTCGCATTCTTCGTCGCTGATTATTAACTCGTTCACGTCTCATTCGCATCGGACGGAGGAAGCATAGTACGTCAGCAATAATAACTAACTTTTAATCGGGTAGTATGTAATCATCTTTGATGCATTGATTAAGAAGAGTTCATCTGTGATTTTTGTTACTCACTTTCTCTCTCTCTCTCTAATTAAGAAATATTTTCGAGTGAAACTTAGTTTTTCATTTTTTTTATCCTTAAACTCGCACTTCCGGTATTACCGGATATACCGATTTCCCAGGACAATCGCGAACAATGATAACGATAATAAAAATGTACAGAGCAGACATTTTAAACAAAAGACAAAATATTCTTGACTATTCGTCACTGACTTAATTTATTAATGGCGCAAATCATCTGATGGAACAAAATTGACCGGTCGGATTGATCTGAGTGATATATTACCTAATTTTGATTTAAAAAGAAATAATAACGAACCGTCGAACGGTGCTAATTATTTAATTAAAAGAAAAAGTAAACGCTACTATGAAATTTACGCTTTTATTGGCTACAGCATCCCACAAATAATTTTTCTCCATATTAATCTATCACGAAGATGATCACATATGTGGCCCATATGAGTAGCATGGCGTTTCACGTGGCGACATTAAAATTTATTACGAAATGTTGTCTGGTGTAGAAGCCCGATACTCCTCGATATTTTTTTATAATAGAAAAAAAAATTCTTCGATCAAACTTATTAAATGCAATATTCTGATGTGGAATAATATTACTTAGAGTGGATATGGTCAGAATTTCAAAGAAGGTTATAACAGAAAAAAAAGAGGAGCAATGATCGGACTTCTCTTGGAAAAATTCATTTTAACTTTCATATGGAAACGTCAATCGCATTTGATGATCAACGACGTCACTTGTCGTTTGTAACGAATTAATATATTTATATATATCTATATATTTATTTTTATTATACTTTATGTATACGAAAAAACGTCCAAGTGTCTTTTATATAAAAGATAAAAAATACGTACATGCGCGATACTCATCAAAGGGTTACGCCCAGGACACGACGACGAGTATTTTCATCGTCGATTACGAATAATTATTTTCATTTTTCTTTTCTCTTTAATATTTACACGGAAAATAATTCAAGAGTAGCTCCCGATACGCGATACGGTTTGCAGAAGTAAATGCAGCAAAAAAAATTATTTAGCAAAGAAGACTGTTCGTTAAAGAGTTTTGGCAAATTATTTCTGCGTATCGTGATTTCAGAAAAAAAAATAAAAACACGGCGTCTTTAACGTCTTGCCTACGTCAGTGTTACAATATCGATTCTAATTCTCTTGGCATCTTATGGTGTTTTTCTTTTTTAACGTCTTATCGTTATCAAGAAAATAAAAAAACTCGGACATTGATCAATTTTTGTGAAAAATTCCATTTTTCGAAATCCATTAAAACAGACGTTATTTAGTTATTTTTTGCCATTCCTCTGGCCCGCTGCTTTTTTCACTTAAAACAAATGTCCTGACTATAACGAACCGTGACGTAGTCGTACATGTATAATTTATCTAATAATAGAAGTAACGTTCAGTCCTATTTCTGCTTTTTTCCCCATGATTTTTCTTTTCTTTTCCTTTTTTTACATGGTGATTCCTTATCGCCGACCGAAGAGTCTTTTCTAATCTTTATAGGTCATCTCGTTCTCCTCGTATGTATATATATATATATGTCATAGGAAATAGACTATCGAATTACGAACTTGTTTTAAAAACAACATTTGTAAAATTGCAAACACTACGAAGAACGCGAAGCGTCCGCGAGCTACTACGATGACTGCCGATTATCGCTTATCATTTTTATATAATTATATTTGACTATCTACAGAGTGACGCAAAGAGACATACACGGTCTGGTGCGCTATAAACGTTTAAAAATTTAAGAATATTCATACTTCTGAAAAATTCCAAAATACATCGATACCAACCACTGGCATAAAATCAACGATTCCCGCGTCCCTAATAAAAAACAGTCGAATTCCCGACGAATAGATGAAAATACGATAAGTTTCTCTGCGTCACCCTATAACAATTATCAACGATAACCCTAAAACTTTGGAGTCGCGATTTCGATACAGCTGTGACCTTAAACTACCTGGCGACGCATCAGCTATAAACGCTAAGAGCTAGTGAATACTGTCCTACCTATAAGTACGCTTGGATAAAGTGTGGTTCATCTCCGAGGTTATGAAAATTCGTTGAAGAAAATTGAGGTAAAGAAGAACGTAAGAGAAGACAAGAAAAAAAAGAAAAAGAAAAAAAGAACGGCTAGTAAGTACGAATATTAATAGAGCCCCGACCCTCGGGTTCATCGTCGAGCAAAGTCGTGCCGAGGGACGTGCAAGGGTAACTTGACGTTCTCACATATTTACAAGATAAACAAAACGCAACTCTTTGACGTTCATTTTGAAAATGATACATTAAAATGAATTAAAGAATTACGAAGGAAAGAAATAAAAGAAAGCACCACCCTATATCGTCTCGACGCGAACCTCAATTTCCCTAATCTTGTTGTTAGCTGTCGTTGGGCGGTGTTTCGTTGCCCTTGTTGTTCATTGCGAACGCAGACGACTGACTGACATCGGGCGAGACTGACTGACTTGGATTAATGACAGGAGTGATAGTCTGCACCAGGTTGCAGGAGACCGGTACTATTGGCGGCAGATTGGCAGGATTCCCAGCAGAACCCATATTGCACGAAAGGGATGGTCTCTTCCTTTCAAGACTGTTCGTCGCCATTTGCCTTCTTGCCGTGGAATTTCTTTCGAGACTATTCGTCACCATGTGATGCCGCCTTTCGAGACTAGATACCGAGCTCACGTCCGACTGGCTGCCCTGCTGAAGATATAGACATAAGCTATGCGGATGACGACTAACCGGAAGTCTTTGATATGACTTGGACGTCACTGGTACCTGGAAGGAATGGTCCATCGATTGGCCCATTCGATGAAGAAGATCTCCACTTTGACTCTGTCTGAACGTCGGCGTCTGTCTGTCGCTCGAGAGGCTTCTGCCTAGCAGTTGTTCTCCGGACTGGCTGGACCGATTTTGATTTTCCGGCGTGGACTCTCTGGTGTTGCTTATCACCTCGCTTTGCTTTTGACAGATCCGATTGTCCACGTACGGATAACGGATGCGAATGGAATCGATTACGTCTAGGAGATTCTTCGCGTCCATTGCCAGGATATGCGCCGCGGATAGCATGCCCCTTTAAAGTGGGAATATAATAAATAGTACCTAACGATCTTTCGATCACTCTCCTGAACTCTGGACTCACTTTCTATATTCGGCATCCAATGTCGTTGCACTGTAACTCTGAGCCAGTTTCATGGCTGAAACAAGCTCGGCCATGTCTTTGCTCAGGACTTTGTGCGCCATTTCTACCTCGCGGTGCGCAGAGGCTGGGAGTATTTCCACCAGAGCATCCACAGAGGACAAAAGAGATCTTAATTCCACGCCCACGCGTCGTACCAGTTCCAGATACTGTTCAGCCTTACTTTGTTGTACTCCTTTGACAATATGTATAAATAATGTAGGTTTGGTGAGCATAACTTTAGGAATATAAATAATTAAATTTTACTCTACCTTGAGACAAAGACATTACGGCTCTCACGACACTTGTAGTACAGTCATAGACTTTGTCATTGGTTCTATCCAAATCAGCCGTTGGGGTAGGTTCCATCTTCTGGTCAATAATAATTGATAAGTTAATTATTCACAAAGGCAGTTTTGTATGCTTAATAAATTGTTTTAAAAATGCAATTAAAGAAGTGCAAGCAAACCAAAGACAAATGTATATATACAATGTAAAATTCTTTGGAGCTTTAAGTCACCTTGACGACTATTACTTTATCGGAACCCTTGTCAGAGCCAAGTGATCCCGTATTGGCAGTGTGAGCTTCGTGACTTGGTGATTGCGTGACGGACCTCGGTACCGGAGGGCTGGCACTCTCGTCGCCGCTGGTTGCGATCGAAAGACGTTTCTGAAAGCGTTTGTCAAAGCTAAGAGAAAAAGCTCAAGCGAAATGACGCACAAGGCGGAGATAAAGATGTTAGGTAGAATATTAAAATACAAGATAAAAAGGAAAGCAATGAAAATGAAAAGAAAATAATTTTCTTTATCAAATTTTACCTCTTCTCGTGCCAACCATCTGCTGTCCTCTTCGGATTGTCTTTGCTGCTCCAACAGCCGCTGCTCAAGTATCTTCTGCTCGTCGTCCACACCCCGGGTGAAACTTTCCGAGACGCTGTCGAACAATTGTGACTGTGCGTTCCTCTAAAACAAAGGATATGTCTTTATTAATGATTTGATCGTTTAAAAGCATCTCCGTGTGGTTCCTGTAAACCTTAATGAAATTTATATGTACGTAGTATTGATTAAAGTATAAATAAAAATTAAAGAGATGCATAATTCCTCGCAAAACAAACTTGGTACATGTTTGGAGTAGCATGCATGTAAAATTATATAAATAAGTATAAAAATTTAGTAATGTACATTCCTCCATGCGTGAGCGAGCTTACCAAACCACAAAGTGTAGCCAACGTGAGAAGAAAATAAAATAAAAAAAATATATCTCTGGCTTCCTACTACAAGGAGTGCGGAGCGTTTACATATGAGAGCCCATGAATAAAGTCTACTGGTAGAATATACCTATAGTATAATATGTGCACTTATACAGTATTGACAAACTTAAGGAGTAAATCGTATGAGTAGATCGGTGCGACGAAGAAGACGGCAAAACCAAATAATGTTGCATTCCGAAGAAGAGGGATGCGATTCGGCATTCCTAGGAGGCATTGTCAAACCTGATCTTGCTGAGCCTCCTCGGTCACAGAGCCGCTGGAGGAGACAGTACTGTCACTGACAGCGGAAGACACCAGTGAACCGGACATTGTGCCATCGGTAGAGCTGGTGAGCTGCTCGTCAGTCTTTTGCGTTACAAACGTGGTGATCTTGGCTACTCCAGTAGCGATCTGGGGTGCGCTTGATCTTGTAACTGCCATGGCAACCTGCGGCTGGACCATTTGTGACTGTTGCGATGTGCAGGTAGCACTCATGGTCTGCTGTGAGTTCACCGCGTTAAAACGAGATGTGGCAGGGTCTACTGAGGTCGCTGAGACCTGATTCATCTGGTTCGCCGCACCCTGGTTAGGTGCTCCTGAATTGGGAAGCTGCTGCGGTACGAATTTCTGAGCAGACTGTGAAACGTGCGGCTGGCTCGTGTTTGGTACGGCGAAGTGAGGATGCACTACGTGGGTCTGCATCATTCCTGGTTGGCTCGTAGGCAGAGGACTGCTAGATCCGGATTGTATCTGCTGGGCGTAAGTCGCCTGGTGCATCTTCTGAGCTTGGACAACCGTTGATGGCGTAGCGTGTACAGTGTATATTGGATTTGATCCATTTGACTGATTCTGGCAGCTAGTGAACTGGGCCTGGCTGTAAGAGACAGCCTGAGCTTGCAGGGAGCTCTGCCTCTGGAAGTTCTGTACGTGCTGACCACGCGTGACGTACATTGGTTGCTGAGCTGTCTGAGCTACGTTAGAGTAGATCTGTTGGTGCTGATAGTTCTGAGGATACATTGGCTGCGACTGGAAGTTCTGGACCGGTGTCGGACTGTAGACCAGGTTGTTCCTGGCGTTTTGCATGTGCGATACGTTTGGTGGTGTACCAGTCTTCATCTCACAGCTCTGGCTCTGCGCTGACTGAGCTCGGAACTTCAATACGGGACCGTATAGGCACTCGGTAGCCGATGATGTCATGACCGTCGTCAAGGAACTAACGCTACGGGAATAACCACCACCGGGAGCACCAGGAGTCTGTCCGCTTGGAGGATTTTGAGTGGAATTTTGTCCAGCACCGATACCACTGAAGGGCTGCGCCCCGACGCTACTGGGGAACTGGGAGTAACTGCTAGACTGACTCTGAGCATGCGTGCCAGGGACGTACTGATTATGCGATACTATGACATTCGGCAAGCTAGAGGGTCCATAATTTCCAGGATTCTCACCGAAATTACCACCTACACTAGGACTCTGACTAAGGTTGCCAACGATTGCTGAACTCTGAGTGAAATTCGCGACCGGGCCGTATATCTCGGCGCAAGCGTTACTTGCTATCGGCACTGCGTTCGAGGTCGAGAACTTCTGCACTGGCGAGTAGAGGTCACCGGTAATGCTACCGACGACCTTTGAGCTAACCGCGTATAAATTCTGCATCTCTTTAACCTTCTGCTGCTTTCGACAAGCTGCAGGGGACTGGCTCTGACCTGAATCAGACATAGTTAAGCTGGACATTAAGGGTGACACGGTGTCAGAGGAGTCTAAGGAATCTAAATTAGTTTCAGACAGTGTTGAGTCTCCGGACTGATTGTCATGAGAGATTCCAGCTTCGGATACGAGCGGGTCGAAGAAAGGTAGATCTGAGACTACGGCAGTGGTGAGGATCTGATCCTCGTCTTGGAACTGGACTGCAAGGGTATTAAAAGGTGAAGCGGGTGTCGTGTAGACCGAGGGACATACCCCCCTAGTCTGGTTATCCTTCAGGAGCTGTGCCAGGACCTCAGGACTCTGCGCCACAATGTACGTCGAGACCGGAGCCGTCACTGTGAGTTGAGCTTGATCCGTTGCATTCTGCGGTTGTCTGGATGGCTTTGGCGGCGGGACGTCGTCTGCTCCTGGAATTATGCAAGCGAAAAGCATAATGAATCATATATTATTTCATAAAGATTCTGTAATTAAACTTTTATTACGTACCCCAGGACATTGCTTGTACCCTTCTGTTTTCCCGTCTCATAGTCTCCTGCTGCTGATGTTTCTCCTCGAGGAGAATCTCGCTGCAATGAAAATACGCAATTAAGTTACCAAAGTGAAACATTCAATCTTACTTCCACTTTAAACTTTGGAAACTCTTAAAGACACTTACTGCAAGTTCTCTCTAATATCCTTGAACGTTGGTCTCTTGCTGGGCTCGTAACTCCAGCACTGAGACATTAATGAGTATAATCGCGGTGGGCAGTGATTAGGAAGTGCTAATCTCTCGCCATTTTCTAATTTACGTATTACTTCGTTATTCTTTACACCCTGAAAAGGCTTCACTCCCAGCATGAGTATCTCCCACATACAGACTCCTGAAGCGTCAAGGAAACTCTAGTTAGTTATCACCAACCACCAAGACTAACTTTTCTTAAGGAAACTTCCTTACTCACCAAACATCCAGACATCGGATGATGTGGTGAATCTTCGAAAGTTTATACTCTCCGGTGCCATCCATTTTATTGGAAGCTTACACTTGCTCGCTGTGTAGTAATTTTGATCCTCTACCCATCGGCTTAATCCAAAATCTGCAAGCTTTACACAGTTGTGCGAAGAAACCAGTACGTTTCTTGCTGCGATGTCTCTGCAGAGGATAAATTATGTTATTGAATTTTATGTAATTTAATTAACTATGTGAATTCAAGAATTTGATGAATCTAACCTGTGCACGAATTTTTTACTCTCGAGGTATGACAGCGCTGTACTCAGCTGGAACGTGTAGAGGAGCAGTGTAGCTAGATCTAATCGATTCTTATTTGACTGCAAGTAAGCTCTCATCTCTCCCAATCTAGCCAATTCCATAACTAACCAGATTGGAGCTTCTGAACAAACTCCAATCAGTCTAATGATATGAGGATGTTCGAACTGTTGCATTATATCTGAAATATTAAGATATAAAATGGATTCAAGACTTTTTTGGAATTAAGAAAATTATCAAGGTTTTAGAACTTTCGGCTTACAAGCTTCTTCGAGAAACTTCTCAGCAGTTGCCAAATCGGCATCGACCTTGCAGGTTTTTACAGCTACTGCGATCGTCTGACCATCTCGACCTTTGTATGAACCCTTATGAACATTTCCGAACTGACCTTCACCGATGATCTCACCCAATTCCACCTGGTTTCTTACTATTTGGTAATCGCGTGCTAAAACCAGATGAATCAACATTTTTTCTTGTATTTAAAGAGGGTGGATGTTTTTCTTCTCAATAGAAAAAAAAAATTGTAGGCCCTACTTGCTGGTGTAGAGTAATCGCCTTCCTCGTCAACTATCTCAGCATAATCCTCAGACAAAATGGTGCCAGTTTTTCCAGCATTTTTTTCTGGGCTACCAGTAGCATCCTGTCTGTACTTTGGCGGATGAGCATCTAGTTACAAGAAATATTCACGTGATTAATTAACCTCATAAAACTTTCTGTCACTGTATAAAAAGACATAATAAAATATTCTAAGTATAAATTGTATTGGACAGTTGTAATAAAACAAACCTTTGCAAGGACATGGATAATTTTTCCATGAAGCAGCTTGAAAATGTACAATAAATTATTTTCAATATAGAATCATAAGAAATAAAATTAAAATGTTGATACGTAGTATGAACAGCGAAGCCAATTACATATCCATACATTTATTACCTTTACGATTCCAAAGAGAAGTATTGCTGCCAGTAACTAGTCTACAATAACCGTCAATCAAATCAGCAAGGCTCTCAGCTTGATCCAGACTGGAACAAGTGATGCTGAGAGTCTCAGCAGCACCAGCAACTCTCAGTTTGATGCACGCCTTCGCATGTTCCTTGCAATCCGAGACAAGTGTCTGAATGGACTGTATCTGTGAGAATTCCGCCATTCTCGTAGGCTATAAAGAGTTTTAAAAGATTCCATAAGTATCGAACATCAACAAAAGTACCATTCAACAAGAGATATCCGAACACTAACCACAGTACCACCACGATGAGCCATGTAGGAAATTCCAAGGTCTGGACCAATGACTAGCTCCACAGGAATGGACCAACTTGACTGCACAATAAAAGGCACAAGAAAGACCTCGATCAATTGATCTTTATACACATTGCAAAGTGCTCGTTAGCTTTAAGCTTACCCCAAGAGCACAAATGAACCTCTCTTGATCGAACCTGTAGTGCGACCTTAGGAGGTCAAAGAACTTGAACATGCACTCGAGTTCCGAGTGCGATGCGACCTTCTTGAAGTGTTGCTGAATGAGCTTGCGTAGCGTTTTTGGCTTCATTCCATTAAGCACCGAACGAGGTAAAAACTTGTGCAAGCCCACCTACGAATTTTCAGAATAGTAAACTTGAATATATATTTTTTCAGAACTGGATTCGCTGTAAGAAATGACCTCTCTCTCTCTCTCTATTTCAAACTGACCTCCCTCTCCAGGTACTCAAGATTGCTCTTCTTGTCAAGAGCAATCTGCGGCATGTCCTTGAAGAAATAACGTATCTCCAAGCAACATAATTGCACCGCAACGTCTTGATCCAGGGCCGCGTGATTAGCACTCAGGTAATCGTTTCGCACCTAAAATTAAATCACAGTATCAGAAACGTTTTTAAATCATACATTAATCAATTAAAATACTAATTACCAAAGTGTCTTACCTGGTCGTAATAATAATAAAACGTTACTTTGTCCTTCTCATATAGATCATTGAGATTTTGAGGTAAATAACGAACCCTTAACTCGTATCTCCACTCACTGTGAGGATGTTTCCTTTCATATTTCTCTTGAACCTGTAGATCAAAAATTGTATTAAAATTTTCCTCAAAAAATATTAATCGCAATCAAACCCCTTTTCGTACCTGATACATGGTCGTGTCCTGATGCAACCAGTAACTCTCCCCTGATCCAGGGTGATGCAATCTCATGGCGTATAAATTCCTATAATGCCTAGTTCCCACGGCAAGGCGACTAGTAACCAGAGATATGATACCCTTGACATCGATGGCATCCCCAAATTTCACGACGTTAAAACCCCCTATAATTATACATAATTAATATTAGAAAAAAGAGCTCAATTTCAATCAATCAAACACTCAAGGGAAACTGAACAAAATCATTCTCACCATTTGGCAAGTGAACCTTCAGGGTGGCTTTGTCCATGGGGGTAGGTGATCCATGGGGTGGCGTATTTCTGCCACCCCCACCAGCATGCACACCACCAACACCACCACCTCCACTGCCATCTCCGCCAGTGCTCATCCCCTCATGGCTGCAACAAAAAAATTTAATGAAACAACCCCTCGCCAATGCATGCCCAGCATCAAATGGTCTATAAAATCCAAAATTAATTAAATCCATCCCGATTCTTAGTAAACGCAGTTTATTAATTAAACGCCAGTGACGTCATCCTACGTACCACAGAAGCTCTTGCTAAGAAATCATTCACATTTTTTTTAAATATTTTTCACTGATAAGCTGTCATTGCTAGTATATAACAGATTTGCACGTCAGATACGGACCAGGCGTACCATTAAGGTAATTCACTGATTTTATCAATGATTTCAAAATGGCTGATAATCTCACGGAGATTATAAGATTTTTATTACTCTTTTCACGAGCACCCAATTTATTGTACAATTTGTTTATTTACTTTGAGTCATCAATGATTATATGTATATCTCGAGCAGATAAGTACAAGGTAGAAGACGTTCGAGTCGAGTATTTATATACGGGATATTATAATTGCACAGAGTCACAGGACAGGTTCACACTTTATCTACGGAGCACAAAATGGAGGGAACTGTCTGCAAGTATATAAGTAAATTAAGTGACGTAATATAAAAAATCCTGAAGTGGATCTCAAAAGCGACTACGTTAAACGTAACAATTATAAAAGGGAAAATAGAGTGGATATTATTATCATTAGAAATTGATAAGAGGTCGACGACCAAATATGCACGTTGGATACGTATTCGATTAATTTATTCAAAACGAATGAATGATTTTTGAACGAAAAAAATTAGAAAAGAATTTTATCAGCTCACCTGGGTAAATCATTATATTTCTGACTGCGCCGAAGCGCATACGCATACACACTGTCGTCCTGACAATAAATACACTTATAAATCAATCCCAGTCTGGGACCACGCATTTTAGTCACTTAAACAAAAATTTCATTCACATCTCGACCGTCGATAAAAACCGACGCCGAGCGTCGTCACGAGGATCCCACCAGCCTACGTCATACGTCATCGAGTCATTGGGTGAGACGAAGACCGCGAATATTTCACAAATCCGTGAGACCATTGAAAATAGAATCCGACCGATCAGCCACAGTGGCCATTAGTCCTAAGAAGAATGATAAATCAACGTTGTCGGCTTATCTTGTTATCAGTAAAATTTGGAGCGCGACGTTGAGCGAAATCGCGATAATCGCCTCGTGCGCGTATGGCGAATTATGAATAGAGCATAAAATAAAAAAAATTCTTTATTTCTCAATATAGTTATGCATTTTTACGTAATAATAAACATATTGACAATATTCTCGATAGACTTTTGACTTCTCGAGAAATCTCATTCAGCGACAGTCGTTACTTGCGTACGATTTCAAGCACGTATACGACAATACAGATATTCGTATACAGTGCCCTTGGGCCCCTTGAATAAAACGCCAAGACTCACCGAGGGACAGGAGCTTTATGTCAGCGACAGTAACGCGTGACCGATGACAGTTGTCGTTCCATTGAAAAGGAACCCTCTTCAACGTCCTGAAGTAACCACCCGTTGCCATTGTAATATACGATACGTGTATGTATGACGTAGCTATCGCAGCCAACTTCACGCGTAACACGCTATACGTTAGTAGCACAATTCGAACGTTGAATTCCACTGTACTGCCGCAGTATCAGGCATTGAACGTAACGTTTATTTCACACGCAAACCAAAAAGCGAGACCCAAGGCGGCGTCTTCATTCAAATTCCATAAGCGTCTCCCACGCTTCTTTTCTAATACCGATGGAATATTTTCTGGTATCGGTAATGAAGTTTCGTGCGTTATGATTTAATGCCGTCCGACGCTAGACGGCGGGCGGCTTGTGGACGGAGCGAAGGAAAAATTTTACGAGAAGACAAAAGAGAAAAACTTCCAGCCGCGTAAGAGCACTAGTCATCGCCCGTACGTGAAATGACACAACAGACAATAAAAAGACGAATGATAAGCAAGAGGTTCGTCTGATTCGAAATCTAGCTTAGGATATTGACTCTCGTACTCATCCCGGAGTTACAGAAAACTATGAAAATTCAAAGCCACATTTTTTATCTTTCCCTACTTCTAACGAGTGACAAAAGGCCGATACGAATTTCTAACGGGTGTCACTTTTATCTGCTGACGTTTTTTTAAGTAACGCATCGTCGTGTATCACACTGATACTCGTTTAATAAAAGTAAATTAAAACACTGTGTAAAAGGACGTTTTAGAGAATTTCAGGAATATTACGCAATATGAAAAAAAAACCAACGCCTCGCCTAATGTGTTATTCGTGGGAATTTCGCCTGTCGCAGTCACGGAATATGCGATGCATTAGCGAGTGAGGCGAATGTCAGAAAGCAAGGGAATATATGCATATACGTAGAAGCATATATGATCTGAGTTTACAACTAGGAACTTCCAAAATTCACTAATGCACCCAACCCTAACCTACTCTAAAGACACGTAATATACATATACAAGTATACTCAGAATATTATCGCGAGTGAAACCTCATCTCAAAATTAGCCAAGAACATTTGCGAATTAGGCGTGAACCGCTTATACTCGTATCTCGCGTATTATTATATTGCGAATTGGGAGTGTACCGTATTAATTTATACGTACTGCGAAATTTCTCATGCTCATACCTATGTAAATACGTAACGCAGCACATGAATACAAAGCGAGACACCCATTAAATCTCTATAAGTTCGAAACGCGTATAAAAAAGAGGTCCTGAAGTATTTCGCGAATCGGCAAGGAATTTGCATTATTCCAGAGTCTCGATCGGCGGCGGAATTGCACTGGGTATAGTAGGTACCAGCTGTTAATGTAAATGCACATTACGAGCGTCCGGCTAAAAGGAATGTCGTCGGTCAGGGACGAACCGTTTAGTCATGGGACCCGTGTCGTATTGTCGCAACGAGAATAGATCCAACAAGTTATCCCAGTTACGGTTAATCGATATTGATTGATAATGAGGCAATCGATAATTGGCGTATTAAAAATAAAAAAGTGACAGCAGCGTCAAGCAGCAGAATAAGTTGTGGCTACGCGAGGAGTCAACGTCCCGGATGATCCTTAAGATCTCAATTATGACGAACCAATATGGACCGTTCTGGGAAGCTGCGACCGATTAACGATCGATATTGAGATTTTTCGATCGATTAATTTTTAATCAATATATTTGTCCGTTTTATTTTTAATTCATATATTTTCCAAAATTAGACTATTTCGTGTACCGATATGTAAATCGATGATTGGCCAATCCCTGTATCCTATTCTTGAGTATGTTTAAGGGGAGGGAGGGAGAGAGGGGGGAGGAATACCGATCTCCGTTATACATTAATAATTACATACGGCCTAACGTCTAACGATACGAGCAATTGCATAAGTAATGGCTCTGGCTGCGATGTGAATCCGCCTTACACGACTTACGCCTAACGACCGTTTTAAACATGGAATCGTGGGATCGTTTATCGGATGGTTATCGTTACTTGAAAACTAGTCGAGTTCTCGCCATATAATTTATATACGATATTTATTTACTGGGCTGAATATTCGCGCAGTGCTTGAAGACTGGGAACTGTGAGATATATATATATACGTATATGGTAAGAGTGTGGAAAGTTGGTATCTGGAATTGCTGCACGTAAACATAATGCACTGATGATTATCATCAATTGGCATTAAAGCAGACACCACACAGACATTATGAATATATATAAGGTTAATTTATTTCATCGAACGATATTATATGCAGATTAATTAGCGGTAGCACTGATAACGATAATTATTTATTGTAATTAATCAAAGGATTTAATATTAAGGATAAAAAATTTCTTTTTTATGATAACAATCCTTGGACTCTCCCTAGATCGGAATTATTTGTTCACCCGGTACATTATAATTGCGTGGGCCTGAGAAAATGGAGGCGAGTTATGGGACCCGTGGGGAATATATAGATAGCCATGAGTACACGGTGTGACGTCATCACGGATACCATCGTACAATTTGTACGATAGAAAGAATCGTAATGTCGCCGATTGGAAATGATGAGTTTTGATAATTTTTGGGGGGAGGGGCGAGGGGGGGGGAGAATTTTATAAAATTGTTACATTATCAGAGAATCTGACCTGCTCGTTGGCGACCTCTAACGCACCTGCATCAAAACGCCTACGTTTTTCCCTTTCACTCGAACTTTCTCCGACCGCTCCTCCGCAATCGATATGCCCTCCTACTTTGCATGTGAATTTTTTTTCGTGTGAATTTGCCCTAAATGTGCAATTCTAGCGTATTCACCGAATCGTACTTCTTTATCGTGCTGCATGCGAGACGCAGTGAGATTTCTCAAATGGACCAGTTCTGTATTTACTGTTTTCCATAAATATAAGGGAAATTTACGCTTTATGATTATTATGGGGTTCTACGGGGCACAAGGTCGAAATTTGATCCCTTTTGTATTTTAGGCTAAATTATGCAATTACTCGGTGATCCTCGCGAGGCGCGAATGGCTGCAAAATTCAATTGCGGTTTGGTTAACTTTATGGGAGACCTTGGTAATTTATTGTGAATGCAGTGGGAGAGGTCAGGGGTTGGCCATTTTTATTGTTGGGAGGAATATATATATCAAGTAATGGAAATCGAAATAAAACGCTGTGGAAATTGAAAAAATCATGTATATCTGTATGTATATATATAGGTACCTTACGCGCGACACTCTATGAAATTTCCATGTGCCCAGGGTATCAGGGCTGTAGTAATCATTGCAGCGACCCAGGGCACACAGAAGACCCTTGCTGTCCCTTTTCCATCTTCTCTCGCGAAAAGTAGGACCGCTCTTTTCTCGCCTTAGAAAGACGTCCTTGCGATTTTCAAAGCTCTGCGGCAACCGCGCCATCGCGACTGGCCAGGATATTCCACTAGCTTTTCGCTCCACGAGTTCCAGCATCGTATATTCCAGAGGGCACTTTACGAAATATTTTACTTTTTTTTAATCTTCGTTCACTCGCACTCGTGTCATAGTTCACGAAAGTTCACGATATAAATTTAGAGTCTTGTCGATGGCGGGAAATTTAAAAGAGATATTCGTCGTACCACGTGACAGAGTCATCGACGTCAACGTCATCGTCCGTAAAGATCGCTTGATTGATTTCCAAAAAAGCATAATTACCAAAAGTTTTATCCAATTTTCTTTTACCAATCGGTCAAAATATCTCTGGAGAAAAACAGGAGCAACTTTTTTTTTTGAAAAAAAAAATTAACCCTACCGATAATTTAACTTACACATCCTGTAATTTGGATTAAGGTGCGTCCACAATTCGATTACACAAACCGTTGCAGGTAAGAACGAACCTGAAAATTATTAACCAATAAAAAAATGTCACGATAGGTTAGAAAAAGAAAATGACGAAACACCGACGAATTTGAATTTTGAATGACGAAGTCCAACCGACGCTGTATATGTGCCGAGTGAGAATTCAAATTCCCCGACAGAACCATAGGATTTTATTCAAATTAGAAGCCTGACACTTTTAAAATACTAGTCAAGATTCCGGGACGCTGTTACTAATATTTCGCGGGGCACGTGGGCGTAGCGTTGCGCCAACGCGGAACACCTGGAAGGCCGCAGGCAACTCGTCCTCCGTTTTTAAATTTTCAAAAAAAAAAAGAAAAAAATTTCCTAATCACCGTATCACTTCACTGTATCCTTTAATTCCACAATTTCCACTGCCAATTTTATCGACATTTTATTTTCCAATTTAATCCATACACGTCACTTTCTTTTTTTATTCGCGTTCACAAAACCACAGGTGCACGCATTGACTGTCAGCTCGAAACTGATCGGCAGGGAAGACAACTCCTGTGAGTTTCTCCCTCTTTCTCACAATGGCGTGGGACGCGCGGCTGTTCGTTCAGAATTTCCAGGACTTGCGGCAAATTGTGCGTAGCTACAGGGTGATTCAGGATGGATTAAACCGTAAAGAATCATCGGCATAAAACCACTCCCCGTTTCTATACCTATATATACTGCCTTATGTCTTATATTTATACACAAAGTATATATAAACATATCACCCTGATGCATTTCCCACTCTAGTCTCTTCAGGGTGTGGTATTTTTTAACCGGTACGACATTCCAGAACCCGCGTTAGGATGTCCCGCGAGAGACGTCCCTGGCTTTTGCTCCTATGCTCTTCCCGATCTTGATAAACCGTAAACGTAGACTGTCTTATCTCATCGGACGTACCGATAATGAGATGCAGCTTATCAGTTATGCTTTGACGGGAACTTGAGGTTTCTGTCAGATCTGCTACGCGCTTTAAGGGCCGTAGCAAGAAATGAACGTGCCCTGTTCCTTGAGCATATTAAACGATCGAAGGAAAAATTTCGTAATTTCGTAATCAGATAGATTAGGAGGAATTCGAAAAAATTATTAAGAAAATATTTATGCAAATAAATGAAAAATTTGCGTTGCTCGATCGATTGCGAGTTTGAAAATTTTGAAAAAATTTTTTATTCTCATTGTTCCTGCGTTACGTCAAATACCAGCAAGGCTATACGTTCGCTACTCGTAAACCCAGAAGATCTTTATACGACTTGACCGTATAAAGAAGTCCGGACGACCCTGCGTCTCAATAAAATAATTACCAGTGCACGCGGAAGCGCGTCAGGCGCGTCTGTTATTACGTGTAATTTATTTGTCCAGTTTTTTAATAATTTTTTTTACCCCCACTCCTCGCCCTTAACCATCCTTTCTCTCTGACTTAACACCGACCGACCTCATACTCGATACCCGTGCACGTACACGGTCTGTACACAATCTTAATTTCCTCGCTCGGTGAGAATTGACTCATCGCAGCATCCCGGTCCAGCGCAGATTAATCACTGAAACGTGTCATTCGTAATTATCGGCAAGTTTCTTTGCAGCGAGTGACTCCACGTAATTGTAACTGGATCACAGCTGCTTGAGTGATCTTGTGAATTGGACGTATTAAGAGTGGCGGGAAGTCGAGTGATTTAAAAAAAAAATGATTAACCGATCGAATCATCCGAATCGATCGAACGCACTGATCGATTCGATAGAATTTCATTGATTTTTATTGTAATTGGTATTTTTGTATTTATCCTGCGTTAAATTTGTTACGGAACACCGAGTTAATAAAATCGCCGCTTATTAGTTCACTCGATTAGCGTTAATGAGCTCTTGGTTAATGAGCTTCACTTGAGAATCTTTTACACATAGATATACACGGTCTAATGCATTCTGCATATACAGGCGTTTGGGATTTACATTTTTCTCACGTTAAGGCAACCGGCATTCTCGCGTGCCGTGAGACTGAGAAGGAACTACGGTGGTTTTGTGTTTTACTTGGAACGAGAACAATTTGGCGGAAGTGGTTGCGTGAACTTTTTTTTTCCATTTTTATGGAAACAGAAAAACTGGGAGTAAGGAAGGAAAGGAGGAACGAAGAAAATATTTCCTTTTGTGGAAGCACGAACGGACTGTGGTTAGAAAAAAAATGTAAAATAATTTTTTCACTTTTCTCTTTTTTTTCCCTATAAGATCAATATTATTTCAATATAAAACAATAATTGCTTTGATACAATAAACAAATTGCAAGTGCAGCTACACTGTTTTGTACTAGTATACAAAGTCACCCGGTATACACATAGGGTAATAAACAAATGGTTTACCGATGCAGATTAGTTCAAATTAAGTTCGCCGTTCGAGAAAGATTACACGGGTACCAGTCGAATGGTAACAGCGAACGAAAAAAAAAAATCGAACGAAATCGATTGATTGGTAATCGGAAAAAAAATTTTGTACTAATACCAAAATTTATTTATTATCTATTTTTCACGTCTGATTAACGATGCGTACAATTTCCGTGATATCGATCATCTGTGTGGTGTCTCTGCTTTGTTGCCGATTTGTAAAATCAATCAATGATTCCAAAATCGATGACAGATCGATCGAGGAGTCGGAGAATGAAACAGTGAAGATGGATACAATCGAAACGGAATTTACGGGAGATACTAAGACGTCGCGAAAAACTACGAAGATGCCCACTGACGTCATCGAATGTTCAAATTTGAATTCGACGATCGAAAATCCCAAGGAGAGAGCAAATACAAAAACAGCGAGTGACAAAATGTTATCAATCGACAATACGGAAGATAATTGGATGAGAGTGAAAAGCAGCATCCGCGAGGAGCTGATTGACGTGCAGGCGATACTCGTAAAGGACGAAGAAGTCACGAGGCAGTGCCAGACGGCGAATCTGAAAGCGTATGAAAGATTTGAAAAAAATTTTTTTTTAATAATCCATTGATCCAAAATTTTTTTCAACAGAAGAACAAGATATCTCATGTGCGGCGGATCCATCATATCCGATCATCACGTATTGACGTCGGCGTCGTGTTTACATGAAGCGACGCACATCAGGTGCGTCCAGTCGATAAGACTGTCTTGGCCAGTGGAATATTTTTGGATAAAAATTTGTAAAACGAAGAAAAAAATGTTCCTTATCTAACCTTATCATAATTTTCAATATGATACTCGGAGACACCTGTGCTGAGAGATTGATGAAATTTTTCAGATTTTTTATATTATTTTGACATTGTGACGTCACGTTGCGAATTACATGGCAAATTTAACGTTTCGATCTAAATTGTACGAATTACGTATATGAGGTCACTAATGATGTCACTAATTAACGTCGATTATTAGCATTGGCAAGACTAGTGTCACGAGTGGTATTGACTTTAAGGTTCATCCTCAATGCGATTAATATTGCAGACACAATATAAAGGCGCCACTGGCTGTTGTCGTAGCTCCCATGAAAATTGGTTCGCAGATAATACGAGTTCAGGATTACGTGATACATCCAGATCATCAGGAGGATCCTTACGAGTCGAATTATCTTGAGCATAATTTGGCAATACTCAAATTAGCATGCAGGTGAGGCATACGCGAGTAAATTAAATTGACGATAGATAAGGAGCTAAAAAATAATTTTTTTTTAGAATAAAAGCGCAAAATTTGAAAAAAGTCAAAATGCCCGAATCTCCCTTCACCGACATATGCGGCGAAGAGAATTGCATGGTTGCACTTTTTCGAAAACTCGAAAAGGTAAATTTTCAGGTGAATAATAATAAAAAATATAAATAACAATGCTAAATTGCAGTCCTCGTATCAAATGAAAGAGATAACTGCAGAAAATATACCCCTATCGAAACGTAAGAGGGATCAAAATGCAGTTTTAAGGTCATCGAAAGTATCGAGCGTGACTAACGGGTCGTGGACTGATAAGAAGAGGAATAACCACGAAATTCGAAAATTAATTCATCCGCCCAGATTCGATAACAGCTTCGTCGCGACT
Organism: Trachelus troglodyta; assembly: GCA_030142635.1. Lineage (NCBI taxonomy): Eukaryota > Metazoa > Arthropoda > Insecta > Hymenoptera > Cephidae > Trachelus > Trachelus troglodyta. The sequence goes on along the minus strand of JARQTJ010000117.1, from coordinate 190,676 downwards.
GGTTCGGAGAGAGCCAATGGGAATTGGGGAAAAAATGCAAGTGACACTGATAACACGAAAAAGGCGAATACGCAAAGTGCGATAGGTTTGTAGAAAGTTGAATTATTACGATTAAAAAAAAAGAAAGTCTAATCAGTGCTCGAAAAAATATCTTTTCTTCTCAGTATCGACGACTGCGACTACGATTACTGAAAAAAGTACTAGGGAAATAGGACCTATGAAAACAATCGATAAATCGATAATTGATAACAATAGCGTAAAGTCAATAATGGCAAGAGCCAGTGACGGTGCGAGTCGTTGTCCTCAAACTGGATCACCAGTGATGCATGACAATGTCCAGGTAAGGTGTAACAGAGAAATAATTTTTTTTTTTTTAAATTTACCACCTTTAATTTTCTAGTCAGCAGTAGTGTCAGTGCCCTGTGACGATCGTCAGCCATCGAGACCCTGGGGATATACCGATCTGTTCGTGAACGTCGATTGGATAAAAAGTATGGTGAAAAATTGGAAAAAAACCGAAAAACCGGTAGGCGAGAATATCGGTAAAGGAGGTTGCAATACGTGCATATTCAATTTCTACTTGTCAAATGGTCATGAACAGACACACGAAAGACCAGTAAAGCCTGACTACAATGGCGTGATAACAATAGTCAGTAAAGATAACGACAGAAATGGGAATACAATGCAAAACGTAGAGATTCGGATGTCAAACGACAATAATAAAAATCCGCTAAAAATTTATTCGAACTTTGGGATATCGAGCGGCCCTACATTACCGACCGCGTATGCAGCCGCGCCTGTGCGCGATTACCGATCGAACTCGGAATCGCTGAACCAGACGTCCGATAAAGATAATCGCCGATCGACAATGGAAAAGCGTAGAAACGTTACCGGAAATTGTACGCCGGAACCCGATATCCTCGGCAAGATGACGCAGATAAAAAAAGCGTCGTTGGCAGCCGAGATAAGAGATAATACTTTGTTGGAGAGAATGAAATTTTTGAATTTTCAAAATCAAGAAAAATTAATTCAAAATCAATCCCAGCGAGATATATACACTGACGGGCAAGCTTACAAACGTTACATCGATAAAGAACCGAGCGTCGTAGCGGAAGCATCGAAAATCGTTTTCCCACGTAGTGGCGGGAAATTTGAAAATCAGTTACCCCGGGTGCCAGTCCGATCGACGGAGAATCGAGCGATGAATTTTCAATCCGATACGCTGCCGTTGAATGCGGCTAATGCGACCTTCTTATATCCAAATTTGAGAGGATTTTTTAAAGATCCAAAAAAATTGTCAAATTACCCAGAAATCATGGAAAATTCAAATACCGATGACAGTACCCAGGATCACGTGATAGTCGTGAAGCTGCGCATAGAAGAGCCACATTACGATCCATTGAAGATGTCGAGTGAGGTAGAGGAGGCAATACTGAAAAACATGAGCGTAACGATCGACGGTGATCGATCGAAAAATTCGGAGATCTACGTAAACGGGAAATCGTTAAGGAATTCGGAGATTTACGTGTACGGCGAGAGAACACGAAATTCACGGAATTATCGGGAGAACAGAAATTCTAGATATCCGTCAAAGACAACACGAATTTATCAGACCGATCGAACGACCGATAAATCGATTACGTGGCCGAACGATCGTGTAAGACTACCGAGATCGACCGGTTACGCGACGGGACACGAGCAACAATCGTACGCAGCCAACAATGGGCCTGTGGAAACGCGAAACGACAACAATGGACATCCTGGTCGACCAATGGAATTCTCGAACAATATCGCTAATCTGCCGACTGTGAGAAAACAGGATCTCCATGTATTATTGCGCAAGAATCGGCAAAAGGGAAGGGATTAATTTTTATATTATTATACATTTATATATACAGATAAATATATGCCTATAAAATTAATTAAATTTTACCTTATTTTTATTTAATCGAGTATCGATCGATTAACGATTTTTTTTTTCAATTATCGATCAGATCCTTAACTCGTTACGATTCACAAGAATTTCCTACGAGGTCGAACCTTTCCAAAATTTCAGACTGAAATTTGAAAAAGGGAAACAGGTTGAATAATATTTTCGCCATTATCTGTCATGCATCCATGGATAAGACACGTGATCAAATGTCAAATGGTTCATGAGATGGTTCGATGTTGGTAAACATATGGTATATGTATATATTTATTATGTGTATATATATATACATGTATTTTGTTAATTTCTGATCGACCGACAAAAAGGATAATTGAACTTCTCGTAAGGTGCGTACTAATTGAGTGCAGCTAAACGACTCAATTTAATGCGTCTGCTTAAAGCGATTTCAAGAACGCTATCAGCGCTTACTACGTAATTCTCGAGTGTAATTAAAATGTCCATCGATACCCGTGCACCTTGGGAAGCTTAATAGCCCCGATTAAGCAGTCATTAGTGAGCGAGCGACCCAACGTTGGATTACGTGGCTGAAGTCAAAAAAATTAATAAAAAAAATGTCACTCCAATCGATAACACTGCTATTGTTGTTCGCGACAATCGCGAAAGTCAAAAGTAAAGAGATAAGGATATCGAAGAATTCTTTCGAAAATTACGAAATCGACGTTTTACGTGAAAAGTCCGAAAAATCAGTGATACCCAAAAAATTGTATCGGGACGATAACCCGCCGCACGTGAGTTCTTCGAATCGTAGAAAAATCACAAGATCGAAAAGACAGACGCAGGATCCGTGGATAGTAAAGGATTTCGAGAATTTTCGAAATTTGATAAATTTTCACGCGCTGGTGGTGCGCGACGAAAATATTCCGCCTTGCGGTAGGACGGCGAACGTGAGCACGTAAGATAGAGGGGGCGGGTGGGTGGGTCAAAGGGTGAAGGGGTTAAAAATTTTAAAAATTGTCACGTGCTCATTTAATTTTATTATTGATTATCGATTTTTTAGGAATTCACGATACTTCATGTGCAGCGGTGCAATTCTGACGGAAAGACATGCAATCACGACTGCCTCCTGCATACATTTTGCGCATATTTACGAGCAAGTATAATTGGCTCTATTAACGGGAAAATAATTTTGGATTTGATTGCGGAAAATAATTTTTTTTTCAAAATTTTATAGACATCACATCGATGGCGATATGGCTGTACTTGTTGGCGCTACTACTGATAACAATCAGGTGATAAAGATCGCGCGCATAGAGATGCATCCAAATTACGATTATGACGTCGAGTCCGTAAATTATGCTGTTTACAATTTGGCCATTCTTCATCTCGAGTGTCCGTGAGTAAGATTAAAATTTTTTCCAAAAAATATTTTCATCTCAAAAAATTTTTTTTAGTATATGCAGGGGCGTCGCTCGTATTCCAAAATTGCCGTATAATCCTTATCAGGATTTGGGTCATTTGTGCTGTTCGGATCGTTGTAAAATTCTAACGGTGGTTCAATTCTCGAACGTAAGTATATAAATAATCTGAATTAAATTATCTAAATAGTCAATACATATATACAGCTATGTATATTACTGTATAAATTAATTCATCCACGTTAAATAGAATCGCCATGCGGTTAGACTTCTAAACCCGAAGCATCTGCCGTCGCCAGAACACACAGATGAAGAAATGAAAGCTGAAAGGAAAAACGCATTGGCCGAAAGTACGCAGAGTAATAGAATAAGATTGATAAGAAGTCCCGGTAAATTGGCAGCAGCGCCAGTTTACTTCGCGCGGGAGAAAACTAAGTTAAATTTGACAGATGAAAATTTGGAAAATATTATCCTCAAGCGAAATCAAAATGCACAAGAGGACGGAAGGAAAACATGGAACAGTGAGTGGTATAATAGAAATTTTTTTTTTTTTTTTCGAAATAAAGAATAATGCAAATTTTTAGGAATTAATCCTCTGAACATCAGCGACACGAATAAGAAGGTTTTTGACGATTTTATTAAAAAATTGGTCGACACCATGATCACGCGAATAGAGAACGTTCTACGGCCAGATCATAATCCAAAGAACCTGCCCATGAGCAGAACAATGGACATCGGTACGCATCTTACTGAAAATGCGACTTCCGCCGATTTGGCGGAAGCTCTGATGGACAGCCTCGTTTCCGTTGCGTTGGATAAGATCGACGACACGGATGAACCTATTTACCACGGAATAGAGAAGAATATTCTGGAAACAAACGTGAAGTGTCCGCCATTGGGAACACCGGTTATCAGGAAGGATATTTTGGTAGGATAAAAAAAAAAGTACCTTAAATTTGAAATAAATCCAAGAAAAATAATGATCATAATTATTTCAAATATTCTCAGCTGGGTATGGTGGCTTATACCTGCGACGACGTACAGGACTGGGTGCCATGGAAATACGTGGAAATTTCGAAAAACATGGATTGGATAATGGATCGTCTCAAAAACGGAAATGGAGAGTCGACTAAAAATTGTTTAAATCAAAAACGTCGTTCCAGATCGAACCGATCGTTTTCTACGATCTGCTCGGATCCAGTTGGATCCGTGTCAAATCCTCCGTTGCCTCCGGAAGTGGCGGTCCGTGTGGAGGATGAAACGAAGAGGATATAAAAAATTCGAAAATTCTTCAAAAAAGTCCAAAAAATTTCATACAACGATATCCAGCTCAATATACCTCGTAACGGTAACGTTTAATAGAAAAAAAATGTCAATTTTGTACATCTCTTCACCATCCAAAACGCAACTTCCGGTACCGATCTAGATCAAGGTCGTTGAATCAGGGTCAATGTCTCGGTCACGCAAAGTAAACGGAAATCAAGAAAGGAAATCGGGGCTCACCATTCAGTGGTACTTATACACCAAAGACAAAGGAGGCGAAGGGGTAGAGAAAGGACGTCGCGACGTCGACGCCGACGGCGTGAGCGTCTCTACGACCCACTTGGCTAAATTACTTTCCTAGTGGAAAACGTACAGGCGTTAAGTGAATACCAGACGTAGTCCCAGTAGGGAATGGCCACGATGGCGCCCGTTTGAGCACCATCGACAGAAGTAGCTCTGCAAGGGTGGTAAAAGAGGGTGATTTTTCAAGGGAAGTTTAACCCTCTATGCTTATAGTAAAAAACCAAGCTGTTGCAAGGGCGACAATCATCCGGTTCACTTGGAAGATTCTTTTCTATCGAATTACGATTTCCTGCTTGTTGACCAACCAGAGTTATGACTAACGGAAACTTTTATCATTTTCAAAAGTTCGCGCGCAAAAAAAAGAAGTTCGGTAAGTTTCTCTCGACGGCGATATTGCCAGTGAAAAAACGCCAATAGGATATAAGTATATATATATAAAAAAAAATCTTAAAAACAATCGAATCCAATATATCGATTAAGGACATAATCCATTAATTCAAATCGATCGCTAATTACTTACTCGGAGGTCTCGAGGTACTGGAAGACCCGGTAGACCGGTCGTCGATACATGAAGAGGTGACCCTCGACACGCTCCACCATCATCCTAAAACCACTTCATTCGGCCACCTTTGCCACTTCACTGCACTTCACTTTCCGGACAGGTCATCGGTCAAATTTTTATTTCTTTGAAAATTCAAGTGAACGATTTCGAAATTCAAACTGTCACTGTGTCGTGTCACGAAAATTTGCTCAAAATTATTTCTGAATACGGGTGAACTTGATTGTTATGAATTTTCACTATTTTTTTGGTTCGTCAGTCAAAAAAAAGTTTTTTAATTTCTCCTCGGATCCTTCTGTCTGCCACGACTCTATGGTCACTGCATCGAATACACTGTAGTTGGATCGATAAAGCCAGTCGTGGTAACTTTTGATATTTTGAGAAAATTAAGTTTTTTCAAGTCTCCTATATTGACTTGAGCAGCAAACTTCAACTTCGGATTTACTTCCACATTGGGAATATCAAATTCAGTCCTGATTATTTAGCAATGGCGTTGATAGCGTTTGTCATCCACTTCAGAGAGATATTACTATTGGCTGCCTGAGAAAAAGTTATTTAAATTTTATTTCCATTCCGCGTGGTCCACACGACGATAAACTAAATAAAACTTATCCGACCCTAGATAAAATTGCCGAAGAAGTAAACTTACTAAAAAAAAATCATTTCGTTATGAAAAATACCCAAAACAATTTGCTTCGCATTTATCTTGAATTTTTCAAAAATCTTAATACTACCCAAGAAAATACAAATTTGCGCAATTAACCAGTAAAGTTGTACCGAATCGAAACACCATGACTCGCCAGGATAAATAACCGTCCGTTAAATCAGTCCTACCAAAATGACTACACGACTGAAACAGAAAGGGTTCGTCGAACTCTCGAGTAGTTTCTCGCGGAAGCATTGCGGTAAAATGAAAAATAAAAATTGCAAATCCAATCTATATATAGTTTGAGAATCCCTCCAGTCGGCAGATACTATTAAACCGCATTGACCGATAACAAGAGTTCACACAGCAATATGTTACTAAAAACCATAGACAAGAATAAAAAAAAAATCCAATCAAAATTACCCCTGAAAACCCCTGAAACAGCAATAAGTACCATAAAAACCCCATACATCAATTACCTATCCAGTTCGTCCCTTGATCAGAGCTCTTCAAAAAAAAAAATCCCCACTAGCATACAAGCTAAAAAAAAAGAAATTTGAGTAATCAGCCTAATGGATTTTAATACCACAATAGTTTATTCTCCCGCGAAGAAGTAATTAGCAAAATAAAGCATCGACCAAGAGTGTCTAATTAACTCGGCCCAACGTAATGGCTAAAATTAACAAACGACTAAGCCAACACAGCCACTATATACATATATAAGAGTGTAAAAAATCAAACAGCAGCCGCGTTATCCTAAATAAATAAATTTAACGACGACAGCTACAAAAAAAAAGGCATACAAAACAAATACAGTCCGTACGCACCAAAAAGCACAGTAAAAAGTTACGTCGAATGCACCCACGTTAAAACCTTATCCAAAATCGAGTATCCTGAGTACGTAGAGACGAACCAGGCTGCGTGCTGGCGTCGTTTTGGATGGTAGCGAGAAACGTGGACGGACGTGAGATCAGCAAAGGGATGAAACGACGGTGCGATAAGAGATCGATCGTACCGATAACGATGATTACGTCATGTAAAAAAAGGGTTGGCGGCTCGGTTCAGACACGTATTAAGAATTGAGGAGTTTAACGACAGAGAACATTCTAGAAAAACGAAGCACCTAGCAACAGCGTGGGGTAACAACGAAGCGACTGGCTATGGGTTCAGGGTAGTCGAAGGCGTCGCGGCGCGGGCAGGCGCTTTGCTGGGTGCGGCAGGCTGCGCCGCGACGCCCCTCCCCGACGTCCATCCCTATATACATATACAGTCAGGCACAATTTCATCCCCCTGGTAACGTGGTAGCCAAGCAAGCACAGGCAGCTCAACAACCCTCTCAGCATCCCCCCCGCTCCTCCTCCTCTCTACATATATTTACCACTCACGAGCAACCCCTCCTGGACATGGAATAACCTTCAACCCCCATGGAACCCTACCCCAAACCCCTTGGTAAGGTCCAAAGCCACCCCATACGTGTGCAACGAGCAAATGGGTGCTGTACCTCGCAGTCTATCCAGTCCCTGATTCTGCACCCCCTAGAACCACCCTTGCACCAGAGTGGACTGATTTAACGGTCTGCCCGGGCTACGTCATCCCCTAGGAGAATTTCGAGTGCGATCGAATTCGCTGCTATCACGTAACATAAGTATATATATTTTTTATATAATTAAGGGTTGAAAATATGATACAAGCTATACAGTTAACACTGTGTAAACGATTGATGCTTGGCTGGCGCTAGGGGATGAAAAAGCCAAGTCCGATGGCTCGTGAGAATCCAGTGGGGTAGTTTGATAATTGTCTAATGGAGAATTCTCCAGACGAGAGACAGGCTCCTGTTACTAGGAAATTTGCATACCCGTGCCAATTCTCACGTCGGCTATCCGCAAGGACTGGATCCTTCCGCTCGATGAGATGCGGCTTATACCGGGTGTCTCAGTAGCAATACCAATCATCCCCTGGGATCCCACAGCGGGATCGGATAATCTAATGGCTAGATGCAATTCCTGACAACTTCCCTTGGTCCCTGTCTCTCACTATATATATATATACACTGCTGAAATTGGTCCCCAGTTGGAATTACGTTCTGGAATTTCGCACTACACCCTTTACCCTTTTTACTTACTTTCAACATTTTTATACCCAGCATGTACCGTTAAGTTGGTACTACCCCAGGATCACGGAATTAAAATTCCACAGGACGTATAAATATATATGTATATACACACAGTAACCCCACCCATTCTCGCGTCCCGCAGGACAGAATACGATCGATAATGCAAAAGTATCGCACGACGAATTTCTCCACCTAAGGAATTCCAGTATGTATTCTAATTCAACCGTGTATATTGCGAATTTCAAATTTTCGTTTAATGCCCACTTATCACCGCCCTCCCACTCCCCCACCCTCGACCGTAACACACCTAACCTTAAAAAATCTCAATTCCCAGTATAGGATCAGATAGAGATTCCCACAAGCCTGAAATACCGTTTCCAAAAAAAAAACCAGCACCGAATATCAAAATGGCGAATTTTTTTGCGAAAAAAAAAGTACCAACCCCATTGATCGCAATTAGCCCGCATGCAGAGTGCAGAGTAAGCCAGACACACGCAGGAAAAATTTCAAGTAAACCAAGAGCGAGTAACGTTAACGCGCCCCTAGAAGCCGAATTAAAATCACCCTTAAGGCCGATAACAAAAGCCAACCCCAAAATCACCCTCGCTCAACTGCAGCAACAGGGCTTTTCGTAATGTTCCCTTAACGCAAATACAAGCCAGGTCAAATCCGAAGAATATTTTTTTTCCAATAATTTTCCTAAAATAAATCAATCGATTTTTCCATAAGGCATCCCATCGATGATTACACTGTTTTTCATATCATAATACATCCCAGTCATATTTAACGAGCGAAACTTTTCGACCCCGAAAGCCAGTCGAAAACTTCAAAACAACCCGTCATATATTTTATCTCTCTTTTGCCTCATCCTCGCCAGCTGCATATCTCTGTCTGCTGTCTGCCATTAATTTTCCACCGGGTGACTGGAGAAGAATCGAACTCCTGGCGTTAGTCACGCAACCGGCACCCGAACGCTTCGCGGAATAAACTACCGGGGCATTAGGAATATTCAAATTAAAGTGGAAAACCGGCAGTCACAAAGTAGCACTGATATCAAACGAATATTTAGCATTGAGAAGGTAAAGTGGGTATAAGTACGTACATGTATGAAATACGAGTACATAGCTCTATATATATATATATATACCAGCATATATGCACCGTAGTATATCATAAACCGGTACCGTCCCACGATGCAGCACTGGGCTTCGCTTTTCGGATATTTTCGGCGAATTCAGCGTAATTGAGAATTATTGCGAATCGTCGTGAGTAGTTGTTATGAAGAGTGTGCGGGAGAGGAGGGGAGGACAGGGGGAAAGGGGGGAAGTAGAGAGCACAGGACGAAAATATCCCAAAGTGAGCCCTTGACGATGACTAAGTGAAAATAAAGGTAGAAAGTAATAATTCGCGGTAGGCCAAATTTGAAATTTGCGAATTTTTAATTGGCAACACTGACGAATATATAATTTTACAATTGCATTAATAAATAATGTAATCTCGTCTATGTGACATTAACGTGAAAAGTAATACGTATGTTTTATATATATAAATGTGTATATATGTGTGTAATTTTTTTGGAATATTTCCCCAAAAACGCTCGTAATATGTCTAATGAATAAAAGTAGAACGTCGGTAATTATTTGTCGAGTTCGAGATCGATACTAAAAATCCCACGTGTGTAAATCGTGTAGGAGACGAAGAACGAATTGAAAGCAGTTAAAACGAGGGTGAACAAAAAAATCAATTCTATCGTTCGACGAAAACGTTCGTCGCGAAGATTTTCCGGCAGAGACATTAAGAGAGAAGGGTGACTGGGGAGTGTTAGAAAAAAAAAAAGAAAAATAGAAATCTCGCGCAGCCACTAGAAAACGTAAATTCTTAAAGTTATTTATCTCCCTGTATCGCACGCGTAACGTACGTTCCTGTAGACGCTGTTTTACGAGAGTCGATTTTTATGCCCCATCGATTTTTTTATTTCTACGACACCCTGTATAGTACCGGCGACAGCTTCCTCCGTCCTTAGGTTCAGAATTTTCTTGAATAAAATTCAAGCAAAGCCAGACGACCTTCTGTGACAGTAATATTGGCTTTCTAAGAATATATATATATATATATATATATATACACATCATGATTTACCTAATCGACCTTTTTTTTCGTTCAACTTCAATTCCGTCGAAGAGATCGATAGGCGTTATGAAAAAATATTTGTTCTCAAAATTACGATCCAAAAAATTAAAGAATAAAGAACCGTCGATAGTCGAGTATAATTGCGTCACGTATGGATGAAAATCGGAGACCGGGGGGAAACCGTAAAGAAGAAAGTAATTAGCTCAGTAACGTTTATGTCGCAACGAGTACCACTGGCGTGCATGTGACATTCAGGAATTGCACGTGAAGAATTATGATAAAGTGCTCTCGAGAAGTTAATTTCAAGTCGAATTAACGTACGTGTGTTCAATTAAAAAATATATAAATTCTCTACACCAGTTACGTAACATTTTTCACGTTGCAAGCGACACACGTCCGTCCGACCTCCCGCGTTGCGATTTGACGCGACGTATGAACGTGTCTTTAAATAGGGTGTTCTTTCATGGAGCGACACCAGAAACGAAAAATTCCAGACCACTCGAATTCTATATATATTATATATATATAACGCCAATTATATCAGTGACACAATATGAAAGGCCAATAGTATAAATTAGCACGGTTAGAAATAACAGAGTATATATATATATATACCATAATTGAATCGATCCATTATATAGACGCATCCACAATCCGTCCGTAATAAACGACTCGAAAACCCGAGCGACGGTTTTACAATATTCGGCGAAGCGACGTCAGAAACAGAGAGCGACGCGCTTGAATATTTCAATCACGTTTCCCGCGTTCAGAAAACTCATCGGGCTACCCGATGTATCTGAGAAGCGAAGACAAAAGAAGAGAGAGAGAGAGAGAGAGAGAGAGAGAGAGAGAGAGCGCAATCCACGTGACAGACGAAAAAAAAAATAAATCGGCATTTCGACCAATAATAAAAAGTGCAGTAAGAAATCAAAAAATCGGATCGAGTATAAAAAAAAATATGAGATGACACACTGAAACATTGAAATGAGAAATTAGCACGAGTTTTTTTTTAGCCTCTCCGGCTTTCTATCAATTTCCAAGTAAACTTATCTCCAAGGCTTTCCTGTCAGACCGTCGCTGATTGTAACGTTTTGAATTCCGTCCACGAGCGCTATGACGACATTTGATCGTACGAAAAAAAACATATGAGCGTATATAAAAAAAAAAAGAACTTTTCCAACTGCAAAAGTTAACCGCAAAAATAGAAAGAATGCGTAAACAAAAAAATATCAGCAATGACAAACAACCACGTAAACGTCCCAAAGATCGTCCAGCAAATAACAAAAAGCATTTGAATTTACGCCGAGTGAAATTCTTCGACGATGCGAGAGACTCCTAGTTCCGGTGGAGAGAGTATCGATCGTCTGGGGTTCTAGGTGCATGCGGTGCATCGGCCGAGGTGCATCGTGGCCGATGCACCGGCACACGTAGGCGACAGGTGAACGGGAAATTCTTGCAGCACGCGTTTCCTGCTTGCGTATACACGAAATTCAAGTCGCACGTAGATTCCGTAGAAATGGTTGAAAATTGATTTTTCAAATTTCCCGCCCTTTACCAAAAACCTACCTGTCACGCTCCCCCCACGTGGTCGCAATTCCAAACCGGTAACCATAAACGGTATTCAAAATACCAAACGGTACCCAATTGCTCTTCGGTCATAGAACTCGAGTCACGTGATCCTGATTGATCTAACGATCAGGTGCGAGAATGATCGAAGATCAAAGCCAATCGTCCATTGTCCGTGCAACATCCACGGACAGACTTCCTGTCCGGTTCAGATCGCGTCATAAATACAAATACGAATATCTATATCTATATATAAATCCAGCACAGCATATAGCCGTTTCAACAAAAGCCGGTATGTAACATACGTGGCATCTCGCACCTGCAGACCTTCATGATTATGCAGCGAGCATACGTATTTCGCACCTGAAAAAGTGAACGCCCAATATAGGCAACAAGCTTCGACCTCGAAAATACCGAAAGACGTTTATCGTGATCGTGATAAAAAATTTTTATTTTGAAAAATATTCAAATAATCGTTTCTCCAAAAAATCATGTCAATAACTAACGCGCGATTAACGTACGAAGTCTGTCAATCACTTCCGCAAGTTTTCGAATGCTGGACTCCCGCACGAAAAATTGATAACGTTGCGGACGCAGCTGCGAGACGGGAAAAGCACGAGGGACTCTGCTCTGCGTCAGTTTGCCGGTACGCGCAAATGCACTTTTCGTAATGTGCACTTGCGCGCTACCAGAGAGAACGGAGTGACGCGCACGTAACACGTACTTTGGAGATTCCCCTATAGGAATACGTCAAATGCTGGTACATTGCACGCGCGCCTCTAATAAGCACTTGCGTGTTAAATAGATACAAGTATATATAGTATATAAACACAGTATACGAAGGATCCGGACGCCTTATGAATAGTACACGTAATGCATTGGCAGAGTTAGGCACGTCGTACTGATAGGTGTATATGTATATACGTACTATACATTAGATGCAATGTACAGTCTAACTATAGTGTGTATGAATATATATATATATATATTTGTTGGTTTCTTCGCGTCAGAGAAAACGCGTACACGTGCAATGGCTGGGCAGCACGTGTATATAAATAGATAGTTAGGGTCGATGGACAGAGTTAAAGAGACGAGCGTGAGAGCTGTGAATTCATTCACCTGATGCGTGCGGCCAATCGGAAAGAAAGAATAAATAGGAGAAAAAAGAGAAACTAGAAAAAGATAATCAAAGGGACGCGAAAGGTTTTCGAAACGATTTTCGCGCTTGAACGAATTCTCGCTTGGATCCTTGGGAGTTTTTTGTAGTTTCTTTTTCGTTTTTTTTTTTCTTTACTGATTGAATGAGACAAATAATGGGACGAAAGAAACTTATGTATCTCGCGAAGGGGTGGTTTGGTTCGTTTTGTATAATTTTGAAAAGTTGTAAAGTGTGAGGGGGAGGTTAAGAACGGGAAGAAATTTTAATATCTTTTCAAGTCTACGATTTTTTGGAAATTTGTAAAAATTAAGGTAATTTTGATATTGAATTTTTTTGCAAAAAGTTCAAAATGCAATGTTCAGTCTTCGTGGACACGTGGTACTGACCGACGTATGTAAATCTGACGCGATTAAACATTTCAATGGATTCCCGATGCACGGGGAATTCAATTTTAGATTGTTTATCTTACCGCTGACGCGTACCGACCGTGATAAGATGCCCGTAATATATTTTCGCGTTTGAACTTCCCGCCTTTTCATCTATGCATTGATTAATCGTATACATATATATATTACAAGAATGCTAATTAAAGGCTAAATTAACAAGCCCGAATATACCATACTGTATCAATCAAAATTTCCTACAGCAATTCCACTGCAGTGTCAATCAAAGATTATTACAGGACAATCGAAAAGACGATTAAATAAAAATCGTGTAATTCGATCGACGATCCGATCGATCGAATCATTGAACGATCGAACGATCGGATCGTGATTTGAATGACCGTTAGACATTTAGCAACGAGTCCCACCAGTCGGACAAGTGCCGGACAATTTGTAAGTGGTATCTCCAGCGTTGTTTGAAAATAAAAATAAAAAAATAAAATACGCGATTCAAAAGGTAAAAAGAAATGTCTAAATGAACGTAACACGTGTCTTTTCTAAAAGCATTATTTTTTAACGACTGACAGCTGCACGTGGTCTGCCCTACAAATAAATAAATAATCTAAACGATTTATCTCGTGATGAATCGTCAATTTTTATAAAAGTATCGTTTAATCGATCAAACTCCAACGACCTGTCAATTCTCTCGAAGAGCGTCAATATTTACTTGGCCCGCGTCAGCGTCTTTTCCTCTACCAGTCGTCCACGTGGCTCGGCCCAACTACTGAAGTCGACTACACGCGTTAATACTATGTCCGTAAAGCAAAGCGCGAGCAGCGCTGAGTAAAGTAAAAATACGTAATTTATTTTTGGCTCCACCGTGGGACCATGCTGCAGCAAACAGCATCAGCAAGAGGAACCTTTTCTGCTTTGACTCTCGAGCCGTCACTTTGGAACCCCCTCCATCGCCACCACCCCCATACAACCGGGTACCCAAAATGACATCGATGACGTCCATTTATAACAGAACTTGACAAACTGCGGCTCGAGCATCGACAGACACAAAGCTTACCGACCGAGTACGTAAAATAGAGTGAATAGAAAACCAGAGGCCATTAGGAAGACGAAGAAAAGAGCTTAAAATTATCATCGGCTTCGTGACGATTAGACAAACGGGTCAGTACGAAGCAATAAACTTTCCAGGGAATCAGAGTGACTTCATCGTTTCCTGCAGCCACGTGATACCGGACATTCTTTTTTCATCCATTTATTCCTACCAAACGAATAATACAGTTCACTTCGCGTCCTGGACCTACGTCATTTCCGGTTCGAGCAGATAGCCAAAATGTATTTTCGAAAAATTTTCTAACCAAAAAAAATTCCTAAACGCACCCTCACCCTTATCAGCCTTACACGCAGTATACATACAGATAAGATTCAATAAAGTGTCAAGTCTAAATGACATGTATCCAAACGAAAGGTCGTTAAGAGATAAGAATTCTAAGTATCCATCAACGAAATACACCCTGATAAGAATATTCAAGGACCAGAATCAACCCTTCCAGCAACAAGCCCCAACAATTGGCCAAGTCCTTATAAAAGTGACCGATATGACAAATGATAAAAAAATTCTACACTAAATTTTTCTCACACTGATAACAAACAAATACAGGCTCGTTCAAAAACCATAAGGGTTAACCTCTTGAAAATTACGCAATCACGTCCATCCCTCGATCAATCAACAATTATAGTACACACACTGAACGCGCATCAACCCCTTGCGCACTGGTCGATTAAGTTTTCATCAGCGACCCAACCCGACGCGACTCCCTTAAGGAAACAAAAAGAAGTTAACAAGAGGGTGCGAACGTCGCTCGATGCGAACGCGCTTGCAGCAGGGCAAAGACTGCTCCTTATGAAGCTACTGTACTCGCAGGGACTGTCACGCATTCTCACGCACGACCCCCACTCCGTGACTCCTGGCTCTCCGTATGCACGCTTTTTACCCGTGACATGCGTGCACGCATACATAAACGTCCAACCCCACCCTTAGAGGGAGGTTAAGTCCAGAGTATAAACAACAGTTGAATTTCACTTAGAAAATTTACGTATGTAGCACACCACTCGCTCCATATGACTAATAGATACATATATATATAGAGTCCACTTATCGAATAAAACCACATACTGAGCATACCTTATCACATACGTATTTGGAACAAGTAACAGGCGATAATCGTGTTCCGGAGGAATATAAAAAATTTTTTTCATTCAAAGCCTCCGGGTATGTTTCATAGGAGCAAGCACGCACGCACTGTACATACGTGACACGTGTGACGTTAAAAGCACACCTTTTACATTTGTCCCTGGCGTTACCACCCCAGTAGATCCAGGACTGTTTAACGTGGGTAGATATACCTTATGAATATATGTAAACTCCTGTATGTAATTTCATTACATATTTTCTCTTAATATATGACTACTTAGAGTGACGCTTCTGTTTATCATAAGTCTCCTGCATTCTTGAGACACGTGGACGCACGCTGGCACTGGTAGACAGGCTTGAGGTAAGTCGGCACGTAAAGAGGAATAAAATTCAATTAAAAGATGCATTAAGTTAATTTCCCCGTGGGACTGTATTATCGACATGGGATTCTTATAAAATGTCAGAGAAAGTAGATGGTTACTGCAAAAAAGCATAGTGTGTTTTCATGGGTAGCCATGCGTGTCGTACGATACGTACAGACTGAAAATACACGTACGATTAAATGCATAGGCCCAGAAATAATAATTATTAACGTTGGTCAATAACTGTACAGATTGATCCGTTATACGTTTCTGATACTTATAATACGCACGTTGTTATATACATGTATCCCATGTGTGATAAATATGGCTGGAAGTTTTCGAAAAGCCATTTTATTCACGTTCGGCAAAGGCGCGCTCGGGCGAGTGGAAACTTTCGAAATAATTAAATGTATAATAAATGAGAGTCGTTAATCGACGCTGTCCAGAGATACCTAACGAGCGGCCCGATAAGAGGCTGACTAATTTTTGTGGTAAGTCACGCCAAGGTCACGGGAGCCATTATCATACACAGCGAGGTACAGGAAGGTTGTGGTGGCTTTGGTAAAAAAAAAAAGACCGATGTAACTGGACCATTCGGTACTTCGGTATTACCATGAGGAAGTATTCTCGGTGGGAAACCAAAAATTCCTAAAAAATAAAATATGTATACTCAATTGAATTAACGGGGTTAAGTATAAGAGAAAGAAGATTGAGTGTTGAATTTCAGTGTGAAATCGAAGAGCTGCCTCTGGGCACTCGGTCCCAAAGGCTTTCCACGTATGAGTAACGTGAGACAGAGGAGGAAGAAGAAACCAATGGTAAGTACGACGAAACTAGTGGATTTTTGCGCAAGACCAGACATCGTTTCTCCTTCGTCCAGCCATTTTATTACACCAGCACGTAGAGGATCGGAGGAAGTGTTAGGAGTCGTGAGGAAAGTCGATGACGAATGTTATTCTGTAGAAAAAAGAAGACAATACTGTACTAGGGACATAGGATAAGTATACCATTCAGAGGGTATAGAAATATAGTGCGTGAGGACAAAGCCTGAAAGGGCCCAGACGAGCCTTATGTTTGGGGGGTCAGTAGACGATAGACGTGGGGTTAACTTTGCAGGAGGCAGGCGTGTAAAAGAAATTGGTCAACTGTCGGACCACACGCGTGAGTCTCAAGCTGATAGGAGAAGATTAGAGGAGATAAAGGAAAGAAAGGGTATTTGAAATTATGAAAAAAGAAAAAAAGTGCAACGTCTCTAGGCCACTCGATCCCACAGAAAGGAGCTTGCGCGTGTCAACACAGCTGTTAGTGGCCTGACAAGCGTGAGCTGGCGTTACCGATACGTTTGAACTTCCTGAGGGTACGAGTAACTGAATTATTCTTGAAATTTAATGCTGCCTCGTGTGCACGCGAGGGAGGTTAGTTAAATACATACACACATAGGTATACTGTAAAGACAGACAGTGTATCGCATGATAAAAAAAGTTGAACGTTACACGCCGTATTTTACCGGTTGAAATTAATTCAAGCATGCACGTTACACGGGGATACAACAGACAGCGTTTGGTTAGGTTAGTTTGTCGTGACGGCAGCTCGAGCCTGTCGCTACTGTACGTACCAGTATCCTGAGGGAGATCAAGGAACGATTAACGATGACACAGCTGGAAATAAATCATCCTGAACTTTCCGGAACATAGAGAAACGTCGCGTCGAAATCGTCCGGCGGCCATGTTGTCCATTTGACAACGAAGTACGGGAAAGCCGTTTGAAACGTTATTGCCAAATGGTCTGGCGTAAGATTCTCAAACGATTCCACGAAAATTCACGTTACGCGTATCTTTGCGGGTCTGTCGAAATATAACCGTAGTTTATTCTGCCTCAAAAGGACGCCGTAGAATAACGTTCGTTTCGTTCGCGGCAGAGTTTGTTTACGCGTTAGTGCGCATGCACCCCGCCAGTGGCGCGACGTACGCAGATGCGCACCACGCGCAGACAATTCTTATCTGCCGAAGAAAACAGGCTGCGCTTGGCTTTAGGGCAACGCGAGAATGGAAGCCTTTAATTCCATGTGTTTTCCTGCTAACCCTGACTGATAAGAGCGATTACGTGATTTAAAGCCTCGAGAAAAGACCGTAAAGTCTGGCTACCTCGAAAACCAGCAGCACTGCTGCAGATTTATATAACAAAAAAGAGGACGGACTTCGTCGGCTGTTTTGCGCATGGAAACGAAAGATGGACGCTCCTCAATGACGTTTTGTATAGTCTACCTGTCATTTACGTTACTAAACGAGATCATAACATACTGTGTATCCGGTCTTGGCATTATGATTACTCCGAAGTGTCTCGGTGCAGCTCTTAATTTTCTCAATGTACCCCTAAGCCCACGTCGGTGCCTCCTCGGGTTGAGTCATATTTGTAAACCGACACCCACGACGAGGCATCGCGCGACATGTCGCCACGTGTCTCCGACCACTTTACACCAATTTGCGAGTTTAACTTTCTGAAAAGGATGTGCCTGTTGATTGAAGCTCTGAGAAAAGCGTGTAGGACGTGAGAGGACCAGGTCGATGTTCACCTGGAGGTTCCTAGTGCTGCATAGAGATCGATAAGGCATCGTCGGGCTGGACAGTGTAAAGTAAGGTCAAGTTCAGTGACCTACAAGGAGCAAGAGGCCCTTCTTGCATTGCTCGATGGGTTCGAGAGGGTGAAGGGGGTCGGTTCTCGTGGGTTTTACTTGCAAAACTGATGAATAGTCTCGGTCCTGGAGGATTAAGGAGACGGAATAAAAAAAAGAACAGAAGGCGAGGAACAAAGAGCAGGGAAGAAAAAAAATAAAACAAGACACCATGTACACCAGGAGAACAGGAGAGCTGAACGTAATAAGTGGCCTGAATGTCTGAATAGCTGCGCGAGACAGGCTCGTTGCACTCTTGTTTCTCGGCTTTCCGTTCACGAAGCAGCCAGGAGCCACGTACTCTCAGCTATCCTGAAGAAGAGTAGGAGCAGAAGGTGGAGAAGGTAGAGGACGACAGAGAAGAAACTAGACGAGAGAACAAGTAAAAAAAGGAGAGATGATCGTTGCGGCGGACGCTGCAGTAGAAGCGGAGAGAAGCTCCAAGAAGGTAGAGACGTAAACTGTACCAGTGAAGGTAGTTAGGAGGGATGATGGTGCCTGACGAAGGTGGATGTTAACTACCAGGTGTATATATATATATAGACTAGCCGACCTGACTGCTCCCGACCAAGCAATTTAATGCAGTCGCCTATTATCGCTCGGTATAGAAAGAATGATATTACACCCGACTGATTTCACAACTCCATTAAGTCACGCTGCACAATATTTCCTCGTGTTTCAAATGAAAAACCGCTGTACTGCAGGCAGTAAATTGAAAAAGATATTAAAATCCAACTGCAAGTCCAAAGCCTGACGAATCTTATGGCTCCGTTGGTAATAGAAGATTCAGCCGACGCCGTCGGTAACAATTAGTCCGATTAAATTTCGAAAACTGCATGACCAACGGATCAAGAAACCGATGACTACACGTTATTCCAGTTTACAGTACCGACCGGATAATTCGTGTTAAACTTAATTGCATTTCGATTGAGTTATGGCGCCAAAGAAAATTTCACAAGTAAATCCGTTAGCTTTACGTTCCTTATCTATACGGTGCTTAAAAATATCGATACGATATCATTCGAAGTCAATTTCCTTTTTTTATCAATACGCGATACCCGACTAGCAATGTCCGATACGATTCTACGATATCATATGAGAAAATCGTGGAAATTGCAATCACCATAAAATCCTTTTATTTCTTTCTCTCTATGGAATATGCTGTGTTGGGTTAGGTTAGGCTACCTCCCGGTGCCCATGCAGGACTAGGGTAAGAGATAAGATAAGGATATTATCGCGTTAGATAAACTGTACAATAATAACGTACAGAAGTTGCACTTCCTATGGGATGAACCGGTATGCGACCAAAAGATAATGTGTAGCTTTGTTTGTACAGTGTGTAAAAAAAATATCAGTGGTGCCATAAGGCAGACAGACGGAAGAAAAATTCAAAGATTTTTATCATCGCGATTTGTAAATTCCTTCCTTGTCGGAAGAGACTGAGAAACATGTTGTCTGATCATTCGATCCTGATTGCAATATCGGAGAACCGGACAATAACAATGATTTTTATTACCCTAACGTGTATATAATATACACATATATATATAACTTGTATAACAGTACCATGTTTGGTTTGCTCGTGTTACGAGGAACTGAAAATATAGTGGCTGGAGAATGATACTGGGACATAAAGTCGCGGCTGTAACGAACGCATCATAAAATAACGAATTAACGAAAACATAGTTATTATTCCATCGAATATCAATTCTGTGTATTTATGCTATTCGACTCTCTCCGACTTCATCATTCAGTCTAGGAACGGTTTTCGATTAGGATATTCAGATTTCGCGTGCCGTATGCTTAAAGTATTTTCGAAAAATACAATAGACAGTTAGCTCTGTACTCTAAGAAAATGGCATCTTACGTTGTTTCATTGTTCGTTGCTCTTATAGCCGGTTTGGTAAGTTGATTGTATATTTTCTTTTTAATAAAAAAAATAAAATTCTCAAATATTATTAACTTTAACGTAATAAAGAGACACGGGCAATGTTTAAAGTGTCTCGATATATCAGATTCAAGCTATTCCTGTTACCTTATCGAATTTCCGATCTACGTGATATTTGAAAAGGACGCTGCCATAGAGTAAAAAAAATATTTGTACTATCGTATTTCAAAATTGTGTACACGTCACGTCACTGGAATTTATTAAATTCTGTACCATAGGCTTGTCAAATGACAATCGGCAGGGAGTGGATACGAGAAACCAGCAGTGACGAGGAAGATGCTACGATGGAATCGGAGTACGTAGATACGGAAGAGGAAAGTGTAGAAAAATGGTATGACGAATCTGAGGAAGAGTATGATACAGGATATACGCAGAGAAACCGTAAGGAATCAAGTGTAGAATTAACCAGTAAAGATTTCGACACTTCGCCATCGGCGCTCAATAAGTTCACGGCGGAAAATTCAAATCCTAACGAAGAAAACCGTCACGTGACCAACGTAACCGACAAAAATTCTAGCAAGAAGGACGCTCGGAAAATTACTTTTACCAAGGAGTTTCCCATTATGCACGAGGAGGACTTTGAAAGCAGCGTAAATTCGTCAATGGAAATAAATTCGGTTGACACAGAAAAACCTTCAACACCGAATCCAATGAAACCAGCAGCAAGATTATTTCATCCGTCGATGCCGTCAGACGCGAAGGACGCAATGGAAAAAGGAAAAATGAAGTATTTCTCAAATTCAAGAAGAACCATCCCACCAATGTTCGTAAATTTGTACAAAAAACTAGTTCCGTATATGGCAGACATACCCGACGTAGTAGAATCCATGGAAACAAAGGCTATGGTCGGGAACGGTTTGTTACTGGAACCAACTGGAACTGACACCATAACCTCAAATGTACAGAAACGGATAACGTCTGGTAGCGAAAATAAGGACTGGAGCATGCGCGGAGAAAGTCTCCTCGAGTCGTTAGCCACATTGAATTTCGGAAATTCTGAAAATGTCAACAAGAAGACTATGACAATCTCCATCGATAATACAGTGAACACTGTCGACGACGAGTCAAATTTTCCAGAGGCGAGTGCCGCGCATGCGCCGCAGTCGCGAATGTTCGCGGACGACACGGAGAATGAGATGGACGATGGCGACGAGCGGGAAATCCAGAAGTATTTGAAAAATGGGAACGAGAGATGGATAAAAATAATAATAAATCATTATCCCCCCGCGCGCATGTGACTATGAGTAAATGTAAATGACGAGTGTCCGTCTAAAATAATAAAATCCTAATGATATGAATGCACATAATAAAGCTTGTCTGGCGCAAGTGAAGTCGGGTTAAGTTGGGTCTGTTTTTCTCTCTCGTCTCGAAAGAACCGAAGATCCGGCTCGAGGGTTAATATTCAGGTCCAACGACGTGCGACGAATAAGGGAAAGATCGTTGGGAGCGTCGATCATCGGAATTTTCAAAGCGATCGCATCGTTGCGCACGTTTCACCAGCTATGCGCCGATGAATCGAGTAACGCATAGCAGCGCCAATGCACAGTCAGATAAGTAAAGGGGACTCGGTTTTGAATATGTAGGGTCCAATGAAAAGGAACGACCAGACGGCGACAATCCTCGGTGATTGGGGGCGCTATCCCAATCTGCGGGTCAACTTGCAAGGATATTTATTTTATTGGCCGAGTGAGTCACGTAGCAGCCGGCGACTTGTCGTTTAATAAAAGCAAAATGCGCTTTCGTTTCGTAACTCCAAACCGGTGGCTTCTATCTCGCTTTGACTTCTCTTGCTTCTTTTCATAGCAGTGTCGTCCCTGTTTCTTCTCTTTATTCCTTTTACTTTATTTCTCAGCATCGCTCTCGCTCTCCTTTTACCACTATCGACTTCTTACGCCACTCTCTTTCTTCTCTTGTTTGCTTCCTCCCATTGTACCCTCTACCATTTTCCTTTGTTATCCTCCTATTCACTTTTCTCCTCCCACGCCCACCCCCGTCACTTTACACTCAAAGGAAACTGGATCGACGTTTTCAACCGGCGATTCACGGTCGTGCCCG
Source organism: Trachelus troglodyta (assembly GCA_030142635.1). NCBI lineage: Eukaryota > Metazoa > Arthropoda > Insecta > Hymenoptera > Cephidae > Trachelus > Trachelus troglodyta. The sequence continues at coordinate 168,006 of JARQTJ010000117.1, read as the reverse complement.
GTTAATTATCTATGAACTTTAGGATAAGATGAATCTTAATATTGCTGGATAATATACAATTGGATACTGTAGGTCTCTGTCCATTAGACAATGGTATTTCTTATCACGGATCTGATGCTAAGTGACAAGCAGACAGTGCCTAAAGGTTCTGAAAAGTTATTGTTAAACTAATTTATGTCTTCTATTGTCGTACACAAAAGGGGTAAACAGTACAGAGGTTATGTGCCAATTGAAATTTTGATATTTTAAATAATAATTCGATGCTCCAGGCGATATTTTAATTATCCTGACACGATGGTCTTGTATTTTTCTTTGTTACGATTATCAAAAATCAATGACTTCTTATCGATATAGCTTCGCACTCTTAAGGCTATCTATTTCCAAATGCTTTCTTAGGCTCTTAACTTGGTTCGGCCTTTTCACAGCATCCCTAAAATTCATCCCTGGAATCTAGGGTGAAATCGATCCGTAGCTATCTCAAAAGAATTCGGCGACTTGGATCGGACCAAGATTAAAATTGAAGAGCTGAATTCGCAGAGAAAGAGGTTACTTACTGTCCTCCAGGAATTATCTCAGCTACAGTAACGTAACGCAAGCATTTTATGTAACCCGATTCGCATAACCGCGATTCGCAGCGTGACTGAACGAATCCAAGATGGCCTCCCGCTGTCAAAGTCAACCGAGTGCCGCATTAAACGGCGCGAGAGTATCGCGTTTTGGCAATGATAATTGTCAGAGAATGAAATAAAAAGATTTTCATATTACTTACGCTATTAACGGCGACAGTGATGTCCGTAAATTGCAATCAGCTTACTCGGACAAGTCCTGATATCCACCAGCTGATGAGACCGCTCCGTTCTTTATCACTGTTTCGCGGTCACTTAGAATCAACTTTATCTTACGTAACGAACGCGTTACGCATGCGAGACTAACGCGACAGACGCACCGTAGGACGCACTGTTGAACGGACTGCGAAAAAATCCGTAAATAGTTCCAGGGCATCGGGCGATCGCGAATTCGATCGTCCGTGATCAGTTGTCGTAAACACTAGACGCCATGTTTGACCAGAGCTTGTCAATAAAACTAGACACTGGTGACATCTGGTGGATTTTTCCTTCTCGCTATGATAATCTCTTCGATCGTCTTTCGCGCCTCTGATCGCTGCGCCATCTACCAGATTCTGGTGAAAATAAATGTTTATGATAAGTATAGCCAACTGTTTGACTGAAGATAAAGATATTCGACGCGAGCCTTACATGATAACTCGTCAACAAAAACGTTACTATCTGTAAGTGAAAGCAGCTATATACTCCGTTAATTCGAACAAGACTGAAACTTCTTCCCGAGGAAGTAGAAGTAATCAGAGCAAGGAAGAAAGCTTCGTCGAAATAAATTTTCACAGCTTCAAATGTCAAAAGTAACCTGGCATTCGCGGCCAACTTCAGCCCCATCGTTGCTCTTGAGAAACAAATGCAAAGGAAGTAAAATCAGGGTTCGTAAGTGCTTATCATTTTTATCAGCGTCTTCTTTTGATCTACGATATTTCTTTATTGTATCAATAGCAATAGTCAATAGTATGTAATATATCTAATGATTAACTTTCCATAATATCAATTACGATGATTTCGTTGCCCATAATCCAGAAAGAAGCATTGCTACTGCGTTACCATTTGTGGTAACTTTGTTATCAGCGCTGCGACTAACACACGTTGTAAACTCGTTTCGTTCTGTGTTACACATCGAATTGGCATATAAATAACTGTTTGATGTTTGCACGGCTGATCTTAATTGATTTAATAAGAGAATAGCAATGCACTGCCGGAAATAATTTTCGTTCCCACGTGCGTTAGATTCTCTGTTATCACAAAGCCAGAGCATTTCGTTTGACAAATCATCGATGATGTTATAACTGTATTTGTAATTAATTTTTTTGTCATGGAACCATCTCATCATCTAAAGTACGTAATATCGATGAGAATTATGTCGATAAATTTATTAATAAAAAGTAATAAAAGGATCGTATCAATTACCTTTCCGCGAGAGTGTATGTCCCAGGGATTCTCTTCAATGTCAATTCTTTGGAGATACTTCATTTTTGCAAGACTATCAGCAACTCTGAAGTGCGTTATTTTATTAGAATTTATAAATAACTTCCGAACGTTTGCCATTCCTTCGAATGCTCTCGGCGGGATTGTTTCTATATTATTGAATGACAAATCCAAGTCCTCCAGCCATATCAAATCGGCAAACCACTCGGGATGGACCACGGTAATATTATTATTAGCCAAACTTAATTTTCTCAGCTGTGACAGTGTCTTGAACGCATTTACCGACACATTGAAAATACCGCATGCGGGTAGCTTCAGTGTCTTAAGAGTGCCGGCGTATTTTGTAAAAGCAAATGGTCCGATTGTTGGAATTTTTGAATGAGAAATCAAAATGCCTGCGAACGGAAGCTTTCCTTCGGCTAGAGCCTCCTGAATAGTCGCATTGGAGCATTTTAACTCGGATCCAAAACCTGTCAATGATAAATGATAAGAAAGAAAATAAAGAAATTTTATCAAATACCAAGAGTTTCAATTTCTTACCATCCTTCTCTGTAGTAGAACAAAATCCTTGGGATATCCCCAAATTACTCACAATGCAGAGAAACCCAAATATCAGTGCGCCACGCATGATGAACAAATTGCTACTGACTTTGATTCTCCTTATAAACTGTCAGTTGATAATTCCTCAAACGGACGTAACAAAAAGATAATTTATAATAATCGGACCAACGCTTCCTTTGCCGATGAAAAATTTATCATTTGATAATGAAAAAACTTTATTAATTTTAAACTGACCTTGCAGCGGTATTACCGGTATTGCGTCATAAAAATTAATTGTACTCCAAAAAAGAATTATCAATTAAAATATTGGCGTATGATTTATTATTGACAAGCACGTAAAATGTTAATACAACTTGATAAAAAAAGAAGTGAGTCCTCACGTGTTTGATAATAAATAAATGTATGACAGTAATAATAATAATAATAATAATATGAACACACATCACATATCAAAAGGACATAATACGGAATATTTCCTTATAACGGCAATACGTCCTGTGTAGCAATAATTCTAAGAGCTAGTAATCAATAATATTTATATTATCGATAATAATAGTGATCGTAATTGCGATAAAGATACTTCCTAGCAAAATTACGTAGAAGATGCGAATAGGCGAATAAAAAGAAAATGCGTCTACGTTATTTATCTCACTTGGCAATGAAGATCGATTCTACGGCTTATCTAGAATAAATAACAGTTGTGGGTTGCGTGAACAGCGACAGGACCTTAAGGTATATAGATAAAGGATGCTATTGAGTAGGAAGAGGGGTAGTTGGGAGGGGGGAGGGGGGGGGAGGGATGAACAATCTTAATAATAGATAACGCGATTTTCCTCTTCGATAATTCAATTAATGATTTGATAATGCGCGTTGCGAGGATTGACACGTGATAACGTTACGAAATAATTACGTAGAAAAAGGCGGAGAATAAATTATCGATAAAATTGATATTAGGAAAAGAAAAGATGCCTACGAAGAGTAGCGACGTTACGCAATATTAATTAAAATCGCATAACGTCACAGCGTTGGATGTCCCAGATGCATTTTTTTAAATCAACGCTACCTGACCGATTCCAATATTATAGCCTAATCGAATCCTTCCAATCAGCAGGTTCTTAGATGCACGAAGATCGGTAATGATGATTAATAAAATTTTCGCGAATCAATATTTTTCCTTTTTGTTTCTTCAGTCATCCGGCTTTAAATATCCCGCAGGAGGAATTTCCTTTGAAAATAAAAAGAAATGGCATCGCTCCTGATCCCTTCGTTATACGAGGGTGGTGAGTCTGTATTAAAAAAAAAAAATTTCTTGCAGTGGTACCACTGTCCTCGCGGTACAGGACTGTCGGACTAACGTTTCGTTCAGTACAGATAATTCTTAGGTTCCTCCGTCGGCTGGCCACATACTCCGTGATACTTTTTCGTAACGACACTTCGACTGCGACAATTTTCAATCTCCAGGAAGCACTCGTTGCTGTACGTCATGTCGTCGGTTCCGCAAACTGGATCGTAATATGGCGGGCATATCTTCTGACAGCCACGAAATTGAAAACCCTGGACGCACCTCTTCATCGGTACAACGTAAACGTGTTTTCTGTACGGAATTAATATACGTTTGTACTTGTGTCCAGTCTGTACGGGATCTTAATTATTTTTTGATAAATTATTAATCGACTCACCCGCAATTGTCTCTCTTCATCTCGCATTCGTTCCTGTACAATTTGTTGTCGGAGCCGCAGACAAATTGTCTCTCGCCACTGCAGACCTGATTGCACAGGGCTGTAGTGCGACAATGCTGGGCCGGTACCGGTACCACTCTTTGGCCGCAGGTTTCCTTTCTTAGCTGACACAGAGACCTGTATTTAAAATTTTATACTGTAATAGATACGCTGTTGATCAACTTATTAATTTCACGGTTATTGCTAAGCTATAGACGTAGTCATGGATCAGTCGCCATTTGTATCCGTAGAATACAATGCGTAGAGGTTACATGTAAGGTTGATTAACGAGGATCAATCTTCAGCACGTGTTTGACCCCGGCTTCTTAGATTGATAACATAATTGTCAGTGATAAAAAAAAGGATATCATTTGTTTAGATAGTCTTTGCTTTTTTATACCTGTAAACGTTCCCATCGCTCCCGCAGACGGGTTCCTCTAGAACCTCAGCACAGTCTTCAGGGCAGTGCTCGGTCTCCTTCAAGGTCGTGCACTCGCCAACGTGAGCCATCTGGATTCCTTTCCTGTAAGAAGATAATTGGGATTTAACTGGTACGCGAGATGGAATTGGATAATTTAATGGTCAAGATCAGCTGGTGTATGTGGGGACGTATGTCGGCTGGTCTTGGTGAAATTTAATGATGACTTTTGATTGGGAAAAATACTTACAGGCAAATGGCGATGTTAAGATGGCACTGATTGGGATACGTGTTGGCATCGCTTCCACAGACTGGGTCCACTTCGTTTCCACAACGGATTTGTTGCTTCAAACACTTGGTGAGACGTGGACGACACTTTTCAAAATCTACGGATGCTACCTTCCTGCGTGATTGGCTGTTGTGGTAAATTAATGATTAGGACTCGGGTATCTTATTTGAAATTTATTATAATTAGTTTCTACTCTCTTTACCTACCCACAATTTAACATCTGCATCTCACAGTCGTTTCTGTAGATGCTACCGTCCGATCCACAGACAGGCACTTCCGGTACGTTCTGACAACCCAGTGGACAAGCAGTCGCTGCACCTCCTGCTGTTCTCTCGCGGGAAACGCAGAACGACATTGGCACTTCGAACACGTGCTTACTGGGACATTGTAAAATGAAAGTGATGAGTTCAAAGAGAATTTCATATCTTACGGTGAAATTGAGGTAGATTAATTGCTAAGAAACTGAGAATTTCTAAAAAAAAACCTAAAGTCAACAAACTAGTTTAGCTGGTAACTCAGAGTTGAAAACTGAGTGAAAATGTACAAATGAAACTGGGAATCAAGTACAGTTTTGAAAGTAAAAGTTGTTTTACCCGCAATTCTTTGCTCGCATTTTACAAGTATTTGAATACAAGATGCCATCACTGCCACAAGCTGGTTTGGCACCTCTCCAACAGGATTCGCGACAGTGTCTTGTAGTCTGACAATGCTTCTTGTTGGTGCGTACGACGCCTTGTCTGAATGAAAAATAAAACAAATTGTATGTTTAAAATTAGATATAGTTAATTGCACAATTTTTTATTATGAACTCTCGTACCCGCAGGTCAACAATTTCATCTGGCACGTGGATTTGTAGACGTTTCCATCGCTTCCGCAAACGGGACCGTCCTGTGGTGCATATTCGCAAGAGACAGGACAGTTCTCTCGATGTGCCGAAATATTGTTGCATGGACCAAGATGAGATAATTCTATACCAACTCGGCATATCTCTACTCTCAGCATGCACTTGTTCAGGTAAGTACGTCCGTCAGTACCACAAACAGGGTCCTGATCACCTGGACAACGATGCTCGCACTTGCTGCCAGATGACCTCATACAGGCAGTCTTCTCCGTAGCCACCGTGACGCCTGAACAAATGACGGTGAGCGATAAATAGGAAAAAGAGGTTAGGTTAGGTTATCCTTCAAGATGCACATCTCAGCAATTGCACTCGGCAGAATTATGGGGAGACATGGGGATATGGTGAAAGAAAAAGTGCAATTACGTTCTTGCACGCGTATCTCGCGTGGATAATTGTAAATGCACTGTAAAGACTTAATTGGCGTTTCTCATAAGATTCCTTTTCACGCCATCTTCTACGAGACCGTATGGCGGTTTTGTTTGAACTGTCATTTTCTATGATTACATACCGACACGCGATATATCAATAAATCATTTTATCATGAAATAGTTAAAGCTTCGCTTTCATTTTAATTTCGTTGCCTTTAATGGGAAATCGATATTTTATCGTTCATGCGTCGTTTATCAAAAATTTTACAAAGCGTTGTCGTCGCTTTTATGCGATGCCGTTTTTTACCTGTTCGGACAGCAAAAATTGTCAGAAATATGTATTTCTGACAAGTAAGGGTGCAGTAATAAAAAACGTACATAAAGTTCTTACCTTTTCCACACATTTTTTTCCGCATTTCGCACTGCGAGGCATAAATAACGCCATCGCTACCGCAAACAGCTTCTCCGCCGGGTGGACATATCCGAGGACACGCGCCACCCACGTACTCTGTAAAAAAGAAGTAATTAAAGATAAAATTAATACCTAATTAAAATAACGGAACGATAAAGAACGCCATTTTGTAATCAACGATACGTTTGACGAGTGAAATAAAATGGCGGCGCGTATACAAAAATTAATTTCTACAATCAATTTCAATTCCACATATCCATTCTCTGAGTCTTATTAAATTTTTTATTTTTACTTTTATTTATTTCACCTGTCACCGACTCAGTTCGAATCCCGAAGGATTTATGGTGCGTGTTGTCAATTAAAGTGGCAGCGGTGCCGTCGCTTCGCGGAAACATACCCGTGTAATCGGGCGATAATTGAAAACCGCCTTGTCCGCGTAATTGCTTTCGTTTTTGAAGCGTCGAGTCATCGCTGGCCCATCAACAGGACTACAGGGTTCGTCATTCGCCATTATACGAATTTCAAACAAAGACCCAATCCAAACTGGCTGCTGGTATTGTTTACGAGCGATTCACCAGATTTTATCTCCCCGTTCTATCTCAGCCCTGCACTCGTCTCACGCCTTGCGTTACGTCAAGACACGCACATAACCTCGTCATTGTCATGCCGTTAAGTTACACTAACTCACAGGAAGAAAAAATGTGGCAAAATATGACGAGACTTTGACGTGTACTCTAATTACTTTCTCATAACACTTATCAGCCAGTAGCCTACGAGTAACGAGCCAGTACATAAAAAAGATTAATAAGTGTACCTACAGGGAAAGAGGAAACAAAAAAACGATCACTGCCAAAAGTGCTAAATTAGAGGCGTGGCCGAGACAATACACAAAGGCCTGAACGATATTACGTGACTTTTTTTTATCCACCATTTATGTACTAAGTTATTCATTTAGAAAAATTCATCAAACTTTCGAACGTGTTTAATATTGTTTCAGTCGATAACACTGTCGGTAAAGAAATTTTTCTAGGTTGATAAAAGTGTCTCTCTATTGTATCGACAGGGCCATATTTTAATTGCACAACGGTTTGGCTATCCGATCGTATCGACGTTAAACGCATCGCAACTTTCGGTCGATAGAGAGTGGCAGAAATGGTTTATACGAAGAAAAAGACAAAAGCAAGGGATAATAAGAAGGAAAGGAGAAAATAAATACGGAAAGGTATAAGATCGGAGCAGTGCATGCTGGTCGCGGTCCAACGGCCGCCGGGTCAACAGCACTCTGGATTTACTACACTCGTTCCGGGCCGGATTGTATAATAAATAATAACTTCGTGCCGTACAGTTAGACCCGACGGAGGGAATACAAGAGTCAGTAGTAGATAGAAGGGTAGAGGGAGCCAAAGGTAGACGAGATAAGATCGTCCTTACTTCTTCTCCTCTCTTTATATTTGAGATCCTTTTTATTCTGCTCATCCAAGCGATAGCAATTTCGATTCACGGCTCAGCAACGCCACTCGTTCAATTGCTTTACTCGCCAGGACTTCTCGTTATTATTACTAACAAACGAATCAATTACTTGAGAATAGTGAGGATCCTTGCCAAAGATAAAATGCCTGGAAACACGAACCCTAGTACATATACACTGTACTGCTACGATATCTGTACGTATAAAGCGACTTGTAGGTACAGTAATAAATATCATTATAGGCATAAGGGTAGATCGCATATTAAAATAATATCAATATATAAATCACGTGCGATATGTTGCAGATTGAAAAATTACTTCTACAGGATTAGAGCACGTCTAAGATATTACAAGGAAGATCCGCGATGGTCCAGGAGGTTAGGGTTACAGAAGACTACAAAAGTATATCATGATAGTAATCATAATTGACCTGAAACACGTAGGTACTAAGGTACCTGACTGTCTTTGAGAAGTTTGAAATTTTTTATTTAAAAAACAAGATACAAGAAATTCCAAGATCGTCTAACGCGCAAGACACTTTCTTGGCCAATAAATCCTAAGGGTTAGATCTGTCTGAGATATTTTTCATTTCTAGTGGTGATACATCATTTTCTAGTAACTCGTGATAGCTCTTGGGTTGGTACATGAAATTGCTAGACTAACCTCAACTTCCACGTTTCTACAGTACTCGTGCCTAACATGTATCAGTATGTCTGCGGTATCCCAAAGAGAAAAGACCAACGTGTTTAGCATATTCAAATAATACGGTATCACGTGTGAACCATGTACGGCTAATGATCTAAAATTTTTTTTGTGAACGACGAGAAAAAAAATTCACCGTATTATCAGTACAGTTTTGTATGAATGAGAGGTTGGATTTTTTTTTGTCATTTCCAGTCTGCCTATTCAACTAACGAGGTGTAATATAATCGACGTTAAATTAACTAACCAACCGATAAGATTCTAACGGCACGTCCACACATGGAGTTAAAGCGTTCGATTCCTCTTTGAAAATTTTTTTCTCGCGCCACGATTTATGGAAATTAATCGAAAACCGGCCCTGTACGTATTTAATTATCTTTCCCCTTTTCAATAACATATTATACATCGCAGATCCCTACGTTTAGGAATAGCCATAATTCATTCCCACAGTAACCAGCTTTATAACGACTCTATTAAAGATAGCTGAGATCTGAATGTCAATTAATAAAGTATCATTCAACCTACCATTAGAATTAATTAAACACGTGAGAAGAGTGCTGCTCAATTACGCTTAAATTAATACTCGAAGCGATTATTAAGATATTAATTATTTTATCTAAAGTAATAAATTTCTCTCTGTATATCCTACCAATAATTACAATATACATGTATAAACTTAATCCATAATTAAACTTAAGCAAAATTATATCATTATAATCTCAATTAAATGTGCAACATCACAAAGTGCACTTATTGCCTAAAAATGCATTCGACACATGGTATATTTAATGTCGGGCAGTCTCACGTATAATACAGTATAAAAACCGAATCAATTATTGCCAATAAGCATGTCTGCTGCAGTGATGGATGAACAATGCGCGAGCAAATTATACCCGTACGATTACACTATGCACTTATATGCCAGCATAATGGATGCATCAGTGCCGGTGAATCGTTGCAATACGGGTCGGTGAACCGATTTCATTACCCCCGTATGGACTACAACAAGATTAATGACAGTTCCGCCATTTTATTCTTTCTCAGGTTCAAACTTTTTCGTAGTTCGAATCTCCCGCCGTAAAAAAAAAGTGCTGCCGCCTGGGCGCGAACCCCGAACCATCGTGATATGCACGTTGCATACTCCGTAAGTGCATCGGCATGTGAATGCACTTTGTGTATGCATACAGGGACACGCCCTTTTCACGTATTCGTCTATAAATATGTAGTGAATATATATATACACCTATATGTTATATACCGTATAAGTAACGAGGAGTAGAAACGAGTGTAACGAGCCAAGACGAACTTATACTCATTCCATGCATAACGAATGTCCTTAATGCGTGTGTATCATTATATCTTGTGTTATATAAATACGTAACAATATATTACGTTAGAACTGTATTTACGATTAGAATCAATTTATCGAATTGATTTCTCTATACGGAGCATGTAAGAACAATGGCTCGTTATGCATCTGGACAAATTACGTTTTAGCAGTATAGGGATTGTACGATAATTTTATAGATTGCGTCCATTGCTATTCGTAATGGAATTACGTACGTTGACACACGTATTGAATTTTTCGTGAACTTTATACTTGACCATAAACTGTCAATAAACGTGAAGGACCGCTGAGCTATGTTAATGCATGCATATGTGCCAGGACTGCGTGATTTCAGGTACCAAGAGTAGAAGTGACTATCGGCGAAACCATCTTGTTTCCTCATGGCGCATTGTTCCGCTATTATATATATATATAGAAACAGGCCTGCCAACAGTACCCAGACAACTGGCAGCACTGCACAGGAGCATTGCAGTAACCGTAACTGGAATTGAAAAAGATTTTGCTCCTAGAGCAATGGCATGCGGCTGTTGGCTCACCTGACTGTATGCACCTGTGACAATTTTCTTGGCTGCTTGTCGACCCTCTATGTTTCTTTGTGGTTTATGGTTTTGTCCGATTTTTTTTTATTACCGATACTTAGCACTTTGATTAGAGATGTATAGGGCGAGTGATTGGGGTAAGTTGAAGCGTGAGAAAATATATAATTTTTTTTTAAATTAGTAAAAATTTTAAACGCGTGGACGGCTGACTTGGAATTCAAGTATCGGTATATTATTTGAATCTTTGATCGAGGTCGGTTGGGCGGCAGGAAATAGATTGTAAAATAAAATATATTTTTAATTAGTAAAGGCATAACAGTCGCATCCGGTCGAACGGTTCGTAACTGTATTTCGATTAGATTTTTATCCGGCCAATAAGATTTAGAAAAAATTGATTAACAGATCCGGTCGATTTTTTTTGGTCAACAGACAGCTTCTCAGGATACGAGAACCTTGTTTTTATCAATTCCCAGTAGAATTCTTAGATCTGATAATTTATATTTGAATTTTGAAAATTGGACGTAAGAAAAGTTTAGCGAAATAAAATCAAGTCTTTATTCGCAATCCTCGGAATTCCTAACGATCGACCGTCTACACGTTCTCCTGGGTAACACGATCCGAATTCACGGCAGACCTGGTATTCCATCAGGATCACGACGAACGCCTGGAATTCCCTAGTAGGAATTCCTGCATAGAAAGCAAACTAACCGTAAGAAAAAAATATTACCAATTTCCCCGAGTAAATAAAAACTATAATCTTTAATTTTGACATTGACATTTTTTTTATAACCAAACTAGCCCTATCCTCGGAATTATTTTTTACTTTCTACAGTAATGATATTCAGACAATCTTTATTATACCTGTCGAATTACAATGGCGGCGATTGATCCATAATTTCGATACGGCCAAGGCGTGACGTAGTGAGCGTTAGAAAAAAGTGCCAATTTACCACACGTGGAAGGTTCTGATAAGCGGGAGAATCTATGCCGACTTTCGTCCCATAAATCGTGCCATAGATCGGTAAGTGGCGAACGGCGGTAAGTAAGGTGTAGGTAAGTGGTAAGTGGAGTACTGGGGCGAAAAACTACCTCCCGGACGATCTTACAGCCTGGGGCACCAGTGGAGGCTCCCGTTAAGTCTGGGAAATTCGAATCGATTTTAAGTCAAGGTGAACCCGCAAAAATGTATCAAAAATTCGTGGTAAATGAAAAAAAATTTTTTCAAGAAAAATCAAAATCAGATTACATGAAAATATGAAGAAAACTTCGAGAACAAAATCTAAGTTAACGTTTAAACATTTGTTAATTTGTAAAAATTCATAATAATAATAATCGCCGTTGATACCAACCAAATTGCCTCGTGGGTGGTACCACTGATTCTTGGGAACGGGGATCTGGTCCAAATACCTGCGGGGAGTTTGGGATATCGTATAAAAGAATAATTGCCTTCTGCCAAATAAGCGGCGGCTAATAAGCCAATTAAACAATGCACAATGGCCGACGGGCCGTGTCGCCGGATTCGGCGGTTTTATTTTTTTGGCTTTTTATCTCCTGGACTTTTTGTTTGCAGCGCCAAATCAGCTCAGTAACAGAACGGGACGCGACATAAACCTAATTACGGATATCCTTTCTGTATATATGACTGTACAGTTGTAGGTAGACACGCTTGAAATTAGAACCATCAAAATAATTTGTATAGTATAAAAAAAAAGTAAAACGGAGGAAACAATAAAACCGAATACGTTTACGATACATAAACAGTAGTATGGTCGAAAACTGTATATGGTCCGAGAAACTAATTGGCATATGAAAAATGGTGTAACGATGAAAAAAAAAAATTGCTATAAAATTTCATGGTCGCTAATTACATGAATTTAACTGTATAAACTTTGCATTGTGTTTATCGACTTCGTTTATACTCGATAAAATTATGTAAAAAAATGTATCTGGCGTAAATTACAGTTAAGTTAGAATTTAAAAGTTTCTACCAGCTGACTCGAGCCCAGCTATTTTGGATCCAGGATATTCGCCTACTCGATAACGACTGTTCACTAGGAATTTAAATGGCGGACTGTCCGTATGGAATTCAAATGATTTAAAAAAAACCAGACTAGCTTTAAGATCCAAATAAAATAAATAAAAATGAAAAAAAAATTGTTAAATAATCATTGACTAGTCCCGGGATAGAATTAATCTGTAAAAACGTCAGATGAGAGATGCTGAAAAAACATATGACATATTTATGTTAATCAGAGCCGAACGACGGAGCTATATATACACGTACAATTTAATATAAATCAGAAAAGCGTGATACTTTCCTAGGAAGAAAGGATCGACATAAGCCGAGAATAGTCGGCTAATTAAAACGGGATAAATCATGCGTTAAAGTTCACCCAGTTTGTCTTGTATTCAATTAGAATAATGCGCAATGTCTAATGGTACCGATGGCCGTCACGGATAAAAGCCTATCGAGTCCTATTAGATATCCATGAAGAATTTCACGGGCAACGTAAATAAAAAAAAAGATTTACAAATTTAATAAACAAATTTTTACTACGCCCTCGATAAGATGACAAATTATTATCGTAACCTAGATCGCACTCGAAATTACCTACTTCGTAATGTTTCAATTTCTTAACCGGAAGTCATTAGGTGTTCGCCATTATTCTGAACCGTGTACTAAGATACTGGATTATTATATGTATCTGGGACTTCTATTTCTCGTTACAACTTCCTATGGGTTATTAAGCACGGCACGATTAATCTTCGGTTTCACAAACTTATTCCCATGAACTTTCCAATTATCGCGTTTCACTCCGATCCCAATGTCATTGGCGCCCATTGAATTTCCCATAAGCGAGAAGCCGTAAAGACGATAGACACTTTTTTTTTTCTATTTCGAGCAGAGAAATCGTACGGGAAAGCCGGGAAAGCATCTTTCGCCCGTAAACAAAGTTTCCCGCGTAATAAGACGATTTTCTGATTTTACAGTAATTTTTGTCGTTATTCTTCGATCGGCGGAAGTTCATTTTTTTGGCTTCGTAAATATTTTTTTAAATACCAACTGCTTGATACCGTAGCTCGTAATCTGATTAGTGAAATTTCGTTGAATTCTTGCGGAATAAAATATCTGAGACCTAGCAGTTTTTTTTTATTTCATTATTCATCTTGTCTACCGAAAAACTGGACTTTCGCATGAAATCTAGAGCGTGAGATTTAATGACCCTTGTATATCTATATGCCTTGGTATAAACAGTACACGGTATACCTAATAAATATAGCTTCCTCAAACGCGATCTTAAATAAATCAGTTTCAATATTCAAGGTCATTGCTCGATGCAATAAGATCGGCTCGACTTTGATATAAATTAGATTCATCTCGGTAACACTGCTGCGTCGATTGCATCTTGCATCCTTAATCAATTGCGTCCTACTTAAATCTCCAGGTAGCCTTAAGGATATTTTTAGCCATTGGAACCATCTTGCATGGATATAACGGTAAACCCATATAACTCCTGACGCGTCTCGAATGGAAATTAACGAAAATAAAAAAAAGTCCGAGAAAAAAAGGATACATGTCCACACCTCTTTTTTTAAACGTAAATCGATACGGGGGTCAAAGGTCAGCGATGAAAAAAAAAATTATCGTATATCACGTGCGTGTTGATTTTAAATATTTCTTTTTAAAGTAAACCGGAGATTGAGATCGGTGCATGCTCGGGCGTAGAGTAATCGAATTAAAAAAAAACATTTATGTGAATTCTCATGGATACAATTTAAATTCATACAACGTTCACTGGGTCTTCAGGTCAGTTAAGTAAGTCAACGTCGTTGGGTGGGATTGACGACCCGTGGATTGACCGACTGAGTGACCATTGGTCATCCGGCCTGATTGTGAAAGAAGATGACCGGTTGGCAGTGAATTGACAGCTGTCAAAGATAAAAAATTTATTTAATTTGAAATGGTATAGTTTGGTACTTTGGTATCGTCAGACTATATATATACAGTTTTTGGGGATTTTTTCTCCATTGTACGATACTACGATGAAGTCGCATCTAGATCTGAGTCCATGATGGATGGGGAATTTTTTTAGTGGTAAAAAAAATTCTAAAATTCCCTAGAAACAAGGTCCAGTGGAATTTCGTGTATCTTCGTGCAGAAGGATCGCACGATATTTTCTTATGGCTTAAAAGTCTGGGAAGACTTGATAAGAGACAAAGTCATGACCGGAAGTCTCTGCTGTTAATGATAACTGCCAAACGAAAGAACGGTAAGGGCATTTGTCACGCGATGCTGGATACATTATAAGAGCAGTTGGTAATAATGTCTTGCGAATGAACTGTAAGGAGATATTAATAAAAAGATTTAAGCAAGAAAAATAATAAAAATTCATTTTTTTTAATACTCACAATAAATATGTTACATTGTGAAAACGATAAATAATGATATCCAACTGAAGTGTAAGGAGATATTAATAAAAAGATTTAGGCAAGAAAAATAATAAAAATTAATTTTATTTAATACTCACAATAAATATGATACATTGTGAGAACGAAAAATAATGATAACCGACTCGACAACTCAATGAAAAATATTATCCGACAAAGCAAACCCAATTTCGGGTCCATTGATTGGACAACGAGCACGGTTAATAAAGTAATGACTTACTCTTAGCCAGTAACTTGGATCAGTCACAAGGCGCGATAGGGTCATTGGGTTAAGAAAAGATATCACGGTCTTCGCGTTGTCCAGGATTTTACGAGAAGACGATAAAAATGATAATCTTTTTGAAAATTGACCTTGTCCCTTTTCTTAAATTATTAATAAAATTTTTCCCCGGCAATGTCAAAAGTTCATTCATCCATTTTCGATTCTATATACAAAGATGTATCCTAGCCGAGTATCATTGCCATGAAGTTGGCTGCGCTTGGATCCAGTCTAGGCCAGCCGGAGCAGGAATGAATCAAGATCATAAATTGACACGCGATCATTGCGATCATTAAGGTTCGTTTGGAGACTAAAAGATTGTGAGAATAAGTACCTGCAACAATTTGTATATTGAACTACGGAATGATCCAATTTTCTGATTACAGCAAGAATCATTGATAATAAAAATTCTTGGCTGACGTTGCTCAATATTTTTTTTTTACAGCATCCCGTAAGATAGTAACGGACCATAAAATGAAACTTTATCTACTAATGTAGACTATAAAAAAGGGAGGGTTGACTCTGAATTAATACCAGGTAGCTAATGAATAATTTACTTGGACCAAAACAAAATGGCGTCCTGCGAGCGTAGAACCATTTCGATATGATCTCGGCGTGCAGCCACGCAACAGACTTCTACGTTCTAAAGCAAGAATGCGCACTTAGATAATATCTTATACCGAACACGGTCAGCATCCCAATGCAACATGCACACCCGGTATATGGACGCGAGTCGATTATATTTTTTACAAAAAAATTTACCACGCAGTCATTAAATTATACTGAAAATTGAAGGTACCAAGGAAAGGACCGAAACAAGTTTTTTGGTGAAACAAGGGATTGTGGTAATTTGTAGTGAAAGAGAGAAACAGCAGATTTTGTTTTTACAGGAAACGTGAGTTGGGGTTAGACTGAATAAAAAAAAATTTCGATATACGTCAGAAAATAATGACGGGGAATTTTGAGGAAAAATAATATTTATATCCGAGAATAACCTATGATTCATGGCGTAATTTAAAGGATACACAATTAAATATATTACTACGATTATGTCAGTTAATTATAGATCGTACGATTGGCACGCGACTCGATGATAATACCAGTTCGTAATTGATCCGTGTTATCGCGATTTACGGATACGCCCTAACGGATTAATTAACCTCTGCCACGATCAAACTCGATGATCCGATAAGGTCGAGCTATTAATTGATCCTGCGTTAAGATACCCTAACCTAACTCGTATCTGAATATTGTCTACGAGCAAAAGTAATTTTTTTCGTTTGCAACGAATATAAATTCAAAAAGACCGCGTCAATTTAAATTTTAATTGAAACCGACGCCACGAGAGGACGCGCGAGTACCGGACGCGGGAAATTACGAATAATTTAATTATTAAAAGGCGCGGAAAATAGGATACATTTTTGTTCTATCTTTACGAGCTAAACGCCCATCCACACGTGAACGAGCACTAAGGTAGATATTATATTTCCTAGTAAGAGAGAACAAGCAAAGTAAAGAATTTACATCCATAATTTAATTTTTTTTTTCAAATAATTCTAACCGTACGTTCTTTCTCGCCTTGCTACATGCACCGGACTGCAACCGACAGGAATGCAATTTCCAAGATACGCGTGGCCGTATTTCTGCGACAAATTGCAGCCTTCCGTAAAACAATAAGAAAACAGCTGCCAGCGAAAATTATAATCGCATTAACCATCGACCAAGGAAGGCATGACGTAGTGTTTACGTGAAACGTCATTTTTTTCTAGTTATTCACCATTTTTCCGTCTTTCTCGCCGAAAAAATAAAGTAAACCTCAGTAACGGGCAGGAAACCAAGACAAAGTCAGCGAACGGTGATACATACGAGTAAAAGAATTTCCAGGGAATCCTCGTAGATAAATTCTCTTGCTAATCCTGAGAATTTCCCACGATACGCCCACCGGGATCCCAACGAGTTGACAAAGGCTCGTGATCCTTCGAGACTTCTACTGGATCTTTCACAAGCAACCGATCCTTTTTCCGGTAGGGTACTCATTCAGAGTTAATCCCTGATCCCAGACGTCCTGACGTCCCAGCTGATATTTCTGGCAATATTTCTTTTTTTCTCAGTCGGTAAAGTCGTAATCACTCATTCGGATGATTTCTTATTTAATCAATTGTACAACTGGGAATATACGGGCTGGTATACCCTTGACTATGAAATGTATGATTCTTTATGAATGTACCAGTATGAATGCATAGAGCTGCTGTGTACTAAATTTAATTCAGACTACTTGAATTCACGAGTGGAACCACTCTGGTGACGGCGGTGTAGACATATTTATTTTTACCTCTAGTCCTTGCGGAATTAATGTCTATTAGCATACTTAATTAGACAAGCACTAAGGACACGCTCGTTGGAGATTTATACACGTGCGAATTCGGCTTATGGTTTGCTGAGAGCAAAACGGGATACGAAGTAACGTGAAAGGAAATAGACTGTAGAATAATTTGGAAAATGTCTTGTTTACGCATCAGTGAAGAAGGCACAGGGGAACCTGGTTGTTCAAAATTCCGGTTTTCTATGAACGAAGCCGCGTGGATGGTGATTTAGAGACAGGGAGTGTCAATAGAAACCGGATTTTTTTTTCAAATACAAAATGCTCAGAACTTACGTTAGCATGAGAATAGAGACCGCGGTAAATTCAAAGGCTACACCCAGTGACCCCAATGAGTATGTTTAGTCGGTAGTAAAGAACAATTCAGATATGAAAGGTGTGAAAGAATCGAAGAAAATCCTCAAAAAGAGAAAAACCTACCTTGAAAGCAGCAGAGCAGGAAAATCCCAAGGACGATCTGACGTTGCATCCTTGAGCTTGCTAGTCGCGACCGAACGAAAAATCTCCGAGGATGAGACCAGGATGAGAAAGTAGAAGAGGACGACGAACTGGACGAAGAACTGTGCAGCAACCGAATGCAACGAACAGTGCAAGGGTAGGAGGTGGAGCAAGAAGACGAAGAGGAAGAGGAAAACAAATCGGGAAGCCAGAAGAGCAACGTGGTTGGAGCTGACTTTTACGGCTCTTCGAGTGGTGGTGGTCAGTGAAAGAGGAAGAGAAGGAAATGCCCTCTTCGACCTCTATCGTCCTTCGAGGTCCACGAACGACTGAGGCACTCGACTGCTGTCGGTCCGGCTATAGCCTCCCCTTCCTACTTTCCCAACGTGCTCCCATTTCCAGAACGACCATTACCATTACCAATGAAGAGACAGTCCTCATCCTCGACGACGAGTAAAGACCTCTTCTCTTCTCGCCTCCTTGTCTCCTGTCCACTTCACTTCTCTTCTCTTATCTACATTTCTCACTTAACACCATCGTATTCTCCTCTCTCTCTCTCTCTTCATTCTCATCTCAGAGGACATTTCTAGGTCACGTCTCCCTGCACTCTGCAGTTGCACCAGCCAACCGGTCCTTCTCGAATAATTCATTGCTCGGGATCCTTTCTTGTTCCTGAATTTCACGCTTTGATCAACCAATTAATCCAACCTGTTTGTTAAGAATAAAATAAAAAGTATTGGCATGCCAAAAGATATAATATACTAAGATAACGAATTCTACGTCAGAAATGAATTATAAACTAGATTTTAATATATATAATATTATTGTACCTTGGTGAGAGTTTTTCAACCGGAAACTATTTTCCTGAAGATCATATCAAGAATGACAAAGCCACTTTGGTTTTATGGTAAAATCGTAACAGCAAGAACAAACGTCTCCAGCATCATCATCCGTCACTGTAAAACATATTTGAGGTTATGTATATAATATTTTGAGGTAACCTGGCAACAAGTAACACAAACTCGTTAGCTTCTTAACTGGGTCAGCTCGGGATTAGTCTAGGGTATGACGTACAGCCAAAGGGTTACACGACCGATTTTATCTGCAGCTGCAGGCTGCAACTGCACCTACTCTTATGCATCCTCGCGTACGAGCATATGTCTTAAGGAATACGTATAGCTCTACACCACCGTAAAGTATCTCCTTGTTATTGGAGAGACCGCAGAAATACGAAGAATCTAGCTTCGTGTGGCTTCACCATTAACCCACTTGCTCGTTTAACATATTCCTTCACTTTGGACGACCACTAGAGTTACACTGGGTGTTAGCCTAGCCTAACCTCTTTGGATTTTATATATTATATATGCACGTACCAGCATCAATATTGAAATCTGTCATACAGGTCGTGTCTTATCTAAATCCAATATTAATCATTAACAGATTGAAAATTATCCGACTCGATTAGTCCAGTATCGTGTTTCTGTAGAATTACGATAGTTCGCGGGGAATCAGGCAGAGTGCGCTAGCGACTTGATTCTTTCTGAGATGAGAATCTTGTTTTAATTAGGCCCAATTATTCCGACATGACTCAGTGCCAGGAACTTCGTTTTTTTTCAAAATTTAAGTCTATTTGGTTATGCTCATCGCACAGTTAAAACTAGTTTGAATAATGGTACCGTTTTCGAGGTATCGAACTTTAGGACGATTAGTCATTCGCTCTTAGTTGTTCTAGCCGATCGTTAAATCGTAAAATTCTTTTGTTATCGTTCGATGTCCTTCGGCGATTGTTGGTTTTTCATAATAGGTAGAAAAATGATCTTACCGATCGGGTTAACGATTTAATTAATCTTTTTGCGATGACTGTCCGTCCGTGAAATTGCGACGACTCGGTATTGTCGGTTTGGCAAGAATCGGCGATTGCTGTATGAGTACATTATTTAAGTTTGTGGACGAGCAATGAACTTGAGATTTTTAAATTAAAATATTGGGGTAAAATATTTTTTTTTATTACAATTATATTTCTATTGTTGAAATTATTTTTTAAAATTAAAATCGATCGGTCTCGATGTAAATTTATTCTAGTCGATGTTTTTTCGGAATACTGACAATGCTGGATATTCATTCTGAGAAATGTTCCAGTTAAATGAAACGGGACCTGCAATTTTCTTATTACGTTCGATAAAAGGTTAAGCGTAGCGGCAACCCTCTACGTAATTGCAATAATTATTCGTAAAACCGGTACCGTCGAAAAACCGTTCGTACGACGCGTTCAAGAGGTGAGTATCGATTTTACCGTACAGCCTTGATCGGGAATCGATTACTTAAAAGTAAAGGCAATTATGCCAGGAATAATCACATCTGATATTTATAAGGTAGGATTTATATATTTTTTTATGTAATCGTTATTATCTTTGAAAAGAAGATCAATAGCAATGTCATATGTTTTTAGTCAAATATAATTTTCAACCAAGAACGTTTTACATGAGTTTAGAAGAATTTTGTCTTGTTTTATGATGAGGCTTATTAGATTTTCATTTCTAATTCGGCCGGAATCAATGTGGCGCGATAGATGAAAAAGTCATTTACAATACAGAGAAGAAACGTATAGCGGAACGACGATCGGTATGAAGAAGACAAGAAAACGATTTTATTTGTATAATGGATAAAAAAGAATGAATCTTGTGGTTTTGTGAAAAACTTAACGAGTCTGTAGCAAACTGATCTTACAGCAGTTATTATGGTTAAGTTATAAAAATGAAATAAGAAACAGCCAATTTTCAAGGATTTCATTTGCCACGGAATAAATCACGTATCCCCGATGATTTATTAGTGTCAATTAGTGTTATCAATCCCTCGTATTTCGAGCAGAGCGGGATTCCTCGGCTTGTACCTATACGCCCATTTCTATCGATCGACCAGCCGATTTTTAAGTATGACATTAATACGAATTACCTGACAGAAAGTAAATGTGCCGACGTTTAAGCAAACCTTGGAATCCAAAAAAAACTAATTCATATCATCCTTATCATATCCGACAGTTCTTCAATGGGATATGACCTTCGATACTCCAAGAATCTATAAAACCAATCACAGAAAAAAAATTAAGTCGCGTTACAGTTACAAAATATCTTAGGAAAAGAATAAAACAGGAAACTGCGGTAGCAATTTTGCGGATGATCGGTATTCGAATATCGATCGAGTCTCTACAACAATGTCCAAGCGTATAATAAAATAGAACGAATTTTTGCGACAACTTATCGAATAAATCTCCTGGAGATTTGTGAAGTAAATCAAATTCGCATTGGAAAAAAAAATTACGTGACAAGTTCTTTGAACCTTAAATTTTTACTGATTTCGTATAAATCTAATCCACCTCTGAAAACGTCCTACGCCAGTCTTCGTTTTGGCAGACTGATCTTTCTGGAATTATAGAATTTTTCCGCACGTCCTAAAACGGCCTTACGAACACCGCGCGGATAAGGGATTAGATAGGCGAATATTCGCGCGAGGTTATGCGTGTACAAGGTACTGGATTCTCAGGGTGTATTTCCATACATTAAATAAACATTTTGCGATGTCAAACGTGGAAGGCTACTGCGCGTCCCGGTGTCTCGTGTTCATGACCATATTCAGGAACTCGTAAAGTATGCAACTGGGCAAGGTAGGTAAGTGCTTAGTTGCATAGCGACAGTGCTACTACTCAGAGTCTCGTTAAATTACTATCGGGACCTCTCACCTCTTGGCTAACTAATCGCCGTTAACTATCGATAAGAGCGACTGACTTTGTATTTCCTATGCAATTCGTAAGCTGGTATCAGATTAGACTCCTTACAATTCACAGAATTCCATCGGATCATAATCTACATGAAAGATACTTCAAGACGGTGTAACCTAAAACGATTAAAAAAATTCTTTAAAATTTACACTGAAAAATAAATTTTGAAAGATACCCTACAATTTCTTCGATCGATATGTATGTCCTTATCTTACTCACGTACCATCCCAATACGCACTCGCAGGCATACAAAATTTTGAAAATTTCAGATTGGGTTACCGCACATTAAAATCTCTGATGATATGATAATTCAAGTTTTTATATATTTTTTTATCGGTCTTCCAAGTTATACGATGCACTGTGTTTATGGATCTGATATGATTGAATTAACTCGTCGATTGATAGAGATAGCTGCGATAGTATAGTTAGAGAAGATAATTAGATATTCCTGAAAAGGAAAATCAATCCGTAATTGACGGCTGAACTGGTAATAAGTGTCATGTGGTTGTCGCTAGCATCTATCCATTAGCTGCTTCGTGACCGACAACAAATGTAAAGATGGACGAGACTGGAGCATGGTTTAATTTGATGAACGACCAGGGAAAAACCGGAATGTCTAGTGTCAGCTAGCCGACATAACAGGGATGTCTCCTTCTTGTTTACAAGAATTTGCCACGTAGAACCAAGGAGTGAGCCCGCGATGCGATCCATTTCAGTCATCTTGTTTGTTCTTTCGTGTCAGGTTGACATAATTGCCGTGCCTCTGATTTACCGACCACCAAGACGTCCGCCACTTCACTATAATATCTTGAGGACAGTACCACTTGCTCTTCCGTCCAGTAGAATCCATCAGAGATTGATGTATTCACACAAAAAATGTATAAATTTTCCAGATCAAATTAACATCCAAGGTCCGACATTTTTATCATCGATAAAATGTTTGTTTTTGCTCCTTTCCACCTCTCGTTTGGCGAATTCCTTATGATATAATCGCGTAGGAAGTATCCTGATAATTTTGCAGTACATTAATTTCAATGATAATGACACTACCTTGTGCGGATTGATCGTTCCACTTTTGTGAGGTTAATGGCGCTTAGTGACTATTTCGATGAAATATTTGAAATGATCCTCTGGTAGTTAAACGACGTCACAAAATCCCCGGCTAATTGGCTGAACGAATGTTTTACATTCCTCTCGTACGTAAGTACAAAAAATACTTGGTCCCAGGAGGTAACGTGCGTTTTGTTCCGCTTAAAAGAAACCGTCGCGGAATGAGGAAGAGATTTTGGGACACGGGTGGCAGTCCGACATGTAGTCACGCAGTCGCCGTCGGTGGCAGCAACGACATCGACAGAAGCGGCGGAAATTATGTAAAAAATATAAAAATAGAGGGAACCTAATAAGAAATCAGTACGTGAAAAACATTATTTTATCATCAGGATCCTTTGTGCCGTAAGAAATTAACCGAACAATGGTAAATTACTGAAAATACATTATCTTCGTTCTATGGGATCCTTTCTTTATTATCATTATTATCAGCGATCATCCTCAGGTAATACTTTTCTCTCGTTCTCTAATGAGCCTCACTGATTGGTCGCCCTAGGGCGAATTCTAACCTATCTTAACCCTAATCGATACAATCATCTTCACGATACCCATCCTACCGATCAGGACCGAAAGCACTGGTTAGGACGAGTTTTATTTATTGCAATTAATTATTCAAATATATTAGTCACCCTTTAGACACAGGATACCCGAAGCCGACAGGATTCATATTGATAACTCAAGAACAGTAACAAAATATTTAAGTCCACATGCTTGCAGAGGATCAAGAATAGCCAAGGTTTACGTCTCATTTTAATTCATTATCACTGTCACGTAGATCGTTAGTTATAATTATTTTTTTCCTTCAATTAATATTCAATGATATCAGTGAATGACTAATGCTGGTCGTCAAATATTTTTTCACCTCCTTTGCGAGAACTCGGTCGCGGTTCGATCTTGTCCACAGCAGCTGGTTACCTTGCATTGGACCGTTAATGCAGCCTCTTTACCGTTCCTTGCAAAGAACCGATCTCCATTATTCACTCCTGGCCAATTTACGATTTTATTCGTTAACCTTTTCCTCCCCTTCATTAAGAGCATTCTCCTTTTTACCAGCTGCTTGCAATTCTTCACCTGGACTACGTAACCACCATTAAAATTTAATGGCCTTTGAGGTTATACTTGGGGCTGTACGATCACTTGGAATCAATTATTATTGCCTTTTTGATTTCCTGTTGTTCGATGTATAAATGAAACTTGTCCTCTTTTACTTCAATGCTCTTATATGCAATTCGGAGTGCACTTTTGATTGTGTATTTAACTGACGGTTTCTTCGTAGATATCTCTGATAAGGCCTTAATAGCATAATAAATTATTATAGACTTCATCATGACTTCGCTTTAGAAATATACGAGCTATAAATTTTAGATAAGTTTAAACATTAGAGTTGTTATTACGTCGTTATATGTTGCTATAGTGCATAATGAACGATAAATGTCCGATCCTCGCTTCTTAAGGATTGCAATTTACCGAAGTCTATTTCTAATATAAGATTTTATGATATTTATGTTTAAATACAGGTACTGTATCCATCGACTCTTACTAACATTCTGGTTTATTGAAGTATTGATAGTTAAATACTTACGTGTATCGTAGATTAATCAGACGATAGTATAACTAATTATAAGCTTTAACACTTTCACTAATGTCGCCGCACGAAGGGGCACTCAAAGGGTTAATTAATTAATAAATACAGCCGCAGGTATCTGTTAATTAGTTATCATAGTTTCCTTCTAGATTGTCTTTATGGATTTACTTTATAATTGCAGATGGCGTTTCTTTTTGTTTCGAGATTTTTGGTCTTGTACCATAAGAACAGATTTCTCGTCGGTAAACTTAAGTTGATACATTTATTTGAAATATATTGTTTATTCATTGATAGATTATGATCTTGTGCAGTATTGTCTATAACTATAGACGACGGAGGTACTAGTTCCTAAAAAAAACTGGTTCATTTTTTCTCGAAATTTTAGTTATCTTACTGCAACAATGCAGTTTTCGGCTTTTACCAACAGATGCGATTCGTAGTATTGATCATCATCCTCTGGGTCTGCCAATTCCATGGTACGAGACCGCCACGAAATCTCTCGTGCGTTCTCGTGGAATGCCGGCTTAATCCAATCTCTGAAGTACATGTACGGCTTCCTCCGGGTGCCCCATCTGTAGTATCTCGTATTCCATCAGATTAGATGAGGTAGAGCATAAAATCAAAGTAATTTGTGCGTTAAACATTATTACAGTCATACCACAAGTGATATCATACAATTTTTTAGCATGTGGTAAGTGGTTGTGTGTAACAGAATCAAATTTTTCAAATAATTATCCATTTGTTTACAAACATGATTCACACATAACCTTACAACTAAGATCTAGTAAATTGATTGTGAAGTTTTCTCTATTTCTTTTCATTGTACAGATGTGGAGCCCATGCAATGGCACGATGGTCGACAGTACTGTCGGGGGTGTTCCTGGCTCTTTCGATGGTCCTGTCGCTTGGAAAGTTACTAATGCTGGCTGCAGGTAATGGCAACAACGGAGACCTCAGCGAAGCAGATCAATGGCTTTCAGAAATAGGACTGAAGCAATATCGTGCCCTTTTCAAGGAAAAAGGTATGTCTTTTAATATGAAAATTCTTTCATCCTAAAACATAGCATAGCTTTAATGCTCCCTGTACTTAACTGCGCAATGGTTGGTTGGAGAAGAAAAATCTGTACAAGGGGTATGCATTACCATGTTCTACGTAATCATGTATTATCAAATATGATATCTAGAATCAAAGCAACCCACGAGGCACGTACTACCCACTACCATAATTTTGCAACATTCTAATATAATTCTATACAGTTATTCTAAATTTCTATTTCCTGCCATTCATGGTATTCCATGCTCTGGTAAGTGAATTTAAAAAATGATAGAATCGCTAAACGAACCTTGAAATATTAAAATACAAGCATCTTTGTAATCCATTCATAGTCCCGCCTTCCTCTACGTCACTGCCGGTTCTCATTTACTTACCTTCCACAATAATACCAACCAATCTCATCCGAAGAACCGTACCACGTGACACTTAAATCAATTGACCTCACGTGCATCCATGACAGTAATCCGAAAAAAAAAAATAAATTACAAAAAGTCCTCGCCCAAATTCTACAATCAATTTCTGCGACAGGTTGGTAATAGACTCTTTCATATCCCCCATTATTATCACTGGCACAATGAAGCCATTATACTTCGTCGCAGCATTAAGATTCATTGTTTTGGCGACTGTCCAATTCTCTCTTAGCGAGAAACACCGGATATTATCGACCGGCCGTAAGGTTATCAGACTTCCGGTCCCCGTTAATTACCAGAGTCCCGAGGATCCAAGAGAAAGAAGGTATCCCCAGCATATACTACGCATATCTCTTAAAACTTTCTCATGTACGAAACAAAGAGCCATGTAAAAGCTTCGCATGACTCGCTCAGAATCTCATCCTAATTTTCCATTTCTTAGCAGCCACCTGCATCGTGCTTAAGTACGAAACGCTTGCGCTCTTATATCAGAGATGAAAATTTCTTATTGGTCGAGGATAAAGTTCGACCTGCCGGTTGCGGCAATGTCACTGCGCGCTGTTTGCACCAGAAACGAAAGTGGGGAGAACATCCTAAGTATATAGAAAAGCAATACACATAGAACCACTAAAAATCTCTATTACTATACATATTAGACATTACTCTCCAAAAGCACAATGTACCTCTGGACCACATGATTATTAATCCGTAATATTAAACCGTTCAAAGGAGCTCCAATCTCTAGATTAATCTGAGAATCCACGAATCTTCTGCCTTAACGAGCATTGTAAATACATACACATCCATGATTAATATTTGAGATAAAGTTCTCCCATACGGCCCAATTAAGCTAATTCAGGCACTATCTAACCAGGACGTTGTATATCCATACCGGTAACTTTTCCTTTTTTTTATCATGCTTCTTACTGCATGTGTATAAATTAGCCCACTCATCCATTGAACGTTCGTTCAATGCAGTCGAATGACACTGGCTAAAAGCACTGCTCTTACATCCTTTATTTTTCTCCAGGACACTTACCATACCCAGTGGATGATACAAATCCAGAATCCTGCTTCCTGTACCTACATACAACCCTATTTAAATAGGATACCAGACGATGTCAACCAAAAGGTGTCCTGTGCTGGTGTTGTTGCAGAATAGATGGCGGTAGTGGTGCATACTGTATATCACAGTAATGTAAAGCACTACCTATATCTACCTGGGGGTTCACTCCTGCTAGTAGTAGGAGATGTAGGTATCCTAAGGGGTTGGTGTTGAGGATCAGTGGTGGGGACACTCGGGATAGTCTAGCTCTGTAATCGTATTGTACGCAGTCGACTGGCGTCACTCCGCATAAGCGGACTGCAGTATCAAACGGGTGCTTGGCGAGAATCGCAGCTTACGCGGCAGTATGCTCACTGGCAAGGATCGCCCTCGCGATAATCCCGAGTCCTTCCGCGTCGTCGAGAACTACGGGAAGTCACGGAGCAAGGACCTCTGACACGCAGACCTCCCTTGGCCACATGCTTAGTCAAAAATTCATTGCCGTAACCATAGACGCTAACGCAAAGTCGATAACCCGCCTTTTCCTCACGGTTTAATTAACGTATCATCTCTGTCTGACGATGAGATAAAATCTCATGATCATCACTGTCAAGTATCATGGTTAATTATTATATCTGCTTGTTAAAATAATTTTAAAGTATCAAAAGTAACGTGCGGTCACGTCTATGAAAGTTTTGAGTACAGTAAGTCTTTGATCGTTTATAATGACTATTTGTTGTGGTTTATCGATAAGGGTTATCATAAGGTTTTTCAATCTCGAATCATCTTTAATTACACGTAATTAACCTCCTGTCTATGTGGATAGGGAAATGGTCTCATTTATGTATCTTACGAAAAGTCGTTCCCACGGTTTCAGAGGTCATAGGTCGTTTCGGACAAAGGGTTGGGGGTGATTATCGACTGACGTCATAATTCCCACCCTCGAGTTTACCGGAACCTAAAGCGAACCTTTCGTGCCTTCGAGTTATTAGACGCGTAGCGGCTTACTTTAGTTCGCGATATTCGTGGCTGACGTCGCGACGGCATCGGCCTATGCGGGGAAGCTTACCGAGGTGCGAGAGCTTTGTGCGAGTTTACATTCGAGCGATTTGGGGTTTTATTTTGAGACTTTATCGATTGCTCGAATTACCGCGATAAATAATTATGTGCTCGTGGTGATATGCTCGGGGGTATGAAAATCATAAGATTTGACGCAAGTATTTTTTATGGCGAAATGTTCTTTATAAAGTTGGTTCACTGTATTTTTTTGGATGCATTCGTCCCAGCAGAATTTTTTTTGCGACTACATTCCGTATCGGTTCATGAAAATCCGGGTATAAATTTGGACAAATCGTTATCGAATTAGCTGTAACCATAAATTGTATCTTTTATGGTCACTGATAAATGTTTCTTTTTTATTTTATCTAATCTTATAAGAGATCGGATATACAGTATTTGGTATAAATCCAGGGTTTAATATTAGTAGCCGTTTGACATTCTTTATCCAATAACGTATAGTGTAGGGAAGTTTAGAGGTTGAGTGTAATTTTTATTTTATTACCTCGTAATTCTTCCATTCGGTTGAAATCGTGAAATTTTTTAGACGCTCGAGCACGGATTTATTTTATTCATCTCGTATATTCTTCCGGGAATATAGAGATCGACTGATACAGAAAGAAAAAGAGAGAGAGAAATTAGGACATTTGCCAGTGATTCCGGGAATACTAAAAAAAACTGTTTTCATCGAAGTTTACTATAACGCTTGTCATTTTATATAAACGCCCAAGAGCTCATATATTTTTTTTCTTTTGATAAACTATGAAAATTCAAAATTCTTATTATCTATAACTTTACAATGGAATGTAATTGATGTTAATCCAATTTATGATTGCAGGTTATATTTTATCCATTATCTCAAATTGATTATTAATATATTCTTGGGCACAAAGAAACAGGACGCCATTAATATTTCATGGACATCCGACTCAATGCGTTGATTTTTGTTATACGCTTTTATATATCGTGTATAGCAGGAAAAAAGGCTAATAAATTATTAACGATTTAAGGAGGTACAAAGGAAAACATGTATCAGAAAAAAACATGAATTGAATCTCAAGGGAAATTATAGGCGCAATTTATTAAATTCTGAAGAAAAAGAGAAAGCTCAAAGCAGTAATAAAAAAGTTCTACAATGACGGAAACAACGTAAGGTATTTTGGCGAACACGTGCGCGCTCTGAAATTTGCATTGAAAATTTTTGAAAAACAAGTTTATACGTATTGTCTGACATTACCAGGATCATACTGTCGATATCTTATAGCAGAATAATTTGGTTTACCTCTTTTCACATATTTTTACACGATCTCTTGACCTATTGAAAATTATTCTTTTGGTACGTATATATAAACACGGCACGACTAGCTTCTGGAAATTATTTTCTCGAGTTTAATTACACAGCAATGAGATTACCAGCTTCATTCTAACTCACGTCATAAATTACACCGCACGAGCGTCCCGACGCCTGGCGTCGCGTATCTGCTATAGCCGGTAACGTGGAAAGAGCATGAGGACTGCTCGTCGTACCGTATGGAAAAATATTTGATACCTCCAAAAGTGAAAGAAAAAAAAATTACACAAAATCAGGATAAAAAAATTACCAGCAAACTGATAATTTCCAACTCCTGTCACTTGTGTAAATTTTTAATTAATTTTTTTCAATTAATATATACATACACATATATATTGATAAAAAATACCACAATAAGTTTCATGTGTAGCAAAAATTGTCACAAAATCTCTCTCTCTCTCCTATCTGGATCTCCATCGCGATAACGATAATTGTGAAACGTTACGTAATCAAATGAAAGAGGATATTGCTGCTATCGGATGGAAATAACGACCATTGCACTTTACGGATTGGCACATATGTATATGGTTGAAATATATACGTATATGTAAGAAGCGCGTGGAAGCGAGATAGAGAATGAAACAAGGGACGATATATGCATTAGGTCGGTGAGGGCCGACGAGCCGAAATTAATTTTGGTCCTCGTTCCCTTTTGCAAAGCCAGACAAAAGCGGACAAGGAAAATGTAGGATCGATATATGTCTATATATACGCTGCCTTCATAACCCATAGTACATACATACTTTCTGGTGCATAACCACAGACATGCATACATACGTGCATATGTAGCATATAGCTAGATAAACGTGACATACATACGGTACACCAAAGTAAGCAAGGATCGTTAGATAGAAGGTGGTTAGAGTTAAGTATATTCTGGTGAAAAAGGTCAGGAAGTCCGGTCAAGGTTGAAGAAAATATTTTTCCTTGTCTCTGACCTCTCTTTATTTTTTATTCCTTTTTTTTTCCAAAATTCCACTCCGTGCAATTAACGCCCGACTGAGTTGCGTACCTACAGGCAATTTACCATTGTTCTATGTTAAATGCATGTACTAATTTCACGTTTAAAATGTCATGCTCTCTTGACCTTCTTTTACTGGAATGTCTATTAGCTTGCCCATGTGTTCCTGACGTTCTCTATCATAGGAATTAGCTGGGCTTTTTTAATTACGAGGTCTGATAGGTTTTTATACATTTTTAAAGATCATTTTTCGAGGGTCTATTTAGGATTTAACGTGGATACGCATTTTGGAGTTGTCAGATATTATTCATTGTCGTTGGATGATTGATAGTCACGGTTTATCATTGATAGTACTGGGGTTAATGAAACTGACCCCATTATATAGTATGGGTATACTGTACGTGATACATGTAATGGAGGTGAATAGGTTAAACTGTAAAAAATGGAGGAATTTTAGCTAGGCATTTAAAAACCAATCTAAATCTTATATTTTTTTAGGTTTACCTAGTCTGTATATTAAAGTTTGTATGAATTTGTGGGTTTTATTTATCATTTGAATTTTCCATGGGCTGTAACGATCGTTACTACGAAATCGATATGTCCTTCGCGTGCACGAATTCAAACAGCAGGTTTGCCTGGAATCGCGTTAATTCATCTCGCGTGTCCTGGCGAAACTGAAGATTCTTAGTAGCTTTAAAGGACCTGCTTGAATTGCGTCCTATAATATACAATAGGTTTCACTGGCCTTGAGCACGGCATAAAAGTCTTTTTTTATCCACTGCTGTAGAGGAACGCGACTTTGGTGTCTTAAAAAAAAAATAATAACTATGACGAATACTCGTGGAAAATAGAAGCAAAAAAAGGAACGAGTCATCTCGATATAAAGCTCTGTTTAAATTATGCCTGATAAAAATCCAAAGAGTCGAGATGGCCAACGTGATAAGGATTTCTTTGCCGATGAGATTTCATCCATCGGTATGTCCTTACGACCTAGTGGCAGCGCTTCTTCCGGTGAGTCTTCAGCATCAATTTGGATGGCTACCAATTTTATTCTACACGTACTATACATGTATTTATATTGATTTCAGTGAACTTAATTTATTGCCTCTGTGTCAAGGATGAAATTGTTCGGATGGAGCAATGACAACTTTTTTCTTAAGTTGGTTATCCAGTTTATCTGTTTTTTCTTTCAGGCATCTCGAGCCTCGCGAGCTGCGGCGAAGTCGAAGCTTTGCCAGAATTACCGCAGCATGATGAAGAGCGTCTTCAACGTGCGGCGCGACTTCTACAGCAACGTCTAGTCCTGCGTCAGTGGTTAGCTGATCATGGGCTTCACAATCACTACCAAAAGTATGAGCTAAGAGAGAAAGAGAGTTGTGTATTGTGGGTTTAAAGAGCCATTTGTAAAATTCACTGATCTCCAAATTTGAAAAGCACTTTGGTAACTCGCATTAATCAATCTGTTCAGGTTAATGCAGATGGAAGTGGTATCCTTGGAAGACGTTTACTGGGTAGAGGATCATGCAGCACGTGCAGCACTTGGCAAAGATCTTCCACGATGGATACAAGCTCGTCAAACGTTACCAACATCCAAAGAAGATTTGGCGAGCCTCAAAGCTGATCTTTGGAGTTCGGTTGTTAAGAACAGTCAACACCAAGATGCATGGACCTGGGGTACTTGTTTGAATTGGTGTTGTAGGATTTTGTTATGAGTTTCACAAGTTTTTATATTTTTTTAAGGTGGAATGCTGGTTGTATCTGTATCGGTAGCAGGGTTAGTCACTCTTGCTGCTATGACGCAGCCAGCACTGGCTCCTGAAGCTAAACATTCTCTGCTACAGTACGTCACTGGGAAATATTTATTACCTAGTAATTGCCGGGTCCATTTCGAATGGGAAGAACCACAGCTTGTTGGGGAAACTATGACCTTTACCGTTAAAGTAATTAAACCGAATCTTTTAATTGGATTATGAATATTTTACTTCATTTGTATAGATTAAATATTTATACGGCTCTCTTTTACATTCAGTTCTATCAACGTAATGGGCAGCCCTATCCGATTTGTGATAAAGACAATCTGATTGTGGAAGTGACAGAGGGTACCAGAAGAATAGCTACCCTGATAGAATTAGGAGGAACTGATCCCAGGGCTGCGAATACTGCTGTGGTCAAATTTACAGTTAGACACGCGGGACAGTATAGGATCGCTGTGCTTATCGGATCCTGTCACGTTCATGGAAGTCCTTTCCTTAAGAATTTTCTTCCAGGTAAATAAATTGTGATATTTAATTAATATTTTCGATTTTTTATTATCAAATTTTACTTATTACAGGACCTCCGGATCCTAATAAAACGGTTTTTGTAAGACAAAGCTCAACGGTTGTATGTACAGCTGGTATTGCTCATTCTTTGGCCATTGAACCACGTGATGAATATGATAATCTTTGCGTTTTTGGTCCTGGAGATAAACCTACAGACGGATACAACGTAAATATTACTCAGGCAAGTGTTTATAATTTGATATTAATCAATACGGAATAGATATTTTAATTAAGTATTGATTAAATATTGATAAATATTTAATAATTTTATACACAGATTGGTAACGTAGCAGAAGTAGGATCAGCGGTAGCCTGCAGTATTCAGTTAGAGTACGATTCTCCAAATCAAAGGATTCGTTTAAAAGTCAGTTTCCCCAAGGGTGGCTGTTATCATGCTACGGTCAGCTTGTCAGGATTGCAATTGCACAATGGAGACTTTGATATCATTGTTCTTGAGAGTACGTAGAACATAAATTAGTCTTACGAAGAGATAATTATTGATACCTGTTACTCACTTGTTTGGAAATGCAGGTTCTGTTGCTCGAATGGTCCACAATAATGTAGCTTCTAAGGATCCAGACATTTGTTACGCAGCAAAACTCCTGGGGATGCAGGGTGAACGTTTCTCTAAACCCAAAAAAGTTTTTTGCTTCATCTCACCCAAACAACTGACCATCAAGGAGTACTTGCTCAGATTTATACCAAAGCGCCTCGTCACCTTCAGATTATGTCCATCGACCAAGGTAAATTTGGCTATGGTGTGTAAAGATCTTTTTTTATTTATTTTGTTCAGTTAATTAAAAAAATAACTTTTTGGATTCACTACGACCGAGATGATTTTATCCAGGTCTTTAATGTCTTGTAAAAGTGATATATTGATTTTCAGTTTCATTTTGAAAGCTCAAATAATCAACACGACGGCTACGACTCGTTTTCAATAGACGATGGTTGTCAGCCGCCTGTTGAATTGATATCTCATTATCGGGATGTGATTGCTGCGACATTTACGCTTTTTCTCCTGAAGAACATTGGCGGCAGTGAGACCTTTGCTGATAAGCAGGACTTCTTTTATCACGAAGTACGAAAGCACCATCAGAAACACTATCACGAGAAACTCTCTATGAAAGTACAAAGAGATAAGCTTTTGGAGTCGGTAAGTTTTAATTTTTTTATGCATCTTTATTATCGAAAAGAATTTAATCGAATTGAATTTTTGATTCCAATGATTACAGTCTATGAAAGCCACAAAAGGATTTTCAGTGAGCGAGTGGTGTCGGAATTTCGAAATAACTTTTCAAGGTGAACAAGGTACGAATTTGACTAAAAGTAAGAAGGGTTTTTTTTTAATTGATACGCTTTCTTTATTTAATTATTTGGCATTGTTTGTAGGCGTGGATTGGGGTGGTGTAAGACGCGAATGGTTCGAATTAATTTGTGCAACACTATTCGATTCTGGGAATGGATTATTTGCTAGTTTTGGAGAATCCCAGCAAGCTCTAGTACATCCAAACAGCAAACGACCAACGTATTTAAAATTGAAACACTTTGAGTTTGCTGGTCGCATAGTAGGAAAATGTTTATACGAATCTGCACTGGGTGGTTCCTATAGACAGTTAGTTCGCGCCAGGTTCACCAGAAGCTTTCTGGCTCAAATAATAGGACTAAGAGTTCACTACAAGGTAAGATAATTCTTAAGAATATCCTTTACAAAGTACTCCGAACAAAATATTATAATTCACACAACCCTAGTACTTCGAGCAAGATGATCCTGATCTCTACCTGAGCAAGGTGAAATACATCCTGGAGAATGATGTCGAAGAGATGGAATTTTACTTTGTGGAAGAAGAGTACGATAAGGATGGGCAACTACTCAAGGTATCTGTAATAATTTTTCCAAAAGATTTAAATCATTAATAAGTTATCTACTGTATTCTATAATGTTGTTTTCATTCTGCTAGGTGGCAGAATTAATTCCAGGTGGCAGTAAAATACGTGTCACGAATGACACGAAGCTTCGGTACTTAGATGCTCTGGCGCAGCACAGACTTGCCAGTTCAATTCGCAATGAAATCGATCATTTCCTACGTGGACTCAACGAACTCATTCCGGACAACCTCCTGGGGATCTTCGACGAAAACGAGCTGGAGTTACTACTCTGCGGCACTGGAGAATACAGCGTGGCCGATCTGCGCGCTCATCATATAGCTAATGGCAGCTCCCCGGAATTCCTTCGCGTACTCGACTGGTTCTGGACAGCTGTGAGTAACTTCACGCAAGAAGAAATGGCACGACTTCTCCAGTTTACAACTGGCTGCTCCCAACTTCCCCCTGGTGGATTTCAACAGCTTAGTCCAAGATTTCAAATCACGGCTGCTCCAACCTTTGCCAATTTACCAACGGCTCATACCTGGTAAATATTTTCTTCGAAAAATTTACACTCCTATCTCCGTGTCACGTTATTACATTCCTTTTTTTTTTCAGCTTCAATCAACTTTGCCTACCCGATTACGAATGCTACGATCATTTCGAACGAGCTCTGCTTCTTGCGATCAGTGAAGGCACTGAGGGCTTTGGTATGATCTAACTTGGAGTAAATTATTCCAGGATTAATCTCTAGTCCAATCTAGTTCGATCAGTTCCAATACGTTCTTTAAGTACTTAGTTTTGTTTTAGCACTGATACAAGTCTCGCCTGTATCATTTTAAAATTATGGTTTAAGATAAGTACTGCAGATACTGATCATCTTCAACAATGAACAATCAAATCCCACTGCTCTTTCTAATCAATTAAATTACAATCGATTATGGCTATAGGGACTCTCAGTATAGTCGCGATTACCCTTAGTTCTCTTTCTAAACTGTCGCACAGATAAGGGACGACTTCCGCACTCTTTTGTGCCTCTCAGCTCGTGTCTTACACGCGCTCTGCCAAACTCTTGGCCTATTAAAATGCAGTGAAGATTCGCCGTAATATCGTTATCTCGCTACTTATCGTGTATCAGAGCCTCGGATGCGCAATTATACAGAGAAAGTCGACTGTACGTTAGATAAAAGAAAGGAAGGTCGAAGGTCAAGTGGGGATCCGCACAGCACAATTTCTCGAGTAAATTATTCGATTTTATTATTACTAATTTTTATTATCAAAAGAAGACACCAAACATTCTAAATAATCGACGAAAGCTGCACTGAATGAGAAAAACAATTTTTTAATGAATTCGCACGCGGCACGAGATTAAAAATAATTACGATTCTTGGAATCGTATCTAATAATAAATAAGGGAAGAGTATTGAATTTGTATTATAATTGTTATTATTGTATTTCTTTCCATTAATGACTGACAAATTCTGTTTAATACTTTTAACTTTTATTCGTATTTACACTTCAGTATTATCGATAAACCCTCGTTTTTTTACTACGAAGAGACACGTGTATTCCTAATGTAACTATCAGTATATCAAAATGAAAGATTTAGTAATGCGATTACACGACTGTTTACTGTTTCTATATTTTTTACGTTGTCCTCACTCGCCCGCGATTTCTCAATCAATATCGCGCAGTCGAGAAGGAAGATTAAAATAAAAATTCGCGTAACGTGTACTCGCATCTGTACGAAGAAAAGAAATTATGTAAAATATTTGTTGACTAGTATCTACGTATGTACCGAGCGCAAAGTATGATGCGTATTTGTACGAAAAATTATTTCCTTGAATATTGATTACTTTTTAAAACAAGATTATATTACAAGAATCAAACTCAAGTCAGAATACAACGCGAGGAAAACACAGTACGAATTACTGG
Source organism: Trachelus troglodyta (assembly GCA_030142635.1). Lineage (NCBI taxonomy): Eukaryota > Metazoa > Arthropoda > Insecta > Hymenoptera > Cephidae > Trachelus > Trachelus troglodyta. The sequence goes on along the minus strand of JARQTJ010000117.1, from coordinate 131,245 downwards.
AATCGTAACGAGTTTATCGTTCTTGAACAAGTATTAATTGGTTTAAGTTTTGCGTGGACATTCAAAGAACTTGCAATAACTTTATGTAATTATTTTTTTAGCAATATCGAGCTTAAATCTACAACCTCTCCTATCTATAACTTCATTTTTAAATTTCCATTTCTATCATTGTTCTCTTGTTCTCCACTTCATATTATATTTTTGGTTTGACAGTTTTTAACACTTTCCGGTTCCTCTTATCCGGATTATTACGTAATTTCTGTATTAAGCTCCATTTACAAGGCGCGGTTGCTTTCATGAGATGTGACAATTATAAAGGAATCCTTGTATTAAAAAACAATCACGAGTGTGATCGGACACGTTGTACTTTGTGTCAGTTGTACGTGGCTGCTTTTGTTATTGAGCGACCGTAACGTTTTTTTTTTTTTAAGGAAAAAACATACTACCGAAAGTAGCATGGTTACGAATATGTGATTTGGGATTTATTAATTAAAGAAGAAAGACGTATTTAATAACAGCGAGAGTTAGGGGAATTTTTTAAAGCATTATGCTAGTACGAAATTTTAGCAATACGGAGTGGCATCCAACGGTAGTTTTTTTTTTCAAAATTGTTACGGTACCACGAAGAAACAATATTGTAAAAATATAGATTAATAAAAGAATTACCAACTTACTTCTTGTGTAAATTTATTTATAAAACGTATATTTGTATACTGAAAATTTCCTTTTCGGTTTTTCTTGTCTACATTGTATGAAATTTATTGAGTAAAAATAATTTTGTCACAGTATCCACAATTATCCATGAATGTACGTATTAAAAAAATAAAATAAAAAAGAGATCGAATATACCTTTAAGAATGTCTATGATTGAAAGAATATACTTGACGATTTCATAGGATAAAAATTTTCATCTGCATATTCCTCGCTCCAGTCAATATTTTTCAGTCTCAATATACATTCCTCGTGAACTCCTTCCTGTTACCACGTTCATCGCGCCATTAAAAAATTCCGTGACAGCAGCCACATTGCAATGCTCACAAAAATGATCTAATAACAAAAAGAAAATTAATTTCTGTCGTACATTTCATAGCGAAATACCTTGAAAGTACTTTCTCCATATATCCCATACTATACCTAAGATGTCATTGGACTTCCGGTGCTTGAAAGAAATGACAGGGTGCGCAAAATGGCTCGAGGTGCGCGTACGACACTTCCGGCTATTTGAAGAACACGACTGCTCCAGCCACTTTCCTGAGACTGTCTAGCAATACGTTCCTTCAGTTCGCACAGTTCCATCCTAAAGACAAATAAATTATGAAAAAAAAAAGAGTTGACTAGAAGGCAAACAAGGTACAGAGTGATTCTAAATACATCTGAGAAGTGTACGCAGATTCTAAACGTCTAAGGGCAGCTTCCCGATCAGAAAGTTGACTCTCCAAATTAGCAGCACCCAAACTCAAAGCTCTACCAGCTTCCTCACTGGTCCACAAACGTTGTTCCAATTTGAGTCTCTCCTCTTCCTTAGCCGCCAATTCTCTAAATGATTAATCACTTCAGAAATCCAGCATATCCACGTCATTTATACTCTGTCATACTTTGAGTATCTATGAATCTGTTCCTGAGCTGTTTCCACCAGTGCGACTTGTCCTGCTAGTTTCATTTCCAATTCCTCCACAGCACTCTCAGCCTTCTCCGCCCTGGCGTTATGAGCGGCAGCCAGGGATTCGCAAGCTGTGACCTGGAACATGAATTTCAGTTTCACATTATTTATCTATAAATTCACAGACTAAGGTCAAGCAAGGTGCAAAGCTAGACGTCTGCCGAATCCAAATGTCTGATAAGAACTTGATAGCTCCACACGCTCTCCGGAGAACAATAATTTAATAAGGCATTCTGTATTGATCCCTCTTCCTGGAAGAGACCTAGGGTTTGTTATGCAACATTGAGTCACGTCGGTAACATAACCAAGTGACTCACTCCTTTGGACTAAGTATTCTTCAGGGCGCTAAACCATTGGATACGTTCTTAATGGAGACTGAACAATGTGTAACACTTAATAATTCTATTGCGAATAACAATATCTAGTGACATCCGTATCACCCCTAAAATTTTACCATAAATCGATAATACAGGCAGGGGTATAAAAGACTGATTATTCCCCTCTGAGGAATTTATACGAGCGTCAAGAATGAGTCATGGATTTATATTCGCTCTGTTTTTTACATAGAAACTAACTTCATCCCCTCATAGGTCAGACCTTGTCACCGCAGAGTTGAACTCTGAGTCACGGAACGAGGTCAACTCTATCAAGCCAAAAAAAATTACTAAAGTCATCCGTCGTCAAACTTTCTCACAGAGCATCGACCAGGATTGTCTGCCTAGTAATTTTGGTGATATTACCTAGAAAGTTTTTATCGGTTCAAGTAAAAGGCATTTGAAGCGGAACTAATTTTGTACCTTATCCAATAGTATTTTCTTATCATCACGCAATTTCAATAGTTTCTCCCTGTCTCGCGTCATTTGAGCATCCAGTGCGTGTAGCTGACTTTGCGTGGATATGAGCTCGTTGCGCAAATTCTCAGCAGTTACCGTACGCTGCTCTGATAATTCTCGTAGTTCCTTAGCATCGTTCTCCACCTTCTCCTTTTCCTATTGCAAGAAACAATCAAAGAATACGCATTAAATTCAATAGCAGCCAATCTCAAGGAATATCGTTCTCTTACCGTTCTCAGAGTATCCCGCTCTTTCGAGACGTCGTCAAGTTGAACCTTGACCCTGTGTACCTCAGCATTCAGTTTACCAACCCTGCTATTCTCTGTCTCTAACAATCTTCGCAGCACAACGATCTGTATGTGAAGATGATCCACCTGCTGTCCTAACTGCTTTATAGTCTCATGAAGCTGATCGACTTCCTGGCGTCTACGTCGCCACGCATTTACCACCAGAGTATGGCAGACCAGACCTGCTGCTTTACCGATACTTTGATCCTGATCAACGATATTATTCTCCAACGTCCATATTCCAGTAGCAGAGTTCCCACCGTCCCCTAGAAATTCTGTGGCTCTTTCCTCGACGTCTTCTAGACGAGCTACGCTGGAGCTGCTGTCCGACCTTATGATTAAATTAATTAGGAATATTATCGTAGAGTTTGTGTCTATCCAAAACACTTTACACCATCAGTGATCAATTAATTACTTACCTTAGATCACCAATCTCAGGATCGACCGGAGATAGATCGATCATTGAGAGGCTCTTCTTACAGCGCGACGATACCGGAATACGAAATGTCGGAGTGCATTCCCCGGCCTCTAGGCAACTCCTGGTGCCCTTGTTCTTCCCGTGATTTGCTGCAATGTTTGTGGGCTGCTTGAAGGGGCTCTTTGCCGCTCGGTTGTAAGGACGTCTTTGACATCTTATCGGCACCTGGGAATACTGTAATTTACGTTGTCCCCATTGAATTAGGTTATGCTCGGTGGTACGAGACGAGGTCTGATCCTGGCTCTTCGCCAGGGAACGAGGAGTTGTATTACTCTTGGGTGCTACCGTTGTTTGTGGCATTTCTTTAGGTTCGCCAGTAGAATTGATACTGATTGTTTGTTGTATACTTCGTCATGGGGACGACGAGATCATCAGGAAGACAAAGGACGAACGCTTTTAGTAGACATCTGTTGCGAGTTAATAAAATCTAATTATTTTTTTAATTGACATAAGCAGCACTGAATTCCTTTTAGCCTAAATTGAAATTTTTTAAAATATCAAATGTCATATTCCCGCTTGACAAGCAAGGGACCTTGGAGTGACGGTCGCCGTCGGATTTGACGCCTGGTCTCCCCTCTCCGATAACACCCGAAATCCAGGGCCCCCCGTGCCCATAAAGTCGCAGACAAGTCAGACCGCGGAATGCGTTGAAAATAAGTTCGTCAATGTCGAAATAGACGAACTTTCCATTCTAGCACATGAGTGTCCCCAGAGTTTCGCTGAGGTATCTACGATCGAGGGCCCCAGGTGGCCCCAGGACACCATGGCGACGTGTGACTTTGACATCCCTGGAGTCGGGTAGCCACATGACCCTCGGTTAACCAATGAGTGTACAGACCTGTTACGCTTCTCCGAAAAATGTTGTGGTCATCCTCGTAGGCTATGCTTTCCCATCGAAGTTTAACGAGAGTTAAATACATTGAATGTATATCTATAGATTACTACGGTACAGATATACGGGACACGTATTTCATCTCTCAACTCGACTCCGATGGAAAGCGCATAGACGTAGTACGGATGTATGTACTACGTCTATGGTCATCCTTGCCAAAAATAATTTCACGCTCGTTTCGTGAGAGCGCGAGGGGTTACCCTGAGGTTCAGCAAATTGCATGGAGCATCCAAGAGAACGAATCAGGCGCTGGCATTAGTGCTGCTCGTCTACGAGGACAACGGCGTACATAATATCGCCTGCTTTGCGTGTGTAGCAGTAGGAAGTTACGGAGCGTGCGTGTTTGATCTGCTCGTGGTGCCTCGACGAGTTCCGGAGTTCGTTGATTAGCAAACGAACTGGCTATGTTGTGAATAGCAGTGAACAGTGACTTTCCTCGGAGGAGGCCGCTGCGTGCCTTATATCCTGGTGTTAATAAAAAGGTGGGAAAAACATAAGGATCCTGATTACGGACGTAATCCTGAAGTCGTACGCCAGAGGACGAATTACAGCAAAAAGTATATCTTGAGAGGCTGTGGACTTCACTGTTAGCTTAAGGCGATCTTCTTAGGTCCGTTTGATTGAACTAGTTGGAAAACTCTGAAAAATTATATACCCCTTTGGTATTAGCGGATCGTTTTGGATTATTAAGGGTTATTTTCTTGAGTTTTCTGACTAGTCCGACAGACCTGGGAAGACAGGTTTAAGCTGCCGAGTCTCTCGCATTGTCCTACGATAGTTTAATTATAGCCGGACGGGGCCGGACAGCCTAGGCTCTCCCAAAATAATGATTGGATCAGCCGTGTTCGCTTTGCGCCCCTCTAACGGGATCCCCAGGGATATTGCTACTTCGTTCCTCGTGGTTGCTTATGAACAGTGGTCCCTTGAGTCTTAGACTTAGACTGTAACTTAAATTTTGACTCTAACCTATACAGGGTTCTTGTATGTTCATAGTATTCTTATTTGAGACTAAATTTTCATGCTCTGTAAGTCATTGATCTGTGATTTTGTTTATTGTTTTCTGGTCATTGTCATGAGCCTTCAAGTATTATATTTTATAACGGCTTGTATTGTTAATTTTTTCTTAAGGTGTGTGTTTTATTCGAGTAAATTATATTTCTGAATAATTGATACCAGTGGATTTCGTGCAATGAGTAATTGGGTTTCTAGATGAAAATAACAATTGGCATCAAGCAGTAGGAGGTATGGACCAGTACCATGGTATGCAGGATGGGAATATAAACATAAGTGATGTCAGTGAGTATCAGTTTTTTACGATTCAGTAATGTGTAAGGTAGAATGAAACATGCTAACATTAACTTCTTTCAAAGTTGAAGTTATCCAGACAACGGATCCTGGATTTGTGGAGTGTAACGGTGGTGAAACTGTGGGAATGATATCAGGAGGAGGTGTAGAGGTTGCAAAGCCAGCCAGAAGTGCTGACAATGGAAAAGGTGGAAGCCGGAATCAGCCTTATGTAGAAATTGTTCAACAGCCAGCTAGTAAGGCACTGCGTTTTCGATATGAATGCGAGGGCCGGTCTGCAGGCAGTATACCAGGTGTTAACAGTACACCTGAAAACAAAACTTTTCCTAGCATACGAGTGAGTAGTTAACGATAGTCTTAATCCTTCGACACAAAGTAAAACTCCAACTAAGTGTATTTGAAACAGGTAGTAGGTTACAAGGGTCGAGCCATTGCAGTGGTTTCGTGTGTAACCAAAGATGTTCCGTACAGACCGCACCCTCACAATCTTGTTGGGAAGGATGTCTGCAAACGTGGAGTATGCAGTGTAGAAATAGCATCGGAGAACATGACTGTCACGTTTGCCAATCTTGGCATTCAGTGTGTCAAGAAAAAGGACATCGAAGAAGCGCTTAGGATTAGAGAAGAGATACGCGTGGATCCCTTTCGAAGTAGGTTCATTAAAAGAGTCAACAAGTATTATCTTATAAACTATGTAATTCTAACTTTACATGAACCTTACCATTTCAGCGGGCTTTGACCATAAGAGACAACCCACAAGCATTGATTTGAATGCTGTCAGGTTGTGTTTTCAAGTGTTCCTCGAAGGAGCAGAAAAAGGGAAGTTCAATATTTCCCTGCCTCCAGTCGTCTCCGATCCAATATATGATAAAAGTAAGTTTACTTGCATATTATATAAAATATTCAGATACACCTTAACCATAAGCAAACTTCTTACACATTAAACTCTTACAGAGGCAATGTCAGATCTGGTGATCTGTAAACTTAGTACATGCAGTGCATCGGTTGCGGGAGGTACCGAAATGATGCTCTTCTGTGAAAAAGTTGCAAAAGAAGATATCCAGGTACGATTTTTTGAGGAACGAGATGGTCAGTTAGTCTGGGAAGGATTTGGAGACTTTCAGCCAACCCACGTTCATAAGCAGGTAAACTAATTCACAGACCTAATCTTTATTTATAAAATTCCCAAGAAATACACCAATAACCGTGATCATCTCCAGCTATAAAGTTCAAGTCTTTTATTAATCGTTCTTCACCACTTCCTCATTGTTACGTTAATAGCTGCAAAATTTATAAATAAAGCAAATGATTCTCCAGTGAGAAAACGATTACGCCTTTGCTATATTTATAGATGGCTATAAAAACCATGAAGGTCATTAATCGTCTTAACGGTTAATTTTTTTTACCAGGTTGGAATCGCCTTCAGAACACCAAGCTACCGAATGCAGCAGGTGGATCAGCCGGTGCAGATATTCATCCAGCTGAAGAGGCCATCGGACGGTTCCACGAGCGATCCTCTACCCTTTCAGCTGCTGCCATTAGGTTCAGGTAGGCCCGCCTTCTGGTCCCTGCGCAAAGCCTTTGCCAGGAAGAAGACCGACTACAACACTTTCGGAAAAATCCTCGCGACAGAGGCAGCCCTGCTGTCCAGCTCGACGCCAAAACTCTCGCGCAGCATCGACGAATTTAATAACAATGATCTCGAAATAAAACGTTCGCATCACAAGATATCCGCGTTGCGCGCCTTGAATGATCTTTATCATGTAAAAAATGGCTTAGACTCGCGCAACGGTAATGATAACGAATCCAAAATGGATTCTACGAATACAAATAGCTATTCTAGAAAGGATACAGTAGATTTTGAAAATAACGAAATCACTATAGTGGCAGAGAAGAAACCCGGGGAACAGCCTACGGAATATTTTGGTATAAAAAGCAATGTCGACCTAGGTAATCTGGGTACTGTTAATGATAACGAGGAAAATAACGATAACATAATTAAAGTTAATATCAATGAAAGTGCGATAGTTCCAGATTCCACAGACGTAGCAAAAGGTAGATCCGATTGGTTCGATTACTCAGAGGTTGGCAAGTGGGTGCAAAGGGGACAGGATTGTTTAAAAGAGAAGGACGTAGACGATGGTAAAAATGATCCAGACGATAGCAGCAAGTCCCTTAACGAATTGCTCAATCAAGTTGCTGAGATCGATCAGATCTATGCCGACACTCATACTAAATTATTGCAAGCTGCCTTGGAGCAAAATTTAACCGAACGCGAAATGGAAGTAGACGTCTGCGACAATCAGACGTACACGAGTCTTCAAATGGCTATGAAGAATCCTGTGGAGCTCTTTGATATACAAGACGACAGGAAGTACGAGGATGTTGTGATACCAAACCAAGAACCTATGATAACGATATCGCCACCTCCACCTCCACCTCCCTTAGCCACCAAACGAGACGTTACCAGAGAGTTTGAGGAAAGACTTCCACCACTACCTCCTAAAAGAATTCGCAAGATGCCTTCAATGCCAGTTTTACCACGTCCGACTTCCTCGCAGACGCTTAACGAATCCTCTATAGAGGCTCCTCATAAGAATCTACCATCGCTTCCTGGCACTTTACCCAAGCAATCGAAGCAGAGTCTATTCTCAAAATTATTTGCCAAGAAACCTAAAAAGGGCTCAATGTCTGATGCTACCAGAGATAGCAGCAGGTCTCTCAACGTGACAGGTAGTTTGAATTCCTTGACCAAGACCAGTGCTCAGGATCTGTCTCAGGAAAATTCTCAGCAACTACCTAGACCAAGTATGGCTAGTGTTACCAGCGTTAAATCCTTGAGACTCGATGGCGACGAGACTCCTCCCTATGGCGTGGAACTTACCGAAGCTGAACACTATGCTCTTTATACTGCAATGGCGCCACATGCTACAGCCTCTGAGTTCGACGAGATGTCCTTTTATTACAGTCCTGTGGAAGGCGGGAAGATCCTTACCGACGGCAAGGAGACATAAGTCCTTATTTATCTTTATCTTGTTTGAGTGCATATACTGCCACATAGCGTTGATGTATTTTCAAAAATTAGACATTAGGATACCATGGAAACGCGGCTGCTGACATCTGTAGAAATGTCGAGCCTTGCCTCTTATTGTGCAAAATATTTCATGACATGTAAATTTTTCTTATTGCCTTTCGAAATTCAGTCGGTTGAGAGCAAGAAGATTCCCTGACTGTCTCAGGGAACGTTTAACTAAGTATCGTTTTTTTGTTTTGGAAAAAACGATTGATCTTAGTTTTTTATTATCGTTGATATTCTCTTACTTTTTATTTGATTTGGTCTAATTCGATTAGTTGATCTAGCCGGGACAGACCCGTTAATTGTTGCGTTAACGCTTGTTGCGTCTCTGGAAGAAGTGCAAAAATTCTAGTCATACATTTTTGCTTTATCTAGTCATCCTAGTCGTTCTCCATGTAGAGAATTAATTTGATTAGTTTGATTTACTTTCTAGTCAAGACATCCTAATGTTACATTCATTATGTTTTTATCTTTGTATTTCTAATTTGTATCGCGTTGTTAAGTTTCGTACGTTTAACTGGTGTTTACCAAATTTCAGTATCGCCTGGTGCTACGAGCTGTCACTTTTTATAAAAAAAAAAACGTTCACCGATTGCTGATCGGTTTGTAACGATAGAAATTGTTGCTTGGATTTCTTCTATTGTTCATTGTCACAAAAAGATCAAATCGCGAGCGATCTGAAGGATCCTAAGAGAAAAATTGTAGCTCGAGAAAGAAAAAATGTGCAAAGTGAACGAGCGGAAGTGGTCGAAAACTACGGTATGCGCGCCGTTTGTAATTTTTATTGTCTACTTTTTGTCCTCTGCTGCGCATCCCGTGATACGTATGTTAATTGATAAGCGAATTTTTGATTTTTGAAACGTGAGGCCTTCCTTTTTCTAACGTTTGTATAACGTATCGTCGTTCCTAGATGATCCCGATTCGTTAAGGCGAAAGAGGCAAAAGTTTAATAATGGTCCAGGCGCGCTTGTCTTGAAACACATGAAAGCGGAAGCTGAGAAACGTGAGTATCCGCATTGTGTACCTCGCATCGTTTATATCTTTATTAAGCAGCTTGCCTGGTGCTGGTTATCTAGGTGGTACTGGTTATCATGATAAAATTAGGAGAACATTTTTCTAAATAAAAAAGAAAATAACAACAAGAGAACCATGCACGAGAAATCTATATCTGCTTTCCAAAAAAATGCCAAAAATCGTCAGTTTCAAAATTAAAATTCGGCAATAATTAATCCCGCAGAATATTGGCACAACTGGCGTGGAAGTTTTGGCGATTTTTCTGCATGGTTTCTCCAAAAATCATCTCATTGTGGTAATGGAGTTTGTGTTACTACGTGAATCCGTTTTTTGGAATTTGGCATTTCTCGTGTCCCTGCGAATTTTAAGAAAAAAAGTTACAAGAAACCAGAGGAAGAATAAGAGTCGTTTTTTTGGAGTAATTGTCGTATTCGAGAATGGACAGAAATTGTATATGTGAGAAGAATGAAAATTTTCTTGGAATTTGAAATTTGCAATTAAATATGTATATATATTTATACACAATTTTGCAATATACATATACATATACTGTATATAAATAACGAGGAATTCTATAATCTTCGTTCTTTATGCTGGCAGTAAAAAGTGGCAAGAATCCGATTGCTATTTTCAAATGAAATATTTTTTATATACGAACAATATGCGGTCGAACGTATTTCCTCGCCTTCTTCAGCTATCATACGCACTGACTAACCACACACACCGATTAGACTCTTCCTTCACTCTGAAAGTCTCTGGGAATCCTGCAAAATGGAAGTTTCTTGCGAAAATACCGCAAGACCCAGCATATCGGACGCATCGTGTTCTCTATTCTTGCTTTCGATGATAACGAACGATTAAAAACAACGCACTTTTGTCAGTCTCTTGTATAATTTTATCAAATCCATTGTAATTCATGCTCAATATGAAACCTTTCGGAAATCCACTTTCATAGTGCAAGAGGGGATTAAAGGACAGATACTCGCGCGGCAATTAGTCAAATAAAAATTGTATTAAAAAGTACGACGTATATACATATATATAATATATATATTTTCACACAATTGAAATGATAATCCTGTATTTTATACTTTTTTAAGAATGCATTTTATATAGACATTGAAATGTTTGTAACTTATACGGCGAGAGTGTAAGGAGAATTATCTTATTTATTATTTAATTAAGAATCGACGCTTTCTTTTATAATCCGTCGACTTTCTAATGAACGAGCATTCAATATTGTACTTCTCTAAAATACAAAATTGACTTGTAGATTGGAGTATGTTTCATGAAGTGACGCACAAAATATTGTTCCGATTAAACATCGCAAGCTCGATACGCGTTATTGATGAAAGTTAATAATGAAATAGAATAATTAAACGATTCTTGTGCTCCGCTCTCGCCGTGCAACGCTGTGCTTTACGAAAGAAACCTTTAAGATATTATTATAATATAATCCCATTGTAATACGACAAAGTGATGTTGTGCAATATTTTTACGGTACAATTTTTACGACCAGGGTTACTTGGAGACGGGGATAAGCCTTTTTTGTCCGGAAAAGTTATATTTATAAATTGTATCGATTTAATTATATATATATATATAATATATATATTATTACTTGGTGATCCAAGAAGAATATTGTCCTTTTTCTATCTATCCATCTGGTTGATAAATTTCAGATTTTTTTTAGTCACATTTAGGAAGTTCAGGTATGATAGCGTGATGGTGTTTGCTTGTTTTTCTTTTTCTGTTCAATCCCTTTACACTGTTTTCCTTCATTTTTATTACTGAGTTCAAGTTTTTCCTGGTTTTCTTCGTCAAATTCATCCTATTGTTAGAAACCATTAAGTTTTGCAGGGTGACCACTTGTTTTTCTTTTATGCATTATTATAGAGCGTGAAGTAGACTTGTGGCTTTTCTATTTTACAATGATAACTTGTAATATTCGTTTCCACTAACATCTGCACTAACTTTGACTTTACTTATCTAAGAAGTTTCATATATTGCTTTGATTCCTTTGAATTTCTAACACCTTTAATCATTTTTCATGATGCTTTTGGGATATGGTAATATTCACAATGCTTTCAAATAAACTCTTAAGCATTGCTAGTTTGATTTTATTAATAAATAATAGTACAGATTTTGTTTATCAATTTGAATCCCGTAGTATTGATGGTTTGATACTTTGTTTTGCAATTTTACTTGTGTCGAAGATGTTCGTTGTACTGATATGACTGTCTTATAGATTCTGCAATGCTCAATCCACCGGTTCAATACAATTTCAATCTCATCAAATCTGAGCCAGTCGAACCAGGGTCTCTACCTTATGTTGGTTCACCCTACGGAGGTGGAATTGCAGCAGGAGGTACCTCTCCGATGTATGTAGCAACTGCATCACCACAACCACAAACACCAGCAGTAATGCAAAACCTCAGGTAATAATATTTCATTGTCTGTATTACTTGAAGTGTATGGACATACATAAAATCGGTTATATTATTTTATAGACCACAGCAGACACCAAGACGTACACCTTCTCCAATGGAATATAGTCCATATAACATTAACTTGCCGCAACAACAGAATTTAACACTGCAATATCAAGCACAACACAATATACAAACAGTATCTCCATTACCATCGATGCATGAGCAACAGCAACAATTATCCTATGTTCACCAGCAGCAGCAACGACAACAACAACAAATACCACTAAACATACTGACCCCAGAGCAGGATGAAGCTGCATTTCGACAGATGGTTGACCCTGGTAAACTATACCTTAATAATTCTCTTGCCCGTAACAAACTTCAGTTTCAGGAATTCATGAACAACAGAGTTCCACTGATCTTTAACAAGATTCATAAATCCCAGGTATTTCCTAAGCAACAAACTATCGTAACTGTTAAATATTTTCTGACAGGTGACATGGAAGGTGCAACAGGTGTAACTTTAGACATGGACAGTCAGCAGTACCACTTTGACATGAACGTTAATCTGAATCTAGACTCTACGGATTTGGCGCTCCTCGACACTGCTCTATCCGAGAACCTCTCTAGCGGACTTTCAATTACTGATCCTATTAAGGTAATATGGCAGCTTCCTCCTATAAAGTTTCACTCGCGTTTACAATTGTCTTTCATACAGAAATCAGTATCGGTCAAAGGTACGGATGCTCAGGATGCCAGCATGGCCGCCGAGGTTAGCGAGATGACTGACAGTTTTACCAGACTGACACGTAACACCATTCAGGAGCTGTGTACTCTAAATAATATATACAAACCCAGCAGAGACAACTTTGGATAGAAAAATCTGCGTACAACAAAAACAACTTTGACAACATCCGTACTGCTTATTTGGCGTACAAAACCATCTCTTGTAACACTCATCCAAGAGCACTGAAAGTGCCTTTAATGGTGTAAACAGGGCTGCAACCTGTCACGGAGTAACATAGACCTTACCAACAAAGGTCCAATTGTTAGACACGAATAATTTTCATCATAACATCGACTTCCATTCAACGAACTACAGTGTAACAATAGGCCGTTATCAATCGGACATTGACGGTTCTCCCAAAACTGGAAGTGTCCATTTCGTTAAAAAATCTTAATCATGATGAGAGAAAACGTGACTCCGTAGACTCGACGTCGCAGAATCCTGTTCCTTTAGTAAGGACCAAAAGCATCGTCATCCGTGTAATGGGAATTTTTACTCAATAAGAATCGTCGATGACGTGGAAAAGTAAAGTAACTCTTGCGAAAATATTATGTAAATTGTTGATTCGACGTAAAGGCAAATGGTCGACGTATCGTTGCGCAGAAACAGTTTTTTAAAAACTGTTTCTTTTTTTACTCATTGCATTCGGTCGTCGATCCATTGAATTATTCAATGTAATTCAATGCATTTTGCACGTTCGGTAATCGGTTATTTCGCAAGTGCGTAAGCGAGTCTTCACTTCCGTAATGTAGTCAGTGTGCAACTCGTGTTTAGTCTCGATGCGCGCAGCACTGGCTTCTTTGTCGGCGTCTGAACGCAGTTAATAAAATTAACGAAGCGCGCGGCTCGTTATTGATAAATAAGAATGTCTTTCGCGAATCTTTCGTACTAACTTCCGTCCCACCATTGAATTTATATATTATATAAAGAACACGTATATATACATATATATATATTATTTGACATTTTAATTGATCGGCATGTGATTGATCGTTAATTATACGCGAGAAAGGTACGAAATTGCCACCAGAAATTAAACCAACATCCTTTGATGCATCCATGGTGGACCAGGACCACTAAAGTCTAGCGTAGTTTGCCTTAGGCACTCGTTTTACATATATTATTTTTGTGATATTAATGTTTTAATGTCCGACGTGGGGACGTAATCGTTTATACTCGTACGTGTCACAAGGAGCTCGCGTGCCGTGAAGAATACTTTAAGTTTTTAATCTAAGGAGATTAGTTAGCCGGGAGCCATTGAAAGCTTCCTGCAATTTATTTTTTCTTTTAACTTTTCTTAAAACTTTACGAAATTAATATTGCACTCGAACTACTTAAGGATAAATGGAGAACTCGTGAATTATTTTTATTTTTCGATCCTTCTTCGTTTCTTTTTTCTCCCTAGGGCACTTCGAATGCTCGAATTTTTAACGGAAACTAAAGATAAAGCTTAGGCTTCTTTTATGCACTGGGTAGCACACATTTTTATTTTTATGTGTACAGTACGTTATATACAAATAAATATACACAGTATGCATGTATATAAATTGTATGTGATATAATTATTATTTGTATTCTATATCTATGATTTATATACGTGTATTCTAATGCGAAAAAGAATAATGCGTGGACGATTGAGAGAAAGCGAATTTAATGACGACAGCATGAGAGCGACGAGTGAACGTGAATTATAATTGTGATGAGAAAAGGATCTGTCGATTGGCCAAAGTCACGAAGCGTGAAAAAATCGCGAATCGTTCTTATTAGACAGACAATTTTTACTCAAAGATATCACGTGTGTAATTCTTGGAATTCGTTAATATATCAAATATCAAGAATTATCAGGATGTTGAAAAAATGCGTGCTGATGCGTTTTGAAAAAATTTTTTGTTTAATTACAATGATACACATTTTTGCATCGTCTGACTTCAGTCAACTTACGTCTTAAAAATGTTACAATAAAAGATTAGGAAAAAATACTGTTATATATACATAAATATAAATATTAATATATGTATATTGTTGTTACGTCCGATGCAGAGCCAGACCCCTTCTGACCCCCTTGGTGCCCCTGCTAGCGAAAGGTCATGGACCACAAAGATCGTAACTGATTATAAATAATTAAGGGAAATTATGAAATTACACACGATTATTTCCAGACTTTCTTACATTTCAAGGAATCATATCTACACTGCGACAGTTCAGGCGGATGAACCGAAAGAGAGATTACGACAGACAAAGAACGAGGACAGTTTGGACGATAATGCTGAGCGTAAAACCAGAATCCCCTCCGAATTCAAAGTCTTCCTTACGAACAGCGATGCCGATCATCGTCAGCTACTGATAAACCCTCTGGTAGAGCAGAATGAGTTCGTCTCCCACTTACTTCCGTCCTAACTGCATCATTCTTCTCCTTTATGCTTTGACACCCCTTTTTAGCTATGCTCCATTTTCTCTGCCATTATTTCCATTCCATCTCTGCCATATTATCTATATTCTAAATTCGCTTTCCTTCATGAGTACTACCTTCTAAAGTAAAATGATTCCGGATGCAATTTGAAAATCGCATCGAAACTTTAGTAAATCAATTCGTATTAAAGAATTCACATTAGTTCGAATTTTCGCCGTTAAGGGGGCAGCACCTCCTGGGAACGATAGGTGGCGCCATCTCTGAGAGAACCAGTGAACTTCCTCTGATAGTTGGCACCGCACTTTCTTTAAAATGTTTCAACAATAGGCTTTTTATATGATTCTTCACAAGTTCTATAGTTCCCGGTCTTGCTCTAAAGGTTGATTTGGGAACCAGCGATGAGTAGCGGATAACCTCTGCCCGCCAAGCTACGCGTTCGTGTTCACGTTTAACTCAGCTAAGACGGGACTCGCATTGTCGACGGAAACGATGATCACAAAATTCTTCTTCCAGACTCGCCGTTACGATTCAGCGCCATGATTTTGGTATCTCCTAAAACCGTAACGTTGTGCATCTCCCTACTCATCTCTGTACTGCACATATGTTATTATATTATAACACTTATTATTTTATTGTACTATTTTCCTTAACAAAGTAATATATTACCAGAAGTTACACCAGCGTGTTACATTTGGAAACGGATCGATGTCAGCTTATTTCCAAGTTTGACCGAGGGCGTCGCCACTATCGCAGTAGACATGGGGTGGGACCCAACGAACCCTAATTGTTGTAATACCCGAATAAAAGAAGATAAATATTAACGAAGACAAAATTAACGAATTACAGACTCGTAGTAAGCAGTTTAAACTAATTATTAACAGCGAGACGCCTTTTGGAATGTACGCTATGATATATGTAGAAAGGAGAACGATACGTACATACAGGGTGAAATGCATTGTTCGTGGCACTGGTTATTAATCGATTAACTGTCAATCCCTCGTGGTAAGGCAGCTGCACGATAGTTCAAAGTGGAAGTATCAATGCAGAAAGACCTTTTGTGCTTGTTAAAAAAAAACCAGCATCGTTACCAATACAGCTTCGAAGGCGAAGGATGCTATGATTGTTTACAGAGATGAAGATTAGAAAAAAAGTATATGGTACGACTTTCTTTAGTCCCTTTGGCGATTTGATTATTGATAACTGTTATTCATTTTTTGGAGTTAAATGAAATGGTGTTTCAGTAATCGAATCGTTGACAGATATATCTTACAAATTGATGACTTCAAGTAATTTTTTTTATCAGGCCTGATTTGCTGTAGTCCCAACCGTCGTTCGTGGGAGAGCCAATTTTTTTTACAGGACGTACGTTTCTGTTTCGTTATAAGTGTTGACGATAAATTTTATGAATTTTCTGGCTGAATTCCTATGAGCTAAGTTCAATTACAGTGCGTAGCAACAAGACTCGTCAATTTGTTACGGACCGGGGATAATATACGATTAATCCACGTGTAATTAAGCCTTTTGCATAACGTACCATTCGCTTGAGCGTGACTTCACGTACGATAGCATAATAATCTGATGCGTAGCAACGTAACGAACATCCGCGTACAGCAGAGCATTTTTAATATTGTTCTTGACATTAACATGGTATTAATGAGAGGGAACAAAAGAATCGTAGATAAAAAAAATAGACACAGTGGGACTTACCGTAAAACTTAATTTCCCAGGCTGCTGTCGACAAAAGATGAACACGTGAAAAACGTCCGACGACAACAGCAATAATAATGAACAGCGTGGATAATGTTTTCCAAAATGTATTTACTTAAAAATACAATGAAAGTGTCAATTCTGATGGAATGGACAGAAATATAATCTGTATGGTGTAGGTAGTTATGCTGTTATCCAAATTGTCATTGTCGTTATTCCTCTTCATTAATATCTTATAACTTTGTCTTTCTTTGTTTTTCGTCCAACGCTAAGAAATTAAAAGAAACGGATGGAGAGAAAAAGAGAGCGAGTACCTGGTACCTATGAACAAACAAGGTAAAAACGAAGAGTGAAACTTCTAACAGATAGATAAGAATTAAGGATAGAAGATTCAGAGATGACACGATGTTCGTTATTATCCTGTACAAAAGTAACTTTCGAACAAGACTTATTATGAACACACAAACCAATAATTCTTAGCCTAGGTATTCACTCGTTACATTTTCTTTTTTTTTGGAAATGCACAAGAGATTTATCGTAAACAACTATTCTCTACCTTTTCTCGAAAATCGCTTCTCTCTCTTTCTATACTCTTTTTTTTCCTTCCTCCTCCTACTCTTCGCTCATCTAACGTACATAGAGGATGGTAAAGGTTCACGTTTCCGTGTGCAAACGTAGACGACGGAATATCCATGGTTCTAACTACATATACTCACGGAACAAGAAATGACAATGGCGCTGATACGGGTATATAGCAACCCCGTTAGCACCACGTGGAACGGGCCCCCGTTTTCAAAGAATATCACTTTCAATTATTTATATCTCTTCCTGTCGCTCCGTTCACTCCTCGTGTCGAAAATCCAAAAGTCTTGTCGACAGAGACAATTTCCTGATGTCGTCATATCCGAGTCAGGTAACCAAACCGGGGAATCCCCGCGCGCAACTGTAATTCATTATCGCATTCCCTCTCTCCCTCTCTTTCTCTCTCTTGAATTCGATTTATAGAAGCACGCAATGACCACGCTCGACATTTGCTTTACGGGGTGGCTGCCAATCAACGTAGCTTCAAACCTTCGCCAAGTGTCGCTCACTCAGAGAGAAGTGTCTATGAAATTAAAAAAAAAGTAAATAAACGAGACCTTAATTCTTTATGTATAGTTAAATAAGTATTACTAAGAACGCTCTTTGTGTCCCGCTTTAGGTACCTGGGCCACCTTAAAGAGAGGATTCACCATTTCAAAAGCGTCACGTCGCCATCTTTGTACGAACACGAAAATATGAACGCGCCTTGTCTCGTCGCATTAGTATGTCCCACCAGGAGACATTACCTCCCGTGAACGACATTCGCAGGACACGCGTCAAGAAGAACAACTATATATAAATACATATATAGCACAAAGGACCTTAGCAGACTAAAGAATCTGAATAAAAGTATCATTACGAAACAGAATGCTCGCAACGTAAACGAGAATCGTACGATCCCCTCGTCTCTGGCTCGCTCACTCAAATTTCAAAAAAAAAATAATCGTCAGCATATTACATATATACGTTCACGTACTTCGCACTCGTATCTCTGAATAATCCTCTCCTCCGTCCTTTTCCCTATTTCCTCTTATCCCATCATTTCGTCTCGCCTTCACACTTCTGTTCCTTTTCATTGTTTGTATATTTTTTTTCTCTTTTATTTAACTATCCTCCTTCGAAAATATTTGTACATTAAAACGTGGGACATCGTCTCGCATTGAAATTATCGTTACCTCCTTTTATTTTTTTTCTCATTATTATTAATATTAATATTATTATTATTATGCAGCTATGGTACAGTGGTATCGTAACCGCAATGTCTCGTCACCCATTTTGTTTATTTTACTTGATTTCCCAAACTTCCCTTTATCTCTCGTCCGTCTCTTCCTTGCCTACCGGTGTATTTAGACCGGAATAAATGATATCGTTCTACCGGAAAACACGTTTCCTCTTTCTCCCTCTCCCCCTCCACTCCTAGCAAAAGGAAAATCACCCCTCTTATCATCCTTCACCATTTTCGCCTACGTACACGCATACCAGTCTCCCATACGCATTAATCGTATTCGTAATTTTACATTATACTCTCTCTATATTCCCCTTTATCATTCCTTCCTCCGTGGAACCTACCGGTGTGACCCAAGGTTTTATACGCTCCTGGATACCTTCATTCGTGCCGCGTTCGTAAAACTCATCCCGGCCAAAGCAGAGCCAACGAACGGCAGAAGATGGCGGGCCGCTGTGCTTCTTCTCCTAGAACAAACCGCTCTCGCAAGAAATCCGTAAGGTCCATAATTTCATCCGGGTCGAACTGAACGCGGTACGCATAGCGCATCCCCACCCTGCAGACCAACGTGAAAATAAAGTGGCATCGCACTGATATCGAAAGGAGGGAGCCCTCCTTGCAAAACATTGTGTTCGTAAAGACAGTCGTGAATTTAAAAAAAGAGCCACCTACTGTTCAATTATAAAAATGAATTTACGCTGAGCAAAAGACGTAGGCTCGAATGGGAAGAGAAAATAATTTGAATAAATAATCCTCAAGGTTATCAATACGTATCCTAGAATTTTACAGGTGTCCAATTTTGTTCTTTCTCATCAGAATGCCATCTGCCTCTTATACCTCAATGCGTCCTCGACGTGTCTAACCGTCGGTTCGGTCGGTTTGTCAGTCTCGGTCGGTCAATTCGATCGATAGCAAAAGCGCGCGCAAAATCGAAATACCCAGAGTGATATCCGCATGCATAATCCCCAAGCTGGCAGCTGGTAACAGCGTAACGGCGAATCGATCGAGATACTATTTTTTCAGGAGAATATCGCAAGGGTGGGGTAGAGGGTAAGAGGGGGAAGGCTTTATAGGGACCTACAGGAAGAATATGGAAGGCCGAGAAGGAGAGAATGTGAGCAAGAGAGAGAGAGAGAGAGATAGAAACACAGAGGTAGATAAGGGTGGAAGGTTCGTAGGATCAGGGTGGGAATTTAGGGGTTGGCGCAGAAGGGAACGCGCTACCCTCTTTGAAATATATATATATATATATATACACACGTTTGTGTGGGTATATAGATATATATACACATATTAATGTATCGGTAGCGTGACGCCAATTGCTCTCCCTACTCTATGCCCAAAGACTAAAGAGTGTAACAACCTCTCCACATTACGTTACGTTACATAATATTATCGTTAATAATAAAATGTTTCTTAATCCATAACTTTATACATACTATGTATAATTATTATGCAATGTTAAAGTCACACGTTTTACTCATCCACACAGTCTGGGCGCGAGGGTCGCATTGAATAATCGTTAATTCGTGTCGGCTTTGGTGCGAGGCGAACGAAGCTTGTCTATAGGCAAGACGTAACAAGAGCGGGTTGGTTGATATCGAGAGTGATCATCCGTAGGGTGGAGTTTGAAGGGGGTTAGAGGTAGGGGTTTCGTATGCACGTACCACAGAGAGCGCAACTTGTTTTCTGTGTCGTTAAGGAATGATACCGAAGTATGCGATACCGTGTTCGTTTCTATAAAAGGTCTCATTTTTTTGGTTTCAGTGTCCCCTCCAAAAGGACGCGCCATTCGTATTTGCCGCGCGTAATGTGTGACTTTAAAAAATAAAATGAACCGCCTTTTCAAACGTGTTGAGGAATACGAGCTCTCCTCGCGCCATGACACACTCCAATTACACATGATCGGTCTTTCTGTAAACGAAATTCAGTTTCACGCGCACTAGGTGAGAGACATTCGTCGAACTACAAACGTAAATTTGATTTCAAATGTAAAAAAATCACCCACAAATGTCCATTTTACACTATTTAAATACAATAGAGCTTTTTTTTTATTATATCTTAAATAAGTTTTCGTTATAAAACTGTCCCGCGATGAAAGCCAAGGTGTCGGCAAATACCGATTTGATAGGTTGTTCGGGCGAAACGATAGATCCGCCACGCTAGGGAAGGTAGGATTCGGGTGGGTTCACGGAGAAGATAGAGAGAGGGTGAAGCACGTATGAGGAAAATGAAAATGGTGCGAGAGTCGAGGAGAGAATGAAGATAGAAAGTAAAGGAAGGAGCGCGAGGATCGGCGAGGAGAGCGTTGGCTCTTCCTCAAAGGTCCATCCATCCGCGTTCCTTCTCTATCCGTTCTCGTGTTTTGTCGTGAGTTGTTTTTTTTTGTTTGTGGTGAGGAGGGGATATGGGGGGAAAGGGGGTAGAGTGAGCCCCAGCCAAGGTAGGAAAAGGTGCTCTGGGCCGCTCGTCGGATTCTTTTTATCAAAGGAATACGGAATAGGAGCATGACAGAGAGGCG
The DNA here is from genome assembly GCA_030142635.1 of Trachelus troglodyta. Classification (NCBI taxonomy): domain Eukaryota; kingdom Metazoa; phylum Arthropoda; class Insecta; order Hymenoptera; family Cephidae; genus Trachelus; species Trachelus troglodyta. Next base: position 110,036 of record JARQTJ010000117.1, on the reverse strand, counting down.
TTGTGATTCTCTATAGGGGATGGATGCAAGGAAGTGATTTTCACGCGAAGTGGACGAAAGGGGCGAATTTACGGTTTCCGGTCAAACGACCTAGCAGTTGTATTTGGTGATGGCTAGGATGGCCGGAATTGCGATGAGCCGAGGCTCCCGTCTCTCTCGATGAGCTGTGTTCGTGTTCTTGTTGATTGTACGTCTCCGTTGCATGCTTTTCATTTGTTTTTTTTTCTTCTTCCATCCGTCGCTGTTGTTCCAGTCGTTTCTTTTTCTTTTTCTTTCTCTATCCTGTCCGCATCAGCACGCCGCAACTCCGGGCGAGGTGGCAACTTTTAGTTGTAGAGTCGGGAGGGCTATCCTTTTGCGTGTGGACGTGGCTGCGGCGAGGCGCCGATCATTGCTACCAACCGCTCAATATGAGGAGTAAGTGTCCGCTGAGAAGACTGCCGAAGATCGACGATGGCGCCGCCGCCGTCCGCCTATACCTCCCCTTCTTACTTATATACTTCTCTCCGTTCCTTCATTATGCGTCCTCCTCTTCGTCTTCTCCTTCAGCTTCCACCTCGGCTTCCGCGTCGTCCTCCTCCTCGTCTGCGTTCAGGATAACACGGGTTAATTAATCGTTTATTTATTCCCATTGACAATCTATCGTTACTCAGTGACAACGATAACGGGCCTACTATACAAATCATTAAGGCACAGCCGTTGTTACGTCCTGTATCTTACCTTCGCATTCTTCCAGGTCATCGTCGCCCTCCGCTATGTCATCCTCCTCGTCGTCTTCCTCGCCATCGCCGTCAACCTCCTCCTCCTCGCCCTCAATTTCCTCTTCGACTTCCTCCTCCTCTACCTCCCCGTCGCCATTCTCCTCCTTCTTCTGTTTCTTCACCTCGTCGTTCTTTTCCTGTAACAGGTAAGTAGTCCGAATTAGTGTCATACTCCAGTTCACAAACTGACCTGCAGAGCGCACTAGGTAATGCAAACTGCACCGTCCCCGTGCGTCCCTCGTCTTTAATAACCACAATTCCACCAGGGTGAAGGATTACAGGTATGTACGCAACAATTACCTCCAACTACGTCAATAACAACTATCAAGATAGTACAATATTAGACGAAAAGAGTAGATCTGCTTTTTTTCACTAGTAATAAACAAGTTTTCCCAGTCGGTAAGTCAGAGGTTATCGACGGAGCAGCGTCGCAGCATAGATTAAAAAAGTACGTGGGTACCAAGAAAGCTTCTCACATCTAAACTATATCCTAAATATATTACATCAAGGAAGAAGCAAATTGTCAACGTGAATCACAGCGCACCCCGAGAAGAGATTTCAAAGGAATATAAGTAACAAAGTTTCAAAGTCCTCGGAAACGGAAAGACGACCAAAGAGAATGAACTCCCTGCCGATGAATCCTAAGTTGCAATACCGACTAGTCAATCTGTTGGTACACGTCATTGAGAGAGTATTATAGTGTATGCATACAAGTGCGGCAAGTGTACCTCACCTGTCACTGAAACGAAAGCCAGTAGTTGCCACTGTGGCGTGCGATTCCGTGCAATCAGCGTGAAAGAATTGCGCGAGTAGGGGAATGGCGGACAAGCGCGGATAAGGGGGCCAGGAGGAGAGTGAGAAGGGGTCACGAGGAATAGGGTGATGGTAAAGAGGGGATGACGAAGGGGAGAAAGGTATCTAGAGAGGAGAATGAGCGGGTGACTGAGTAAAGTGGTTAACGGAGACTGGGAAAGGGTGAGAGGGGAGGTAAGGAAGAGAGGGAGGGGAGATTGAGGGGGAGAAAGAGAGAGAGAATATTTCCCTCGACACATAGAAACAGGAGGGATGTCGAGAGACGGAAATCGAAATGGAGAGGGGATATATATATATATATTTCTCTTCCCCTGGAAATGCCAAAGGAGGGAAAGGGTGTCCCCCGCAGGGTGAGGTTGGAGCGTCAGTGCCGTATCATGCCAGAAGGGGGCTCTAGGCATAAGAAAGAAAAAAAATATCTAGAAGCCCTCGTGCATGGAGAATAAAGTAAAAGTAACAAAAATACCATTTGCACTGATTCTCCTCGCTAAAGATCCGGTACAATTAAACTACGTTAATGATCGTTCGACGATTATCGAAATTCCTCCCGAGGGCGACTTATTGCTTCTATATCAATAATCAACCTGACAACAAGATTCCCGATTGTACTCTCGATCCTCGTTGTAAATAAATCCCGTATACAAATACCGCGGGCTCGTTCGGAAGGTAGCAATTAAAGACTGAATGATTGGACAGCCATTCCTAATTTGGATTCTATTAGTTCACCTTCGAGGTAACTTACAATGTCTTTTGACGAGAGACATAAGGAACGAGCTGCGGTAGGGGTGGGGAATCGCCACGTGACGATCAAACAGCCATTACGCAACAATAAGACGAAGGTCCTTCCCGTCCACTGTTATCTAGGAATTTAAGTATATCGCTTAAAGACTCGAACCAGAGCACGCGTATCTCTCGAGAAACCGGAGATACATGCCTATCAGAATTCGGAATTGTCGCGAATCGTAATTCTTCTAGACCTCCGAGAGAAAACCATGCCGACAGGAGCGTTACTCGGAATCGTATGGCGTGCGTAACAGCGCGCGACGATGATTGGCGGCGAGGGAAGAAGAGGAACACACGAAGCATCCAGAGCAGCCAATAAAACGAGGAGTAGAGGTAGGGATAGAGCAGCCATTGGCAGATGCCCCGAGGATGACACAACTGCCGGTAGAGCTCGTACTAGTGGAATCTTCATCGTAGACCGTGAGACGATTCAGGTAGGGATAAAAAAAAAAGTGACTGACTGCTAAGAAGCAACGTGTAGGGTGTCGTCGATACCGAGGAGTGGGGAGGGAAGAGGAGGCGGCAGCCCAGAGAAACGTGAATCCTCAGGTAGACACGAGTAAAATGCGTCGCGTGCGAAATTTCCAAGTTCCTCCAGATTTTTTTATAAAAAAAAATATTCAATGGACTCCGTGCAAAAAGCTGACACGAAGCATTATCCAAAAGTCATATGCTTGAGCTTCGGTTCCACTATTTAAGGTGTGGTTTTGAAATTCTAAAAGAGAGAGAGAGGAACAGTGTTAATTAAGACTCCTTTGACGGAAGCTGGATGAAAACCAGGCTAGAGGTTATTACTTTCTCCGATCACTCTCCGCGACTACTTGCCCAATGATATATGTGACCACTGCAAAGGGTAATCGTCGTGGAACGTGGTAAAAATAAAAGAGTGACTTTTTGGCACGCGTCCTACAACAAGCCGCGATTCGTCACTCGCCGGTAAAACTGTATTAAAAGAAAATATCATTCAGGATAAGTGTAACCCAGTGGATATTGCATGCAGATATATCGGACGGAATTCCTCGCGACAAAGATATCTTCGATAACGAGTCCCACCCGGATCGATTTACCAAGAGAACGACGTGTTTACACGGGCTGCTAAGAATTCTTTTTTTTTTGGGCAGCGATCGAAATTACGTAAAGTCCGTTGGGGAATCTTTCGCTTGTGTTTCGACGTCGGCTTTACCGGCGTCGCTACGCGGATGGCGTCGTCGCTAGGCACACGGGAAAGAGTGGGTGACAGTGGCGTCGGACGCCAACGAAATGATGACGCGGCCTACTCCTATGAGCAAGAAACGATTACCTATCAGCCAGTTACCATTCACGAGGTCTCCTTAGATAACCCAACGTTCTAGCCTATCGTACCGATTTCTTCTTTTTTTTTCTATTGCTCCGCAACTGACTGGCCGAAACAGGAGAAAAAGGCGAACCAGCCATTTTGGGTATCAATAATTTTATCGTTAACGAGCGTCATAGAGTTTCCAGTATCGTTCGACGAATCACATAATCTTGCGGGATTTTAAAATCTTTTCAAGGTCTCCCCGTGACTCTGCTGTAAAGAGAATTACGATTGCTCTGTACCAAATTCGCGGCAAGGCGTACCAACGTTTAAATAATTTCTCAAGACATGCACGCGGTTGATTCAAGTTAGAGATTCATTGCATTTATTTAACAGACCTCGATATAAGGGCCAACAGATATGCCCAGAGTGATCTCGATTAATGCTTAGCGTCCATTAGAGATACTGGAGAGGGAAAGAGAGAGAGAGAGAAAGAGAGTGACAATGGAAAATGTCGAAGCCATTTTTCGATACCCGATGGCCAATCGTTTATTTTTAGGCTAAAGTCCATCGATCCATAACTGTGTCTAATCGAGGTAGCTTTCATTATGTTTCCCGCCTTCTGCTAGATTCAAGGGGACTTGCACGAAGCATGGCCTAATACGCTCTACATACCGACTCGGCCGGGTTATAATATATACGATAAATAAGAATTACGTGAGTGAGCCTGAAACCGGAGGGGGATCATAATAAGACGTCAAGGGGACGGTGTGAGGAATGGGGTGGTGGGGAGGGAAAGAAGAAAAGATAACGACGGTTGAATCGCGATAATAAAATACAATAATATGTAAGCAAGTTTATCGTCAAAAACAACCAGTACTCTACCGCCATTGTCACTGGTAGAGACGACAGTGGCGCCCTCTATCGGTAACCCGCTAAACTAAATCAACTTACGCCGTACCTACCGAATATCGTGGCGCCTTTTTGGCTTCTCTTCGTATAATCCAGCTAAAGCGACGCGACGAACGATGGTTTCGAGGCTCGAGACCTTTTTTTTCCAAATAAACTTTCCCTTAAGATTGATTTATGCTCGGGTGACGCCAAGCGATAAGCCCTCACGCTAGCGCTTTTTCTTCTAACCTCTCGGCCGTGTTGCCCGGTCGGTAACAATGGAAACGGAAGCAAACAGTACCGTTGTTCGCTTTCGAAAGTTTCCCCGACAAACATTTATACTGACTAGAAACTGTCACTTTATTTCGGGCGTTACGATAACGGTAAAAGGTAACGCTGTCCATGGGGTACTTGAAAGAAATCGACCCAGCGCCACAATGGATTGTTTACGCGTCAGACTATTCCATGGGGGATTTTCGTCAAAGCTAATTAAAGGAAAATGAACTCTATTTTCAGTAAGTAAGGTGAAAAAATAAATAAGAACCGACTCTCGTAGTAGACGCCTTAATCTGCAGTATATTTCAGATAGAGAGAGACGTACAATTTCCCACGTGACGTGGAGACGATGTAACGCCGCGACGCTCAAGAGTAGGAGACGCTTTCCGGGTAGCGTCGGTGTGAATTACAGAGAAATTACGCTCGCTTCTCGAATCTCGTAGTAACGATGATGGTCTATATCTAAAAATACCGCGCGGCAATCGTGTTCTCGAATACGTGCCGAATAAGATGAAAAATCGCACGATGTTTTCTCGAAGGTTCGTAACGCCGACGTGGAGGAGGATAAGAGGAGAGCCGAGGGCGAGCAGAGCGGGAGATAGAGAGAGGGAAAATGAACGCGCGCGAGAAAAGGTAATGGCGAAGCAAGGAAGAAAAAGAGGGACACGCGGTGTGTGTACGAGAAGTAGGAGATGATGGCGGAGAAGTAGACGTAGTAGGAGAAAAAAAAAGGGAAGGAGATACATGGCGTTGGAGTCCACTGCGTGGGTCACGTCGCAAAGGAAGGCGTACGGCGTCGTGTTTATGCATGCAACCCGGTAAACAATTTCGTTGGAGAGTTAGAGGCAAACTGTGGCACAGGCTATCCAGAACATAGTATATCTAAACGAGTCAGAGAGAGGGAGAGGGGAAGGTAAAAGCGAGAGAAGGAGACTTCTGGATCGATGAATAAATTCTAGAGTAAGGATCGAGAGAGCGACTCCCCACGGCCATTCAGTAAGAATGATCGAACAATTAATTAAAACAGAAAGGAGGAAAGACGCGGACTAGATTACATGGGCGCCATGGGTACGACGCCCGGAAAAATGCGCGGGAGGTCTGGCTTTTCCGGCAAAGAATACCCATCGATGACAGCGATGCGGGAAAATGGCGTCCCTCGATATACCAGCTTGATCTTTACGCGTTATTCATAGGTGTACTACGGATTTATGACTGGCTTCGGAAAAATTGAAATTTCTTCAAGAATTAATAATCACGTAAAGCACATGGTGGAATGCATAAGGTCGATATTAACGCTGAGATATCGGCCGAGCACACGACGCGCGTCCGGTGCCGGCGCAATTCGAATCCAGATCGGTAATTATAGACGACGGAATTGTAAGCGAATAGAGGTGATCAACCGGGTACTCGTAATTCGTAACGTTCATTTAACAAATATTGTACGACAATCGTGACATTGAATGACTAATAAAAAATAGCAATGAACACCCTCACGCGAAAGATGGTTAATGGAGATTGTTTTAGGTCGTCCAGGATGGCGGGCTCTACGCTGCTCGTGAGTGGCCTCCAAGCTACGTAAGAACACGCGAGGGAGAGCGACGAACGCCGCGAACTCGAAAAAATGGAGTCGCTGGGAAAACGCCGGCCGGCATTCTCCCCTCACACATGTCCAAGATCATTCGCCCGCGTAACTCCGTTACGCGACCCGTCCTCACTTTACGCAACTGCAGCCAGTAATTGTAACGAGGAACACACGATGTGATTCACAATGAGCGACAACGACGATTGCGATGAATAACGAAGAAACACACGTAGTAAAGATGCTCCGAACACGAGACACACTTCCAAATGCATAACAAGTCTCGAAGTCGTAGATATAAATTCACTGTTAACTCACCTCGGCTGGCCTCTTGATTCCCTTGATCTCACACTTAGCGTCAGCAGACGCCTTGTCGTTCTCCGTCACCTTCTCTACGGCAACATCGTTGTTTTCCTTGGTACTCATGGCGTGTGCGTGGTATGCTGCGTCGTCGAAACCGATGCCTGCGTGTCGTCCTCTTCCTTACCGAACGTGTTACTCCGACAGAGCAGGAGCGTGTATGCCGCGACAGTGTAACACCAAGTGAAACAAGGAGGGAGGGAGGGAGAGAGTGAGCGAGCGAAAGAGAGAGAGAGAGAGAGAAGGAGAGCGCACGATTATGGACAAGCGGGAGAAGAGTAAGAGTCGTCGTAGAAGCGACAATCGTCGTGCGTTCGCGTTGGAGTTTTGCGTCCGTACGTCCTCGCGCGGCGTCGGTTTCCGGCGAAATGCCCAAGAGAGCAGCGTCGTCAGGCGAAAACCCGTGGTGGGGTAGTTGGGGAATAGAGGAAGGGATTCACGGTATTGGTAGCTTCAGGGGTACCGTCGGTGGAGGCGGCGGTAGTAGCCTATGGGGGGTGGGGGTTTAAAAGTTGGTTTGATCGAGAAGGGGAAAATAGTAAGAGAGGGGAAGGGCGAGACAGAGAACAACCAGTCAGGAACGGAGAGTGGCGTGTGCCGACGACTGTGGCGCGAATAGCGGAAAGCGGACTACTACCCGATCTCGACTCGCTCCTAGCACGTCCAACCTGGCTTTGTTCAAAAATGAAGATGGCGCGGGTTTGAAACTCGATAAATAGCTGATTGGCTAAGAACGTTTAACGTCTTTCGAACGTCCCACTGCCGATAACCTAACGTATCGAGATCCCACACGATATTCGTTTAATTGTACGTTTGCTCTCGTTACCAAATCCCTTTTCTTCTATATGAATAAAATTCATTTTGTTTAAAGACGAGGGGTTTGAGAGTACGTGGAGCATGAAGCATGTCTGCTTCGAGGCTACGTCGCTCGATTCAAATAAGCTCTGGCGCTGCGATCCGTCCACGCGCTTTTGGACACCCTGTACCTGGAAAAATCGATAAATATCCCGCTCAAAATACACTTCTTTCAGATATCTGGAGCTAGTATTTTTTTCATATTGATTTAATCGTATTGTATCGTATTCTTTATTTATCTTACCATATTCATATATGTGCCATACCAATATACGATACTTTGTACATATGTGTATATACTTTTCGTGCAACCCGACACAGCATGATTACCACCAGAAAAATTTGACTGATTCGCATGATTTTAACAAGCGTTACGTATTACGTATATTTTCTTCGTCACAGTCATTATCATCGGTTTTCCGCTTATCGTATATTTTTAAAATAATCTCTTTGCAATGCTTCGGAATTTTCTAGAATATTATCTTTCGTTCTTGGACATCGACTTCTGTCGTGTATCAGTCAGCATTGTGACTCCTTTTAATGGCTACCTTCGACTTGAACGAAGGACTACCACGACGCCAATGACAGAATTTCTTTTCTTTTTTCTTTAGAATCAATTAGTAATGACAATGATATTTCAACCATGTTATCTTGTCATACGTCTGTGAGTTTTCTTGTATATTTAATGATTCGATACATTGGACATGCGTGTCATGGTAGGCTCGAAAAACTTTTAATAGATTCTTTTGTACGGAAATGCCGATATATTAACAATATTACTAAAGTCAATGTTCTTAGGATCTTGTACGAGTGATAACGACGTAATTTATGTATTATGACTCTTATTTCTTATGAATTTTTATCAGTACCTGTTTCACGACGTATACGTGCTGGTGGCGTTTCACGCGAGTAAACGAGGGAATGTTTCTATGGAAATATATTACTAATATATATTTTAGATCTGCGTGGGATGTTTGAATTGTTTATACTTTGACATTCAGTATTGCGTCAACTCTGGGAGGACCAGAGGAAACGGTGAAAAAGTGTAAACTTTTCTGAAATTTATACGTCACTTTGGTAAAACGCGCATGCGCGCACTGCTGCATGTACGTCAACTTCCGATTCAGACGTTCACTTCCCTTTTCTCCCAACATCGAAGATGGTAGGCATTTTCATATTTTCTATGAGCCCTTTATTATCTGTTGAAATTATGGTAATCCGTGGAAAACAGCTAATATTTATAACGGTTTTAATATAATTGATAAATTTACTGAATGTTCTATCGAGTATTTTTTAATTTTGTGTAAACTGTACCTTCATAACAACATGACAGTCGAGTATAACCTCAAAACATGCAATACATGAAATTCAGTATTTTCTATATTATATCAGTTGAATTTGAAGAATTATTTGTAATGTTAACTTTGCTGCTTATAAGTCATTCTAATTCTATATTTCATAGATAATGTAATCCTGCCATTTCGTAGTAAATAATAGAATTTATGGGAATGCAAAATACTTCATGAATAAGAAGTATTTATGTGAAGATTACAGTGAATAATACTAAAATATTTTGTTTACAGGTGAACGTTCCCAAACAAAGACGCACTTTTTGCAAAAAGTGCAAAGTGCACAAGCCACATAAAGTGACTCAATATAAGAAAAGCAAGGAAAGGCATGCTTCTCAGGGTCGTAGACGTTACGACCGTAAACAGCAAGGTTTTGGTGGACAAACCAAGCCTATTTTCCGTAAGAAGGTATATTATAGAGATACTAAAAGAATCATGGAGTGCAATGTTTGAAGCAGAAGTATAATTTTGTTTTGTTTCATAACTTCAGGCTAAGACAACCAAGAAAATTGTTTTGAGGATGGAATGCACTGAATGCAAATATAGGAAGCAAATTCCTCTGAAGCGTTGCAAACATTTCGAGCTGGGAGGTGATAAGAAGAGGAAGGTATGTATTCGTTTGGTTATTTATGCAATTGGTGACTTCGATTTTTGTATGCGGTATATGATTAATTTAGTTTTTATTGTCAATGACTAATTTGTATATCTTTTTTTAATTACAGGGACAGATGATCCAGTTCTAAATATCTCTAAATATTATGCATTTGGGTGTATTATGAAAAGAAAAATAAATCTGGGAGGATTTGTAAAATGGCTTTATTTATTAACGTACCTTGTATAATGCAAAAATACACACATTGCACTTATTTTTTCCCTGATGTACATGATTACCAATAAAGTAATCAGTCATCTTTCGCACTTTTACCTAGTGCATCAGGTTTTGCTTTTGGAACCAACAGTTGTGGGTCACTGTAAGTAGAATAGCGTGAAAAATTAATCAAGTGAAAATCAAGAAATGTTATTGTCAAACCTTATCATATATCTTTTTAAATCATTTTCTCTAATACAAAACTAAAACATACATTTTATAAAATAATGTAACTAGTTGCAATTAAAGAATGCATGTCTTTACAAGAACTTACTCTAAAAGCGATGGATCTAGTCCTTCCTGTTGCATCTTCAAATTGACTGCTGGCCTAGGAACTCCTACGTGCAGCATTTTAAAATATTTTCCATATATAGGATCTTCCTTGATAGGTTGTTTGTCACTCTCTGGTTCCTCAACTTTAATTTCATTGCTGTCAGGTTCGTCTACTGTCTGCTCCAAAATCTCTTCCTTCTTCACCTCTTCATTTTGTACCTTAACATCTTCATGATGATCTGGTGTTTCTTTTAGGCCTGGTATAGAGGACAGCTATTCAAAAAAAAAGGTCGAAATTTCCTTTATCACTTATCATGTAGACTTCTTCATGACAGGTAAACCTTAATATTATACCCTCGACTCAAGAAGTTGCAGCGAAGCCTCTACTCTCTGCAATTTATTCTCAAATTCGAACAATCTTTCTTCACATGATAGTGCAAATTTATTCAAAAACGTGACAGTGTGTACGATAAAATGATTAATAAAGGCAATAGTTCTCTTCTGATGTATAGCAGGAACCTGTAAGTAAAAAAATAACATCACAGCCACCACTAAATTACATATAATATGAAATTCATAAATATCAAAATACAAACCTGTGTGTAATCAATAGTAGGCTCAATAATTGGAATATTATAATCACTCATTATATCGAACACCCTTCTTTTATTACCCTCTTACGTATTCTGTCAAACATGTAGTTTGACAGCATCGAAATACATTCGTTGGTTAAGTACGGCCGGCCTCATGCGCAGGTACGCATTCGGCGCCATTGAAAATCATGTACGGCTCCCTATTTTGAAGGTCTTCTAATATTTTCTAATTACTATAGTATATTTGATTAATTTCCTTAGAATTTTCCTCAACAAAGTAATGTAAGCTGCGTATACCGTATATTTCTGAAAAAAAAAAACAAAAGAATTCTTGAACCATGAAAATTTAACGGTTTTACTAAATTGATTTAAAATCATCTCATATTTCGAGCTACAACAAAGTTTTCCAAAATATCACGGTAACGAAATTGCATATAATAGTCTAAATAAGTTTTATAATTGTCTATAATATATAATTCATTCCTAAAAATAATTATAATCCAATCCGCTCGATTTAAATAATTCCTCATGCAATTTTACCCGAATGGCTCCACAGCTCTGTTCTCACTATAAAGATATACTTATTCACCAATTTCTTTTAATTAGTTCTCAAATATCTTCAGTGACAGAAACGCGCGTCTTTTATCACGTGTTCAAGGCTGTTGCTAAATTAAAGGCTTAAAATATTTACGGCGACATTATCAACCGGGTAAAGGGTGCAACGTGACATCTATTATTCAATGACTTCTTGACGTTGCACTGTAAGTTAACAATCCTAGAAAATTTTCGCACACAAGAGGTATCATTTATCATACTTTAATTATTCACTGAAAATATCCATTAATTATATTAAGAATAATGAATCCAACTGTACGTAAAGTCTCAATCAGTAAAGCAGAAACTGAAGAAACATACCGCGTGCCACTGGTTGTACCGGCGCTGTGGCGGTAGATTTTCCCGGACGTGATGACCGACATCGTACGTAGAACAACGCCAGCAAAATTGTTGTCAGAGAGATTTTACTGCATGGAGATCGTACGGGAAGCTGTAATATTCTAAAGCATGGACTCGCCACCCGCATTAGAGACTGTTTATCAGGCAGTCTACTCGTTGTACAATAATCCGGATACGTTGGAAAAGGAAAAGGCATCGCTATGGTTGGGCGAATTACAAAGATCGGTGAGTTTCCCTTTATTTTTTCTTTGCACGTTTATTCAGCCTTGATTTTAGCGATTGATTCTGTTATTCCTCCTTGATAAACCGGTACTGTCACCCAATAATTGATTATTACATTGCCACTTTGCATACACGTTTTGAGGATTGCTGTATGTTTTGATCCAGAATGCTAACCTCGTATTGGAGTCTACTCGGTTATTTAACGACGTTATTTTAAAATATCGTGTTGTAAAAATACCTTTCTGTACGTGGGCGTGATGTGGATAATTATATATGTTTGCTAGGCTGAGGAAGTTCATTCATACGAATGAGAACATCTGATACTTTGTATTGCAGTACTAATTATTACTTCCTTAATAAGTATTATGTTTATGGATTTATTTTGGATTTTATTTTTCAGGTATATGCATGGAAGGTGGCAGACGAAATGCTCCAGCAAAAGAGAGACTTGGAGTCGTGTTACTTCGCTGCACAGACTATGCGTACAAAAATCCAATTGTCCTTTCATGAGTTGCCAACCGAAGCTCACGCATCACTGAGAGACTCTTTAATGGAGCACATATCTCAAATCAACGAACATACTAATACTGTTATCGTTACACAGGTTTGTTTCAGCTAGAAAGAGAGTTATTTATATGTGTTTAAAAATATTATCAATTTATTTCTTGCTTGCAGCTATGTCTAGCTTTAGCAGACCTCACGCTACAAATGTCCTCCTGGCAAAAACCAGTAGTAGATTTAATAAATAGGTTTGGTGGTAATACATCCAGTTTGTGGCCGTTGCTTGAAGTTATGATCGTTCTTCCGGAAGAAGTTAACGCTCGATCTCTCAGGTTCGTCTGATATAATAAATATCAAACTTCAGTCTAATATATCTCACAAAACTTCACTTTAGATTAGGAGCCAATAGGCGGCAACATATTTTAATGGACTTGACTGCGAGTGCAGAAACAGTTATGGAGTTCCTGGTATGTAATTTATGAATATCATTCACACAACGGTAGTATATAGTTCATACAATCTATTCCACGCTACACAGATCATATTACCCACCTTATCACCCCTTTGCTCTACTCCTTCTCTTGTTTTGTCCACCTAGCATTTACTTCCCTCTAGTCTCTCACACCTATAACCAAACCTTTTTTTCACTTGTCTCCGTTCAAGTACCTCACTGGTTACAAACTTCTTATCTACTGGTTTCATCTTACATAACTGACTTTTTTGATTTTAGAATCCCTCTGACCTCTCTGCCTCCGTACCCTTTGCCTCAAACATTTTCCACACCTGTATACCCTTTCCTCTTTGATATATGTTCTTTCGATTCATCCCTAATGTAATTTCTGTTCGTCCCTCATTACAAGTATAGTTTAATATCCTAAATATATCTTCACAATCTTTTCAGAAAATGTGTTTAAAAAATGGTGGAGACAATGTACAAATTCACGTACGAATACTCCGTTGTTTTACAAGTTGGACAATTGTACATGCAATTTCCCTCCAGGCTGTCCCCTCCAGTGATATAGTAGCTTACGCCTTTCAGGTAGATACAATTTCTTTATTATTCGCTAACTTAAATTCCACATGAAAGCAAGGTAAAAATATTATGAATCTTCCTAACGCAGGTACTAGGCAATCATATGGCCAGTTCGCAACTACACGAAGCTGCTACTGATTGCGTCTGCATTATACTACAAGCTCTTGAACAAGAGAGCAGTTGCAATCGTGGTCACAACACCGAATTAGAGGCGCAACTTCAACAGCTTCAGTTGTGCCTCTTTACAAGTGTCACAACCCTCGAACAACCGTATCATTTATCAGTGGCACATGAAGACATGGATAAGTAATCTATCCTCTTCACGTATCCTTAACATTTGTACAACTGTTCACACCTAATGAACATAGTGGAATATTACTCTGCAGGTCTATGAACTACTGTCGGATATTCACTGAACTTGCGGAAACTTTCCTGGAAACTATGGTCCTTGGTAGCGTGGGTGGTAAACAACATTACGCTATTAAAATACTTGATCTTGTTCTCATGTGCGTTGGTCATCACGACTATGAGGTAAATATCTTAAACTTTATTACTACGAAAGAAAATCAATCGTACGTGCTATAACGATATGAAATTTCAAGGTGGCAGAAATAACCTTCAATCTGTGGTATCGTTTATCAGAAGTTCTATATCAAAGGAACAGCGACGATCTCAATTCTGTTTTTAAACCTCACATAGAGAGACTTATCGCAGCTTTGTGCAGGCACTGTCAAATGGAGCCTGATCAAGTTAGTTCTTTCGAATGTCTTAAACAATGCTCTGGATAGACCGAAGCAGAACAATCAATATATAATTTTCATTCCATTAGCTGGGACTTGTCGAAGAGGGTGGTGGTGGAGAAGAATTTGCAGACTTTCGAGGAAGAGTTTCAGAATTAATCAAGGACGTAGTATTTGTTGTTGGTAGTAGTCACTGTTTCCGCCAAATGTTCTCGACCTTGACTGGTGGTCCTGGACCACAGGGACAACCAGCGCATCCACCTACCTGGGATTCGACAGAAGCTGCACTTTTTGTTATGCAGGCAGTCGCAAAAAATATTCTACCGTAAGTTGCTTTTCTAGCTGCATACTTGCTAGCTGTTATTATGTACATTTGTCTTCTATTGTTGAATTCACGTTCAAGCAGGGAAGAAAATGACGTAGTACCGAAGGTGGTTGAAGCCATTTTGAATCTACCTGAAAATGCTCATATAGCAGTACGACATACGAGTGTTCTTTTACTTGGGGAATTATGCGAATGGATCGAAAAGCATCCACAGTCTTTAGGTAAAAATCTAATGAGAAGTAATCTTTGATTTCGTAAGCTTTTAAAATTGAGTATTTTTTTTCGTCTTTCAGAACCAGTACTAAATTTTCTACTAGCATGTCTCAACCAAAGAGGATTAGGAAATGCAGCTTCCCGTGCTCTACAAAGTATCTGTGCGGCATGTCCGTTACATATGGCTGCCCACTTCCAGGGTCTTTTACAAATAGCACGTTCCTTGGATAATTTTGCCATCAGTAACGAGGCAGCTATAGTGCTGCTAAAAGGTACGTTCTTATTTCTAGTCTATAATTTATGTGAGCTGTTGTCTCAGTATAACCTTCCATTTGTTATTCAGGAGTGTCCAGTACTCTGGCTAGAATGCCAAAAGATGAGATCGCACCAGCTATGAAGGAGCTGTGCTGGTTCCAGGCGAGACCTTTGTGCGAACTCATGGAGTCCCGAGGAATTCCTATAGAGAGAGGCACCAAGACTGATCCAATGATTTGGCTAGACAGGCTTGCAGCAATATTCAGACATACTAATCCTCGAATTGAGAATCCTAACGAACCTCACCCATGTCAAAGTGTCATCACTGAGGTAATTCACCAGCATATCAAATATTTCTTTGAATTGATTACGGCACAGGGTACAATATATTTATGATGAGTTATTAAACAGATGTGGCCAGTACTATCCAATGCATGTAACACTTATCAGCACGACACAAGACTCATGGAAAGATGCTGTCGATGCTTGAGGTTTGCAGTTCGCTGTGTAGGAAAACATTCAGCTCACCTCTTAGAACCTCTTGTAAAACAGGTATAGTGCAAATACCAGTCTTGCATAAATACTTAACCTCAAAAGATAACACAAGTGATATTTATTAGATTGTGGAGCTTTACGCAGCCCATCAACACAGTTGTTTCCTGTACCTTGGTTCCATCTTGGTAGATGAGTACGCAAATGACATAGACTGCGTCCCAGGTTTATTGGGGATGTTGGAAGCTTTCATCGGTCCCACTTTCACAATTCTTCAGCATCCTGATGGTCTTAAAAATCATCCAGACACAGTGGATGATCTGTTTCGTTTATGCGCAAGGTGAGGTCGTTCCTGAAATACAAAAAATACTTGCAATACCATTATCAAATGAAACTAATGACATTCTCCAGATTTTTACAAAGAGCACCAGTTGCATTTCTACATTCTGCCGCCCTTGGCAGCATCGTCGAGTGCGCCCTCCTCGCCTGCAGCTTGGATCACAGAGATGCCAATGCCTCCGTCATGAAATTCTTCTACGATTTACTTCACAGCGGTTGTAATCACGAGGTATGCACCAAGCATACCTGTCCCAGGGAAACCCTGATGACATTTAACCCTGACGCTCCTAACCTTATAACATCTTTTTCATTAGAACCGATCGGACTTTGCGATAAGACGACAACTGGTGCAAGAAATAGTGAGAAAGGAAGGACAATCCTTAGTCGCCAGGTTACTACACGCTTCTGTATTTTCTTTACACTCTTATATGCTCTCCGACGTAGCTGACGTTATCGTCGAATTAATATCCTTCGACAGAGAGGTAAGAAAAAATTCCCTTATCCATACTTAACAATGAAATTCGTCAATTTTCACTAAAAAAAATTATTTCAAGCTTGTATCAAAATGGCTGGAAGAAGCCATCAAAGCAATGCCTACACAGAACGTCGGAGGTGCACCCACGGCTACTCCTGACCAACTATTAGAATTTCACAATACAGTCACAAGGTAATTTACACGTTAAAGGAGTCTGCGATCAACACAAGCCGACAGTATCGATTCAGTGTATTTTGGCTGACATTTTAATATCTTTTTCCACTGCTCCATTTTTCAGAGCGGATTCCTCAAAAACTGTAAGCCACGCACTTCGCAATTTCGCTCGTCTGTTTCGTTGACGCGTCTGCGTTCACCGTTGGGATGATAAGAAGAAATAAATTTATAAATACAAAATGATGTCCGCGAGTTACGGGCAACGAAGCTCTACCAAAACTCTCTTCGAAACCATCACTATCAATGATATAGTGGGTTGGGATGTCGATGATAACACTGTACGAATGAGGAGTCAGCGTTGTACATATATATGTAATTCGCAACGTTAAGCGCCGTAAGGATGATGATGATGATGATAACAATGATGTTAATGACGATGACGACGATGATGACAACGTTGTCCTTAGCCGTGCATCTCGTACGCAAAGTATACTCGTGTGGATATTTCGAAATGATAGAAAAGACAAACCCGACAATTCGCTGTACTGGCAGTCTAGAATATTTCTTGCGATTATCGCAGGTAAACTTTCCCTTTTTTTTTTGTTCCTTCACGACACTTCCACCTTTTTTTTTTATTCGATCATTAATCATTCTTTTCCCTTTTTATTATTTACCTACGAGTACAACTTCTTCTTTTGCGCATGCGCAACGCCGAGGCTTCGATCGGTTCTCTCGGTTGTGCAATCTTAATCTAGGAATAATTATTTCGTGAAAATCAAGGAAAAAGAAATGACTAAGAAAATGGACTTTCGCGACTATTTCAATTTTTGCCGAACGTCCCTCGAGTCATTGGGGTTCAAGAAGTTATGCGCTGCACAATTGAATCGCGTCCCTTTGTAAGTCGTGACTAGACATTATTAATTCGTACGACTTTCGTGATATGATCGCTAATGACTTTTTAATAACTGACTTATTAATATCAAGTTAGACTCCATATTTCGTGTTTTACCTATCGTTCTGTTAGGTATCACCTAGTCACGAGTCTGATACATAGCAATTTATTTAATCACGTCGATCCAGTCCACCGAGATGTGCTTTGCGAACGACGAGTAGTTAATTAGCGGCTAATCAAGGGTAGATTTGATGAACACGTGCTCGAGTGATCGTCATGCTTTACGAAGAAACTGTGAAAAACAAGCAAGATAAAATACTGTGTGCTGTGAGGAACTTGACAAAAATTCTCAATGGAAATTTTATATTATTTTCTATGCTCTGTCAATATATTACGTACGATCCGCGCATGTATTATATACGTGATAGCACAATTCTTTTTCTCTTTTTTAAAATATTTTTAGGGATGAAATCGTCGACCTAGGAAACTAGGATAATCTCTTGATTGTGAGACGTATCGGGCGATCGATCAATTAAATGCGAGATGCAGGACGAGCGTCATTGTTAAAGAATTTAATGAAATTGGAATTATAAGATTTTAAAGTGATTTTTACATAAATACTTTACGTATGGTAAAGTATTTAAACTGTCTATTCGGTATCTCGTATAAATTTCAAGGACTTTATTTTTTCTTCTTCATTTTTTCGCGGATTGTTACCGTATGATTGTAGGTCGATAAGTAATCGAGATGAAATAGCAGGCATTATTAATTGTCATTATAACGATTTAAACAAAAAAGAAGTAAAGGTAATCGCAGCAAATTCAATGGCGTTTGCAAGTCCTTGGTGAATGTCATGTTTAGCATTTACGCTGGGAGCTACTTGTCGTTTTCTTTTGTAATAACGCATCATCGACAAACTTCAAATAAAGTGATATTTTTTAACTATCCAAGGTAGAACCACGAGATATATCGTTAACGAGTCAATAAATGAATCAGTCAATAAAGGCGAAAAGCAAAATATTTAAACGACCAACGTTCTTTCATTTTCCAGCACGTGGCGCCACCGTAAAAGAAACGGGAAATTATCGAACTTCTTTCACCATTAAAATCTGTTCCACCATCAAATTCAAACGTTCCAACCGTCAATAGGTTTGATTTCACACAAAGCATCAAATTTTCGATCGTCGATAAAACAGACGACGTAACATATCCAGCCTTTTTAATACTAGCATTTAATTAATATAAAAACCACCAAGCCATCTTTAATTAACGATTTTGTTTTTCCTTGACAATCTTCATGCACTCCAATCGGAAATAAATACTTATGATCGATGACCTGCTGCTACTCTAGATGCTTGAACGGTCTATAACGAGCTTGCCGAGAAGATTTGACTTTAATAACGGGAACCTCTGCCACTGACAGATTCACTTACAGGCCGACGAATAATTTTACTTCGTTACCAAAAGGAATTTTGCACTTGGGTGTTTATCGATTCCCAAGAAGTCTTCTCTATCGGGATTATTCCACACCATTCGTCGCGACGAGAATTCACGCTTGTTTTTTCTTCCAGGAAAAGCCATTCTCGAAACTACCTTTATATTGTGTCAAGCGAGACTCACAGCAGAAGACAATATCGTTCTCATTGTCCATTAGACACGCTAGCGAGCCATCTGTCCGATAACGAAGTTTATAACGCGTGTCAAAAGACTACCGAAGTCAGCTTCCTTCGCCGTGAATCTTCTCCGTGTTTTTTGCTCGCGTAATAACGAGTGGCTGAGTGTAGACGCAGAGAGAGAAGATAATCACTATTTTACGAAATACCTTGAGTTATCCTTTACCTCAATCAAATATTTTCTACGTCGGTAAGCTCTAGTCATTTTGCTAATAAAATAATTTACACGGTGAACTCGAACAATCCAATGGATTCTGCAATTAGCTACTAATTATCCATTAACTGGCTCTTCTGTTCGACCCCGAACAGGATATGCCCAGCACACGTGGTGGCCGAGCATGCGTGAAGCCGCATTTATTCATCGTAAATAATTATGCAGCGCGAGCGAAACATCCAATTACTTGACGAAAAAAGAAAAGGAAATAAGAGGAAGTATGAGAAACGAAGAAAGAAGCAAAAAAGAGCGTACGTGAAAGATTAATAAAAACTCGAAACATCAGTTATAAAGCAACTACCTGAATATCAGGCGCAAACCAATAGCAAGACTAAGTTTTCATATATTATATCCAGGATGCGTCCATGTCTGAACGCATGGTAATTGGTCACTGACTCTGCTCTGGTATCTGATTTCAAGAAGGTTTCTTATCAGATTTCACATGATGGCGTCGATTTGAATTCCTGTGATTAGAATAAGCAACGATTATAATTAATTAATTCAATTCGTGGTACGATAGTACTTGACATTACTTACACACGGAATCAGGTATAACTCTGATATAATTATAGATATAAATATTAATTTTTAAAATTCCTCAGTGCATTTACAAGTATGTCTCTATGTCTTTTTCTTAATGCTAATGGATTCTTTATATCCTGATACCCAAGTGAGTCTGGATAAATTTTGATCCACGTAGACTCTTTGCTCTACAACTGTAAGTGTTACTCTTCTATTTTTGCTCGTTCCATTAAGGACAAACGGCACAAACTCGGGAGGCTCAGAAGCGTGACGTCCACCACATTGGCAAGATGTACAGTGTCCGGCGCAACCTTAAAAGAATGCAACCTATGAGCATCGCACCGACATTCCACTCTCAGAAGGTGATTCACAGCGATTGTGCCTGACTAACACAGCATGCTGACTCACAGATAGGCAGTCAGAAAGAGGTACGGGATGAGCTAAAAGTCGTTAGAACGGACTCTGACCGTCTCAAGGTGCAGCCGTGTGGCGCCTGAAGAAATTTTTTCTCTACGCCTTTACTCGCGCAATTTTTCAACGACTCTGATCATTCCCAACAGTGAGTATCCACAGGGAGGAATGAGAAAAAGGAGAGATCAGTCGATCGACGCGCCTCCTGTATAACAGACGCAAAAAAAAGGCTAAGTTATAAACGTGTAATAAGGTGATCCTTAATCGTGAAAGGAAGAGGCTAGGAATTTGTACCTGATAGAAGAGGATGTTCTGCTACCTGGTGAACCATAGGGTCTTGTAAAAATGGAGCAGCTGCTACGTTGGCAGTACTGCTACCGCCGTGGTGCTGGGTTTGCAAGGTGAACCGGAAATATTTGAGTAAATGGTTACTGGTACCAGGACTTAATAACCGGTGCAGGTGCCCCCCACGCCATTTTTCTTTTCAACCATTACCAGTATACCCAAAGACTCTTGGACGTGAAATTCCTTGGGTTAAATTTTATTCTCCAAGTCGACTACCATTAGGTGAGCTGCTTTCGAGCTTTGTCCAAATCCTTAAGCTGATCTGTTCAGACTAGGTTAATTCTTCATGGTGAAGCTGTCCTGAATCCGCTAGGTATTCTTTTCCCTGTCGATCCAGGATAAAAGGGACGCGGGAGGACGCACCAGAATGGCCGGCAAAGTGGTTTTGGGTTCGGGTCCCGTGAAGTTCTCAGTCCAAGTTCTCAGGACATTGCTGGCAATCTCTAAGCTTGAGTCACTCACGCGTTATATGAGTCAGCCCGACTCGGTAGGCTTTGCAGCATCAGGAAATCGGTTTCTAACAAAGGAATGTCAATGCCGTAGGTGTAAGGAGATTCTAGGACAAGTGCCCTTGTCACCATCGTTTTTCCTTAAGGCAGCATTGAGTTAACGATAACGAAATACCATTCTGAAAACCGGAAGTCCTATCTTGGATCAATTTCCTGCGTGTAAAACTTCCTAAAAATTATTATCATACCTTGTATTTCTCATAGTCCAACTCCTCAGTACTTAACTAATCATCTTCCGTTGCTACCTGTACACTTTTATCTGCGTTTCAGGCTTCTTTTTTCATCATCCGTTTTGTTCCTTCTCCCTAGAAATCCATACTCTCCCTTTTCACAAGACTCTATCATCTGTTTTGTCTATTCAACAAACTCCTGCCCCTATCTGCATCTCCTCAAGGCGCCGTAACTATAAATAGTCGTTTTAAGTATCAACGGCAGTTAATTATTGATCCGTCCAACGCTTCTGAATGCACGATATTTCCTGCATTACCGATAAGGTCCAATGGGCGTATACGCACTGGTGTTTTCGACGCTCCATCGAATTTCCTCCTATGAACGTACATAGGCGCTAGTTTCGCCATATTTCCAACTCCCATTGGCACGTGTTATATCTGCTCTTCCAATAAGTGCATTTCCGGCGCATGCCATTCACAAATACCAGCGGTGTAGGCCTATTGTCAAATGATACCAGGGGCCATGGTACCATTCACTGCTTTCCGCGGTGAACGCGCGCTCGTATACGCATACTGAAGAATTTTATACGTGTACACATATAGATCGCACATACACCCACCATATGTAGAATGACGTACGTACACCGTATCAGGCCGAGAATCGAGTTCCGAGAGGCACACGTTTTAACATGCAGGCGTCATGACATCGGACCTGGACAAAGAGAGATCGAGGTAGAGAAAGAAAATGAAGAGAAAGAAAAAGAGAGAGTATAAATCTCCCGTGGGAGGAGGCGGAGACTTTGTTATTAATACTCGTAATTATTTCAAGCGTTTAATGGGCGTAATCTTCCTCGCTACTCTGGGAAGGATCGAGATTCGAAAGTCACGACACAATATGTCCTTCCCTTCTTTATAGAACATTTAACATCAGAAGTACCATTGGTCGTACGTTCCTTTATCGTCTAGAAAGAATCTCTGTGTCCGTCCCTGAAATCAATGTACAAGCTGGATAATCTGATATCACGCGTGTAAAAATTATATAAGTGTTTACTGATAGTTTTCATTTTGTCAAGTCAGATGAGGAGATAGGACGCTACCGTGAAGACCTTGATACTGAGAACTGTCTTGATCCAAAGAACACAGACATGGTATATCATTGAATAGAAATTTTGTTCATGCTCGAAGGTTGTTCAAACCCATCACTAGATGCACCCTCTCATCGACGGCGGCCAGTGGCGCGTTGCCCAGCAACCAGACAGCCAGACTGCTGTCTGGCAATCCCTTTGGTGGAGTGAGGCTGGACGGGTGGGGGGTTTACTAGGAGCAAGAATAGAGGGGATAGCGATGGGACAGGTAGCGCTGCCCATCTAGAAGCTAATATTTGTAGTGGGGGTGGGGAGGGGTAGCGATTGGCGCACATTGCTACTATGAGTAGTCACAGGGACTAGTTGGACTTGCAGTACGAGGGGGAGTAGCATCGTCCGATCTTACAATGGTGGGAGGTAGCGACAGCCGGCATATATCAGAAGTGGGGGGTTACTTCGGTCGCAAAGGGGCAGCCGGGTAGGACGAGGCGAGGTCAGTTTTCCGCCACGCCCGACGCCGACGCCGTCGTTCCGGCGCACCGCATTGCACTTTCGGCGCCACTGCATGCTGCCGCTGCATATCACTGCATTGCCAATGCTCCTTTTTCTTCCTTTAACTCGCCTTCTTTCTCTCACCTACCGCCATTGGACATCCGCACGATGTCTAAACTTTGTCCTGGACGAGACACGCACGGTTCGATGCTCCTTCCGCGAGGGAGAGAAAGGAGTGTGCACGTCCTGTACAAGGTCCACGGTTTCTCTTGTTAATATTAAAGGCGTCGAAGGAAAAAGAAAGGTTATGTAGCTAGTACCTAGCACGACTATGCAGATGCAAATCAACTTCCGGTGATCTTGTGATGTTTCATAGTTCATATTTTTATCAAGTCCTTTATCACTCTTGGTTCCATTGTGTGTTGCAATGGCTTCTTCGTTATATTCCATGTCGTGTATTATCTGCAGTCAATAAGTCCTACTGCATAATTATTCAAGATAAGTAAAGATTATATCTGAGGACTCTGACTTGAACTTCTACGTACCATTGAATCACGTAGTGGAATTGAGAAGCTTTGAGAAAGATCGAACCAATCACAAGGAGTCCAGTTTACGGGGCAGATACACCTAGAGACTTTTGGTAAGAATGACATTGCCAGACCGGGTTGTATGGCGGACAATGCCAATCCGGTTCTCAGAGGGTTCTAGAAATGCTCAACGGACTACGCAGGCGAATCATTCGAGTATTTCTTAATTAAAGCCCATTAATAGAGGAGTCTGTGTCTGTGGGAGCCGAAGGAACCGCTGCACCCAGTCCACGGAGGATGACGGGCAATGGCAAAAGCTGAACAATAAGAACCGTTGGGTAAGTCTGGCCAGACGACGCAGCAGGAACCACTGGAGGCTTCGGGGAGGCCAGGGCAGAATCCCAAACCCCTCTTGCCCTCCCCAGATTCTCAAATGTTATACTACTTACTTGTTTTCCTCTCTTTCTTTATTTCGTTCGATCTTTCCTTTTTCGTCAAGCTGGACTACGTTCCGTCATGGAAACATCGATCGTCTGATTCGAAAAGACGATGACGTAATTTATTAACAATTATATTTACTAATAAGACTTGCACTCTTACGTTGACACGTCGAATACGCAAGGATCCATAAGTCCTTTATAAATATTGATGAACTCCTTTCAGTCCTAATCTGCTCACTCGTGAAATATATTATTTACAATATTCTCATTAATTTTAAATATAAATACCGTACACTTCAATTTTACGTCTTACTTTGGATCTTGTTCCTTTGTTCAATTTCTTTCATGACACGAGATCGCTTTGCACCTCGTAGAACCTTCCTGCCTCTCTTGCCGGGAAGATAGAAATACTTTATTTTGTTAAAATCAACCGCCTTCCTCTTTCTCTTCTTACTTTCTTCATTTTTAGGAATTCACATAGTCAACCTTCTATCTACCAGTGCCAGTTTCTATAACGATGCCTCTCAGTACTCCAGAGCTGTCCATTAGCCATACTTAAATTACAGTTAATAAATTGAGTAGCAGTATCACTCTTAGTTACTGGCGTATCACTGTATACATCGTACAGTCATGTACACAGCATATTACCGAGCATAGACAGAATGCCAGATGTGTATACGCATGTACTCAAGGAAGACAATGACCAATTCACATATATACTTCTTCCATTCGTACATACACGAGCTGTACTATGATAGCCTAGGGGATATAGGACTCCATTGTCACTGAAGTCATCCGTGGTACTCGTGAACGTTCGGAAATTACAATTCCACGAGTTATTGCGAGACCGAGTAGAGTCCGCCCACTGTCGCCATCTTTTGCGTAGATTCCAAAGTTAATTTCGACTCGGTACGAAAAAAGTGGCCGTTAGGAGAAGTTTAAAAAGAATATGTCTCTATATTACTATACGTGTATATATGATGATCAGTGGATAGAGAGAATGTCCTTCCTGACTGTGAACGTTCGTCAGAATTCCTAGCACACCCTAGAGATACGTGATGGTAGAAAAAGAAAAGGATTTTAAAGTCTCTCTCTCTCTCTCTCTCTCTCTGTTCACGTGTCTCTATCACTTCATTCTTTATCCTGTTCTCTAGACTGTCTCTTCACGCACTGGTTTCCCGCGAGGAGTAATTATAGAGAACCCGAAGGCTGGCAGACACATTGAAATCAGCATGCACGCCCGTAACAAGGTATTTATACCAGCATTGTCGCGCTAACAGGATCTTTTCCCGAAACGACGTCACCCGTTTTCGAGGATACGCCTCCGTCGACGTCCCACGAGTAATATACGTGTAAAGATCGACGCCATCTTTGATTCGCGATCCATCGCGCCTGCGTCGGACAATATCATCGTCATTGACTTTTCAATATTTAAAACATAAATTACAAAAGGAAGTTACGCTGTTATTCGCTTCATTTATCAAAATTTTATCCGATACATTAGAAACTTAACAGGCGGAGTTCACTCGACATTAAATTCACCGGGTGATAACTTTTTTATCCCTTTACTTTCTCTCTGTGATAGGAGAACCACTGACAGTGACGTAAAAGGTCATCATGGTTGCTCAAGGTCGTCAGGCTCTTTTTCTCGTGCTAAAAATAGTTTCGAAATTCAACGCTCATCGTTTGTCATTCGACATGTTTTGAGTTAATTGTTTGATCAACGGACGTTGCGTTTGTCATGAAAAAAAATTGCTGGAATGTTTTTTGTAGTAGGACCGTTACTATTTTTTGAGAAAAAAAAATGGCTGCGGTACAAGAATCGCGTACCGTTTTAATAATCTATACAGAAAGTGATTATCAAAAATTCATTGTACGTGATCCGTCAAAACGAGTCATATTGATCTAATTTTTCAGTACTCATCATACACGTCAAAATTGGTTGTCCTTTTCTTTTTATACATTCATGAACAATAACGAGAGATCCGCATTAAGTAGCCCTACGAGAGAATCTTGAAAACGCACGCGGCGAGCAGTCGGGTCAATGTTTTCTGCACGGTGAATATAAACGCCGGATAGGACTAAAGTCGTATGCGGAAACACACACGTGTCCTTTGGTCGCGAGCAGACATGCTCTTCGCACGGTGGCATAAAGTCCCAGACGTGGAGCAGGCATGCGGAGCCCTGCTCTGCAAAAATTCACCCACCTGCTCGGTAAGACTTCAATTTTATTTTTATTAACGGAGCAGTGCGAGCGACTTCGAAAAAAGCGATCAGCCACAGTTATTTTAGTAACTGTCGACCTAACGTGAATAGTCGAGAACTTTTTTTCTCTTTGATTATATTTAATTTAATGCCCTGTACTTCTCAAATTCAAAGCTGATACACAAGGCACTGGTAACTTTGAAATTTTTTTTCGTCGTGCCATAAGTTTTCCACGGTACAGTTTTATAGTGTAAAATTATTCTAACTTTGGGTAATATAAAGGGTGGTCAAACTCACATGATAAAATCGTCAGAGAATCAGTCGTTCGTCATTTTTCTCTCTGCGGGAGTCGTAACGAGTACCAGGGCACTCTGGCTAATGGAGGCGGCCCTGTAGACAGTAAAACTGCCCTCCTGCTCCCGTCTCCCATCTGCTTTGGTACGTTATTGGCACCGGCTGATGGCCGATGCGAATTTGCGATGCCCGTACAGCCATCGTCCCGTTGAGTTTTGCAGTCAAATATCTATATACCTCATGCATATATATACACACACACATAGCAATGCCCGTTACAATTCCAGCATCCAACCACCATAATCTGTAATATCCATCAATTAAATTAGCCCAAGAATTCATAGTAATCAAAAAATTTTCTTCTCGAGATACGAAGGTGTCATAGACCCTCGTTAGAGTATCTGTAATCAACAAGACGTGGTCGAGTCTCAATTAAAATCATCTGAATTATTGGTACTTCATTAAGGAAAAGACAAGAGTTCCTAAATATCCAAATGGACGTTATTAGACTCAAGAGATAAAATAATGCTACTTAAGGTAACTCTGGCTAATCACACTTCCATAACAATCCTCATTCATCTTCATATGATTACACAAGTGCTCTTGGTGGACGACCATTGTGAAGATGTTTAGTAACCAGAGGTACCTAAGGAAGAATAAAAACTTTATGTAATTCTGTAACTTAAATTACTTTTCTTTTTAAATAAAATAACATCGTGTCTAATGACACGGATGGATAGTGCACTATGGGAATCATCTAAACGTGCATGTAGACATGTCCCATTCAGGTGAATTCAGTGATATGCAGAAACATGTGTATCAGGATCTGGTCGGTTGCATTGAAGGAAACTTTTGTGCACCCTGATGGTATCTGTACAGGAAAATGAAGTAAGGGATGAATACTTGTACAGTGTATACAGATACGTGGAGTTCTGTACAGTTATCATCAATGTACTCAGTATATACAAACTTAGTAATAACTAGCATTGATATTGACAAAATGTTCCAAGATCTATCCGAGCAGTGACTATACAGGAAAGTTTGACTGTCAGACTCTTCAGGCTTTTGGTCAGCCAGTTTCAGGCAGCCTGTAGACAGGCAAGACGGAGCCAGGCTAGCGTTCGTTGGCTCGGGTGAAGGACCCTGTCTTCCTCTCTCATTCCCGGGACACTCCTGACTCCCCTGTTCATCCTTTCTCCCACTACGTACATTGCTCCCTCACTGTACCACTCTCTAGTCTCTTCTCTCTCTTCTCTTTCCAATCCGACTCTCATTCTCTTTCTCTTGCTCTCTCGTATACCACTCTTCAACCCCACTGCGTCTACCCTGGACTGCTCCATGAACTCCAGAGTCCGAACGATACCACCTGGCTCTCGAATCGAATGTCGGGACCCAGACGAAATTACACAAACTACTGCCGGAATCCTCGGTCAACCCCTCCTTCCTTGGTATGGCGGATCGATCGATCGTGGGAAAAGAAATAATTTCCGCATTGTTATGGCACGGTGAAATGCGACATCCTGCATGCTGTTAGACCCTTAGGAAAGCATTGGGTATCCCCTCGCACTGTGCAGAACGATACGCACCTGGACTTCTTCTTGGCAAAAACTTTTCACTTTGTCATCCTAGGGATTTTTTTTGGCAATCGGTGCAGATACTATCTGTAAAAGGTACTAAGGGTTAGATCGATATCTCGTGTGTATGCGAGATCAAGATTATTCCTGCCGAGAAAGTGAATTGAGTCTAATTGTCGGTTGCAGTGCTTTAGGGTACTACTTGGGATCTCTCATCGACCTTTAATAATTATTTGCTCTCACATAGTAACAGTCTTGCTAAGGAACTTGTATGTAATAACGCCTTTTTTCTAATGTCTTGTCTCTGGACGACTTTCACCATCGACGGAGTATACTTTCAGGGTCCGCCATGTAATAACTGTAATCCATTGTTTCCTACAGTATCTCTTGTGCTATAGGCAACTCGCTACCGCCGGCTTGCGAAGCAGCGTCAAATGTCTATAATGCGCGGAGAAAATGTCGAGATTTTTGGTTGCTTGGCGGATTCGTATGACGGCAACTTTCAACCCCGTCACGCACGAGCCGTCGCGGATCTACGAGTCGCTCGTTTTTACGCTCCGGAAACACGTAGCGATTAAAATATTCAAGGTCCAGACGTGCAAGCCATTTGGCTGGCAGCAACGCGATAAGTAGATAGGCACTGCTTAAGCGTTTGAGAGTTTATTTTCGTGATGCTCATTTCTCTTTCTTTCGCAGGCGTTCGCTTTTCTCTTTTACCCTTTTTCTTTTTTGCTCAAGGAATTTTAACGTTGGTGTCTGAAAAGTTTGAAATATATTTATAACCTTTACCGTAGAAACGTTTTTACCCACCGATAAATTCATTCAGCGATACTCCATGTTTTCACAGCTTGGAATTGGTAGTTGTTCAGCAAGAATCTCAAGAGACAAAGGACTTCTTTGTGTCCAGACTGAAACAAAATCTTTATCAATTTATTCCTCATTATTATTATTTAATCACAGGATATTTGCTCGATATTATACGCTACGGGATATATCATACAGTCTTTGTCGAATGTTAAATATTTAAAGTTTATCAATTGTCCCTTTCAATCCCCTGTGAACGGCTGATTATACGGTTTACAATGCACGGGATTATGGTGAATTGTTAGCGTATGTTAATTCTCGTTATATCGATATATTTCTTTTAATAATCGTTCCTCCTTTTATCTCCTGAGTCTAGCAGCCAGTTACCGACCTCCTCGAGATGAATGCACGATGAAGAAGAGTCTTTGAAGAATCAGACATTTCGGAATTTCCGATGAGACGGCGGAAAATATGAAAAGTGTCGCGACCCGACTCGGCTACTCCCGACTATCGTCTTTCGTGTTGTTCGGTTTTATTCGGTTATTTCCGATCCTGCTCGTGGATTTTCGCCGGCGATCGGCTCGACCCGACGTACAGTAGGATGAGTAGTAGAGCTGGCATAAGACGACGTTTTGCGCCCTGTGCATCGGCCAATCGGCCAGTTCGTCGCCGGCCGTTCGTGAAAGAGGTACTCTCGCTTCGTTCTCGCTCCTAAAGACTTATCCACGACGGAGCACCAGGTCCTATTTGTCGACAAGTCGTCGTCATCGTCATACCGTCTTGAATCACGGCACGACTTTCCAAATTTCCAGAGGAACAGACTGATCGCAAGTGCATTTATCTTTGCCACGTTCTCCTAAAATCCATTGGTCCATCCGGTACTCAACGTAATATCAGTGTTGGTGACGTGTTAATACGCCATTTTCATTATATATATTCGCGATTATTGCGAAGGTTAAGAGGCACCCGATGGTATATGCAATTCCTAGTAATTTCTACTAAAATTACAATTTTCGAATAAAATTTATCACGATATTCTTATTTTTATTGACAGTCATTCTAATTTCCTAATACACGGGATAATTGTAGATAGAAGCAGCTATTTGATGATCTACCAAAGGAATAGAAATCACAATAATATTTAATTCATATCTCCCCTTTTGAATCTAAAATTTAAATATAACCTCAAAATTTACCAAGTCCATACGGCTTCGGAAATTACAAAACTTCGAAAACCGGCTTTGCGACGTTTCAAACATGAATAACCACCTTCGGCACTGTACTCTGTGTAGCGGAGCGCAAAAAAGAGGTAGAAAAAAAGTTCCAAACGCTTAACGGTAATCCATCTTTTGAAATACCATAAAATTTTTACTCGCCTCTGCTGCTGTTCTATCCAATATAATTAGAGAATTAGGCATAACGTGTTAAATTATCGTACGGTATACATTCCTAGAAAATACTAGAAGCAACCGACTCACGTAACAGTTCTTTATATCCCAATACCGGAACGTGCCAGTCTGCTATATTAACAACGTCTTAATTAAGGAAAAGTACTTATTCCCGAAGATGACTACGTAAAAACCATTGAACCCAGTAACAATCGTTCACTAATTCAAAACTGAGAATAGATAAGCCCGGGGGCCTCTTAATGCCGTAAGGATTCGTTACGCCACAGTGAAGAAACTTCCCTGGAAACAGTTAAAAACGAAGGAAGAACAAAAAGAAAAGAAGTACGAGGGAGAAGAAAACAAAAAAAGTGAATAACTCGTGTGGCCCAGACTAGACGATCTAAATTGCATTATCGATCGGAGTCAAAGTCGTCTTCAAGGAGGTCGAAAGTGCAGTAACCGCCTCCATGGTTCGAACAACGAGAAACACGTGTTCAAACAGGTAACAAAGCCTAGCAAATTTATTGATTGGCTATTGATACTTATGGTCACGGAAAGTTAAACTACGTCCAGTCGTTAGAGAATATTTGAATTTTCTTTAGAAAGGATCACTGACTTGTTTGTTACCTAATAATTCAGTTTCTCTAGCACAGGTCGTAATCCTGTAAGATATAGTCTGTATAATAAAAATTTCCCATTATTTATCTTAATCTAGAATATTACTTACTCCGTGAAATTGACGGTTTAACAAAAGCTATTACGACCGTTAGCTTGTCTATTGATTTTTACTGGTAAAAATAGCATTATTTTATACTGTATACAGACACCGTTACCTTCTAACGAACCAAGTCTACAAAGTTATGCAATATTCTGTAGTATTGTTTCACTTGCGAAATCCATCAGGAGCTCGAGCTATTGAGATTGACGTTGTTAAGTTTTCGTTAAATTCATCAAATTTGTTCATACTACGTTTGTCTGATCCAATTTTTTCCTTCACTTTATAACCCTATGGACTTATCCGTCAGTACACGTATTCACTGGATGAAATTGGCTTGTTAGATCTTGTCACAGTAATTGTAACTATCTTGTCCTTAACGACTGGACGGATAGTAAAAGGCACAAACGACAAAACCATCCTGCCAATAAATAGATATGTACTTTCGCACATGCTGTTTCAACGAGCATTTTGATTTTATTCTTTCGCATGCAGAAAAAAAGACGAACACGAAGACATTTTTCTATTTTAATCCGCAATCAAGCAGACTTCCCATCCAGTGTACAGAGATACTCGAAGAATTTTTACTCTGCTACTTTAATATTCAAAGAATTTTTCTGACCGTCTTAGACGCCATTTTGAAACCGATCTAGTCATACGCGATTAACGTTGATATTGGACCGAATTTTATTTCTTCTTTTAAATATTTATTTCTCTCGGTTCATGTAAAATTAATTTTTTTTCTTATTCATCCCCAATCCTCCCCTTTCTTACGACTTTATTTCGCCATTTTTATTTATATCTCGTATTCACTGTCTGCGTTGTGCTGCTCGTAATTCTTCGTTACCCGGAGCGTCCATAAGATTCTCTAGACGTACTACGTCATTCGCACTAACCAGGGGTCGTTGGGAGGATGAAAGTGGGGGTTGCGTGGAATCGAAGGGGGAAAAAAGGAAAGCAAACAAGAAGGGGGTGACGGGGGAAGAGAATTCCTTGGTGAGAGGTTTGCCGAACAAAGGGTCGAGAACGGGGACGTGAAGGGGGAGTCAAAGGTCGAAACGTCG
Organism: Trachelus troglodyta; assembly: GCA_030142635.1. NCBI lineage: Eukaryota > Metazoa > Arthropoda > Insecta > Hymenoptera > Cephidae > Trachelus > Trachelus troglodyta. The sequence goes on along the minus strand of JARQTJ010000117.1, from coordinate 78,312 downwards.
GGGCCGCCATTGGTTCAGAGTGAGTTCTCTTGTGTAAAACAATTTGTTGGAAAAGTTTTCAGGCGGATGAATTTCTCGGCTTCTCTTACTTACCCTCGATTCCTTCTTTTTTTTCTTTCTTCGTCTCACTTTTATGCTTTTACTTTTTCGTTTCTTTTCGAACGTTGCCGTTGCGAAAGGTCAGTTCCTCTGGGTTAGCTGCGTACCTGAGCGACTCGCTTGAATACCCCGAGCCATAGGCCTGTATACTTCAGACACCCGTACGTACCGGCTGTTCCTAAATAAAAATTGTATAAACTAATCAACTTTAGATATTGTCAGCGTTTATATATGTATAACGTAATTTCATCACGGGAAATTTTTGGTTCGCCCCGAAAAAGTGCTTTTGCATCTGAAAATTCATATTGACTTGTAGACAAAAGCTTTGCCATTTTGCTTTACTATTTGAAATTCGTTACAGAAATTTATGGAAAATTTGGAACGTAAAAGCCATATCGATAAATATTCCTTGTCACGTGGCTTCGAATACAGATAATTTAATTAAAAAAAAATCTCTTTGTGTCTCATTTGTCGAAATGCACGATTGTTCGCTAATTCTTTATGTCTGGGCCTTCTGAGGTACCGATACCATTAAAGTGGATACGGGTTGCGCACTAGGCACTATATCTATAGACGCACGTGTCTTGCGGTCGATGGCTTCGTATTGTGATATATGAACGTTGAAGAAAGAGGAACAGATAAATAGATAGATAGACAGAGAGAGAGAGAGAAGAAGATTGCTCGCCATTGGTAAGGAGAAAGAAACTATGATAAATCGTGAAAGTAATAAATTACGAAGTGACTCTTACTTCTCTGGCTCTTTCTAACGCGAGGATTGAACGAGTACGGAACGATAAGAGTATTATTCGCATTTTGTTACGAAGGAGATAAGACGCCGTCTGATGTTCGTTCGGTAGCGTAGTGAAAATTCGAATCTATTATTGGCCAACCTTTACTTTGGGCGTATTTGCAGGAGAGCGATCGTATTTATTTTTACAAAAGTCCTGTGGGCGACGGATTCCTCTTTCTTTTTCTTTTGCGTAGGACGACCACCGATTCTCTCGTGAAAATATTTTCAACCACAGTTATTCGTAGCTGATATTCGTTGCTTCAAATGTAATTTCAATTTGGCCAAAATAAGATAAATTTTTGGTTATCCCGTTTAGATCTTGGAGATAATGTCGAATGAATTTTCTTAAACATTCCGAATGGCTTCTGTTTCGTTAATTATCGTTCAGGTGCTTACTGTGTATTGTATAATTTTTTTTACATATTTTAATAATTTGAATAATTACAATTTTCAGTCTTTCCGCAATTACACAGTTCACTTCGTATATAAGACTGTAGCAGTTTGGTATGCAGATACTGTACTGTTACCTCCATTGGGAACCGGCTTGAGGAATTGATCATGCTGACCTAGAACAAGCCACGTCGACGACTTTGTTAAAGGCGGGGAAGCACAGCATCTGCGCGATCCTTATCTCTGATAATGCACGATAAGATATATAAATATATTGCAGGCTGCAATAAAAAAAAATTACTTTATTCCTTACTGTGTAAATAGTTGAAAATTTTACACGCTAATTTGTCTCTTTATCATTCTCCAGCAATAGAACTCCGTGGTTTTAACGCTTTCGAAAGCCATCAAGGTGACAGCTCGATTACTCCTAAGCCCGCGTGTATAATTGGTGCTACATCTCTCATCGTACTTAACACGGAGGGGACGTGAACAAACCCATGAAATTTATAAGCGCTAAAGGCATTCTAGGAAATTTCATACAACCCGCTAAACTCTCGCGTTAATTCTCGCGGAGCGACGATAGCACTTGAAATTTCCCACGAAGTATCAGCCATACCAGAAAGCGAGTGTCTGTCGCGCTTTCGACTGTTTTCATGGACGCGAACTGAAAGAAGGACAATGAAAGGGCAGGAACAAGAAGGGGAGGGTACCATAAAGTCACAGTCTGGAGATTGGTCGAGGATGACAGAGGAAAGGAGTCAGAAATGCGTCTGAATAACACACTCGTACGTTCCACGTATTATACATATATATTCGTTGTTCGTGTATTCTTATACGCAGAGGAGCCATTACGTCCGGGAACTCTGTAAGCTCTGTCATTTTATTTTAACGCGCACGTCATGCGGCAGTTAGTTCGCAGTTACAACGCGAATGATATCTACATATCGATAAAATTGCGCTTGACATTCTCCTGTGGTGACGATTCGTCCCGAAATGACGATTTAAAGATTTCGACAGGATACGTGCCGATAACATACAAATTCTTGGTACAGCGAAGTGCCGAGGGTACCGAATTACGATATCGTAGAAACCTATAGGTCGTACAGTATCAAAATATGGGGGATATCGAGTCTCCATTACGCTTTGAACAGTTTGGACACACTATACTTTTAGAGGTATAAGATCGATACACAATATATTGAAATGTATATTGAATTCCAGTATCACGTACCTAGGAGATTTGGTATAAAAAAATTCTCCTTTTTAAATAATGCTCCAAGCTGGTTCTATACTTTATTTCAATGTAAAGTCTCAAGACTCTTTATCATTTATGTCATTTTTATTATCGAGCTGTATGTTCGCTTCCCATCAAGGATCTTAGAAATCGGTTTTCGAATCTCATATACGGCAACAGAGCCCACGGTAATTTCCCACGTGTACTTATCGTGAAACTTACTCGTTTCATAGTGGCAATCGACGAATAAACTTGTAGGCACTCGACAGAGCCAAGAAAACGGGGCTGCCAGTGAGCCAGAGGCAGTCAAGCAGCCAGCCGGCCGGCCGGCTTGCCGACCGACCGACCGGCTAGTCATGTGGGCTGGGAATGTGCCGGTTCGTGCGCGTGCGCGCGCGTTCATGTGGTTCCGCAAATGTTCGTGTTAGTCTTCTTTAGAGGGAGTGTATTAGTTAGTGAGCTTATATGCGTGTACTGATGTCAACGCCTGGTGGGTCGCCGCGCTCGACGCCAGTTTTATTTAATCACACTGCTCTGCCCGGCTGCCGGCAGGCCTGTTGCTAGGCGCCCCCTCTTCCTGGGGCCCTCTTGCCTCCGCCCCTGATCGTCTTTCTCTCTCTCTCTCTTTCCCCCTCAACTCCCTCCTGGTAGACCCTCCTCTTCTACTATCTCTTTTTCTTTCTCTCTCTCATTCTAGCTGCTTTCCTCTTTACTCCTCTTTACCATCTCTTTCACTTCATCCATTACCAGATGGGCCAAACGCACGGGGATCGGCAAATCCTCCATTTTGTATCAGTAGACAGTCCACCCAGTCAGTTTTACATCATGCGTTCAAAGTCACGGTCTTCTCTCTAACCTCTCGGTCGAGCACTGCGCGTCGCCAGTGCTCTTTTTTATTTTGAATATTCTATAACGACAATCGACCCATGGAGTAGCGAGACGAAGGGGAATCCATTTTCGAAAGATTCTTTTACCAACTGATCTCCTTGCTTCTTACTCTATATATCTTCTGGATACCAAACACTCATCCTTGTCCAGTTCCACTCGACCTCCTTTCGATCATCACCAAACCGGTCGGCTGTTTTTACAGGGGAGTCTCTTGAAAGGACCTCCATCCTCTTACGGAACTTCCATAGCATCCCCAGAAGTAGCGTTCGATCGTGGGCGTAAAATGGCAAAGGTCTTAAAGGATCGTTGGGCTCTTTTTTTAGATATAATTTGTTCTCGAGTCACGTCCGTTCACGAGGATCCTCTTTACCTCTGCCTGTACGGGAGGAGGTTGTTTATATTGTGATAACGAGAACAAATTCGAATTCTTTAACGGTCGTCGGTACGCAAGATGGCAATTTAAATTCGGCCTAACGGGCGTGGCGCTGCGCGCGACTTCTCTCTCAGTCCTAGATACGTCACATTCGCGACTTCAACAGTTTCTTATGACTCGTTCTCGGCTTTTACTACTGGTAGACATCATTACCCGCCGGCCGGCTTGCAACGAGTTATGTCTCTTTGTGCATGTATACGTAGAAAAGTTACCATGGCGACTTGTTCCAGCAGCGGGACAAAGCGAATGGAAATGGATGCAACTAGTGACGTCAGCCGTAGCCTCAGGGATAAGGAGGCTCGTTCTTTTCTTTCGGGCCGGTTTCGTGTCGGCTGGCCGTGTCCTTGAAATTCGTGAGATCGGAGACCGACGCGCCATAGGCGTCCCAGTCGAGGACAATGGCGGCGAACGCTCCCTCTCTATTTTTATCTCTCTCGCCCTCTCGCTCCTATCACCCCTCAAAGTCCAAAGCACATTAGCACAATGAGACACTGGCGATAGTTTTTCCTTGAAAAATACCATAGCGCTCGAGAAGAGGATCCTTGTTCATTCGAGAAGCAACGTTTTTCTTTGTTTTCTCCAACTTATATTTCGGAGCCGCTACATATTTGACGGGACCGGTTTCCGTTTCGAAAACTTTGCTCTCAGCTTGACTCGCGCAGTCGATCCCTCTCCTGCTTTCGGCAACTGCCACCGTCGAAAATGGCGCTGCTTCACGCTATTTTCAGACTTCTATTTTCTTTTACCATTATTCTCCTTTCTTTATATCTCTATGTCATCGGAGAAAAATTATATCGTATTCTTTTATTTCGTTTCTGCACGCAATTCTCTCGCTTGCTTTGTTTTCTTTTTCCTGCCTTTTCTTCTTACTTGCATGTGTCGCAATCTTTCGGCTCGGCTCTTGCAGCCCGGTTTTCTCGTCTTGCAACGATGTAAATAAAACGTAGCGAGCGAAGCGGCACAGTCGTTATTTACAGAGGGACGAGAAAAAGGGCCGGGGAGACCGGAGAGACGGTTAATTTCAAAATTCGTCGTGCACTCCTGTCTCTCAATTTTTCTACGCGGCTCAGTCGCGCGCGAGTACGCCTTTTTTTTCTCTTTTCGTCTCTCTCGGGCAGGCAGCCTCGTCAGCTGTTGGACCTTCCACGGCATGTGGACAAGACAAAAATAGATTTTCTAATACGATACATTATTCCATATTCACGTAACTACCCGTAAATATGGACTTACGTACCAGACATATAAATACGTTGCGAATAAACAAAAAAAAATATTAAACGCGTATTGTGTCTTTACTATTTGCCTTCGAGATAATAAAAATGGTAAATTTTCAAGGTAACCCAAAGTCGTAATAATACTTCTCAAGAACGTTATCAACCAACGAGGGAAATTTCACTGTGGCAAAATTTTTCCTGTGGTCAATGAGACTCCAGATAGACATGTTCGGTTCGACCAGATTCTTTCTGTCTATTTCAATGTTTCTGCCCGCCCTCCCTCTTTTCCTTCTCGTACAATTTCAACGACCGTTGACACTACGACCTTCACGTAGGTCAAATACAAACACGACTAATTGACCGCGACCCGGTCGTGCACCGGGCGAGGTTTCGAGTCACAGACTTTGTGCGTGCGCGTTGAATTTTTCGAAAATCGATCCCTCCCCTTCCCTCTCCCTCGGCGGCAGTCATTATCTTATCGTATATACGGATGAGTCACAGGATTGCGGGTAAACATATTCGTAAAACAAATATGTCTGCTCTGTTCCATCGTGATTTCCATTAGTACTCAGTTTTTCCTGTTTTGACAAATGGAAATAACAATCGATCGAAGAGTCTCGATCATCGTGTCATTTTGGTTTAACCGGAAGTCCCATAAATGGTCCACGCCTCTTCGTACTCATTTTCATATCTACACACGTGTAAGGCCACTCCTGCAGCTCGCAGCGCGTTGAAAACAGGCCCAGCAGTAGAAGTACCACCTAACCTCTCTTTAAGGGGTCTATTTCCGTTTGCCAAAGCAAACGAAGAATTTTCCTCGTTCGCAATTCACGGTTACTACCTGGTAACGTAAAACAGAAAAGGAGCGAAACTTCGTAATAACTAAATGTCTACCTCAACCATTTACAAGTAATGGTAGCTCGAGGTTCAGGAGCCTAGGAGAAGTAACAGCAGCAATCAACGGCTACAGTATCGAATCCCCGCGTAGAAAGTTTTCCGCTGCATTCCTAGAATTATTTGCGTCCCCGTCTGTGTCTTGCACCGGCAACCTTGCCCCGTTCAGGCCCCTTCCCCTCCCCGACGACGTCTTATCGTCTCCCTGTTCCTCATCCTCATAACTCGATGCTCCGTCTCTCGCCAATTATCCTCCTTATCCCCTTCGCTCGTTCGTTCCCTACCAACTGGCTGCTTTGATTCATCGAAATCTTCCCCGTCGGCTCCGCACGCCACTCCTTTGGCGCATAGCCCCCACCATCCGCCTAGTAACTTCCAGTCGTGGAACGTGGTGGGGAGCGGGCAGGGCTTTCCCCTTGCTTCGTCCTCGGCTACCCGAAGTCTCAATGTCATGACGTGTCGCGGCCGTCTCCGAAGGCATCGCACTGCGACTGCGACTCCGCCACGCTTCGACGTCACTGCCCAGCCATCTAGAAAACAATTAACCTCTCAGTCCTTAGCCGCTCTGCGTCGTGATCGCTGCCCATCCTGAACCATTAAAGCTACCAGACCCCGGGATTCCGATAGACAAGATAAGTCAGGATTCTTTAGATAACGACTGACGTTCAACGTGCACACGTGTTACCCACCCACGTCTAAACACACTCGGTAGCTAGATACACGCCGGATTTTTTATCTTTCCGCTGTACACTCCGATTTCTCGTTGCCAAGTCGGCGTCGTGACGCGAAAATTCGTTTCTCATTGTTCACGATTGCGTAAGCTTCGGTAACTTTCGGAAATGACAGTAACGTTATGTAAAAAATAAAAGACTGAGCAAAGCTCAAGTCCGTCTCTTCTTTTTCGAATATATTTTACAGCTTGCCGTCCTTATCGCTTTCTCGTGAATTCATCCAATGTAACATTCAAATAACTTATCCGAGACGGTTATATTCGCGTATATATCTCTTATTTGTATATATATACACATGTAATCACATAGACAACTTTGCAAAACTATTACGAGTCTTCTCCGCGCAATTTCAATCGTCACTCCTAGAAAACGCTTTGGTATCTCTCCCCATGGAATAAATAGTATATATACATACGCACACCAAGAGACAGACGCCCGGATGCACACGTATCTACGCGTATGCATATATGTAACGGTGAAAGTCGTCACTCGAACGTTCCGACGATTCAGCTGGTGCGACGCGAATCCGAATCGTGTCTCGACGTCGTTCCAGTCTTTTCTGTCTCGCTGATAAAACGACGTCCAATGCGCACAGAGACGCATATAATATACACGGTACCCGTGATAGACGTCCTTGTCGAGGGTACCCGAAACCAGTCAAGTGTCCGTACCATGTCGCGTTACTTTTTTTTTGTTCTTCGACAGTTTCCACGAATCTTGGGAGTATCGCGCACGATTCTCAGTGCGTGGTGTCGTCATCGTTGGGAATTGTGGCGTGAGTCATGCTTTTCTTGATGAAAAATTTTATTCGAAAGATTGACCGCGTCTTTCCGTGCTACGGTTGAAAAAAAAAATCCGGTAAACGCGTAGTATACCCGTTGGAGGAGTGCGGTGAAGTGCGTGTTGGCGTTTACGTCCCGTCGTCCCCGGTGGATACACAGAAAGCTGACACGTAATTAACCGTGTCGTCGGTCAGGGTTGTACCTATCATATATACGCGTACACGTTACTTGGGTACGACGCAGTTTTCATATTTGTTCTCTCGTTGCAGAGAGGTAAGAGGATCCGCGAGGGATAACAAAAACAGTGGACGCAAACGGATACGTCGACTTGGGGAGCCGTTAAAACTAGCGAACGAGCGTCTAGTTTGTATTCCGTAGTCGAACGTCGTGTCCGTTGAAGTACGCTAGGTATATTTCGCTCTCCGGGCTTTCTAGAAGTGACAGTTTAGTCTCGACCTTTTTGGAAATTTCTACAGAAGTATCACGAAGGAACGAGGATTATAAGGGAACAATGGTGGTTTATGACGGTGTCGAACCTAACCTCACTTTTCGTTTGGAGAATTTTCGAAAAATTCAAACTGTACCTACTCGCTACGACGATGCCATCTGCTCGCGTCGGTTAGGATTCTACGATCCTCGCTAACAAATATGTATTTAAGAGGCCGTTTCGGCTTCTGCTTCGCTCAGTCTTACGGCGCGTTTACATCGGTACGGCGGTGGCTCTCTCCTGGACTTATTTGGACTTTTGTGCGTTAGCTGCTACGGTTCCTTTACTTGTCTCTCTGTCTGTCTTAAACTCTCTCTTTGTTCACTTGCCAACTTCAGTACCCGCGGTAAATATCCTTTCGAATATTGACAGTTACGTCTTGGTTATTCCAATGTTCTAGAAGGATTTGGACGTTTACGCTCTCTTATTTTCTGGTGTATTATAACTTCAGTGAAGTGACATTGGTGTTGATATGGACCTTGATACGCAGAACGAAGACACCAAGGACATCCAGGATAACCGCAGACATCGACCAAAATGGATATTATCTAAATGCCTTTTGCAACGCGCGCTACTCGGGTACTTCAGGCTGTGCTATTCCTATAATCAGTCAGGTACCAGAAGTAGCGCGCGCTGCTGAAGGGCTATCTTCGACCAACGCCATTGGATTTGGATTTGATTAATTTTTGTGCATCGTATGACTCTTCCATGACGAAGTGATTTTTTTTTTTCAAGATGGCCGATCAAATCGTTGGAGAGGCTGCATGTTAATTGTACTTCATCAGGTGCTCTGGTGAATCCGATACCCGGCACCTGTTGGAGCGCAATTCATATGACTGTGCCTTGCTTGCCTTTTTCATCAACTTGCCTTTCTCGGACCTGTTGAATTATTCCGTCGTTCGTTCAATTAACCAATGACTGTGCGCCACTCCTTGTTCTCTTTTTTTTTTCCTTTTATTTTCTGTAAGTGGGTGTGCGTCCTCCTCGTGGGACTACCGTTAGTCGACCAGTGCACAATATATATTTTTTTTTAAATTACCAAATGGTCTCGATTATTTTTGTGCCTCCTTCTTGTGTCAATTCGCAGGACTTGGCCCAAGGATTTCTTGTTGGTCATGGTGTGTCCTTGTGGTTTACGAATGGAACGACGTACTGTGAACGCTGCTCGTGGAACGTTGGTAATATTAATAAATTTTCGTTCTAATTATTCCACTTAGTTTATAGTACATAATTTCAATATTATTTCGCAGAAATTTATGATGTATCTACGTTCTATAATATATACATATTATATAAATAACAGTGCAAATACACGTGCACCAATCAGTAACATCATGACGCGTGAAAGAGGTGACGAAGGTTCGAGTCTTCTGAGAATCGTGAAAAGGTCGAAGGTCGTGGGTCGAGTTTACTCGTGGGCAAATAAATATATAATTGGAAACACGATAACGACCACTTGACCAGTATCCTTTGGTACAGTATTATAAAAGAAAAGAATAAAGTATCTCGTAGGGGATCGCGACGCGAGAAAAGAAAAACAGAAGTGGAGTCCCAGCACGTGCAGGAAATCCCAACGTAAAAAGAAACTATGGCCAATTATCGAAATGCCTGGAGAGAAGAACGAAGCAAAAGAGCAGTCGTCATATAAATACGTGTCTGGTCACTTCGTAAAATGGAACATCGCACTTTTGTGCAGTCACCCCCTTGTGTATGTATCTATCTTCGTGGAAGTCAATATTCCAAGCTTCTTCTTTATAGGTTACGTTTTCACTTGGTTTCATAGTACGTCAAACTCTCACCGTAGCGCTGAATACAAATGTCAAACCTGGCGTTTTATATGCATATGGATATTCATTGTCATCATTGAAGATTATTTAAACCTAACTACCTGAAGTTAGCCTTTCTACTTGATTTCTATAATAGAGCTGCCTTCAGCTTGTACGTTTCTACCTAATAACCCTGTATGATGTCCAAAAGACATCCTTTATACGTCCAATGGACAGGAGTTGTCATTTGAACATCTTAAATATGACCTTTGGACGTGATTGTTGTATCTGGGATTTTGAAGGATAACCTAACCTCAAATAAAGTATTTTCATGGTTCAATAAAAATTGAGCTACTAAAAGCAATTTTTAGTATTTACGTCATCGTTAGAAATAATCAACGGACTCTGGTTTAGATCGGATTTAAGATACTAGTCGTTACCTGAATCCGACGGTATATTATAAATTTCAAAATGGAGCGCGTAATTCCATAGTGCTACCAGTCTTCGGTTATTATATTTCTAGTAAATTACGTGATTCATGGTTTAATCGTATGTTGAAAAATCACGTACCATGTTCCTGCAGTATCGCGCAAGGCTTATTTCTAGGTTATATACGAAAGTTAATCGCATGTAAAATAATCATTGTCTCGTCATAATTAGTCGAGCTGTTTAAATTTCACCAGGAATTGCACGATAAATGCCTCACGAGTTTACTGAGCGTATCTGGGGGGGCCGATACGACAATATTTAGTCTGCAATCCCGGTATGGATGTATCGCTGATACGTATAGAAGTGTCTACGTCAACGTCCACGTATCGTTACTTCCTGGAACGTTTTGTTAGCCGCAATGCGAAAGGCTTCTTCCACGAATCGTCCATATAGTACATATAACGAAGTTGAGTCTAAACATATAATTTTTTTTAGAGATCCTATTAAAAAATTTTATATACATATTACAGGATAACGTTCCGTTAGGCTATGTTCTTCTTTGAGTATCACTCAGAGAACAGCCACTCCTGGAAAACAGTTATTCGTCGAGGATTTGGTTACCTGTAGAATGTGTACAAAGAAAAACTTGGAATTTGCTTATTATATAAAATTTGTATATTCACGTTACATGCTAACTTATCGGTTAAGGTATTCAAGAATTTCAGAACCTTTTTTGGGTTACGTGTACAATCCTTGGTTTTCTTTGAGTATCATTCAAAGAAGAGCTACACCTGGAAAACAGATATTCGTTAAGGATTTATATTCAAGTACCTGTACAATGAATACAAACGAAAAAGAAAGTTTAAATTTTATATTTGCTTCAGGCCACGTGCATGGCAGATGTGTTCGATTATGGTTCCAGGGACGAACCTGTTGTCAGTTCGTGGCCGGACTGCGCCAATTTATCAATTTGCCAATAGCAGTGACCCGGATTTCGTGCTGGTGGACCATCATCGTTCCCTGGACTGGTTTGAATTGGCATATATTTATGTACCAGGCTACCTATGTGAAAGGGTCATGAAAAGGGGGAGGATACCTCAGTCAACATTTATATGACAGAATTTTCTTTTTTATTTTCTTCATTGAATGCCGTGGAGTCTTCGTGGGGAATTTTTCAGTGCTCGTTTCTCTCTTGGATTTCAAGAGACTAATTATAGGTACTAATTAGCTTTATAGGATCGTTACTGTCATACTTTCTTTTTTTTGCTTGGAAACTTGTCAGACTATTCGCAATCTTGTACTGTTATAAATTCTTTTTTTTTAGTGGCTCTGCTTTTTTGTATTGGTTATAATTACTGTGCAGGGAGTCACTTTGTTCACCAGGTGTACTTATGGCGTGTAACAGCCAAGTCGGCCGGATCATGAATTGCTGATGGTTATATATTATTGAAACTTTTGATATTTCAATGAGAATGGACTGTGCCAATAATAAATAAATCCTTATCGATAGGGAATTAAATTTTATAAAAAAGTTTAGATAATGTTGAAATTTGTATATTTTAGTAACTCTGCAGTCGTAATACTTTCTGGCATGGATATCCTGCCGGGAATAGTCCGGCCTTCGATTGCTAAGTTTAAGACCGGAACCAAACTATTCTGAATTGGAGCTCAGGTTTTTTATTTTAATTTGCAAGGAAATTATTGAAAAACTATTCGAAGGTCAATAAGGCTTGTGTCCATATATACTTTGTAACGTATTAATTCTTTTCGTAACCCGACACCGATAACTGCACAAAACCCGAGAGCGAACTATCTTCGAGAACCAACCTACGTTACCTTCGGCCGTCCACCCGTCGTTCATGCATCCGCAAGCCA
>JARQTJ010000117.1:0-66200 GCA_030142635.1 Trachelus troglodyta | reverse complement strand
AACCAGAAATCGAGAACGTTATCTGTATCGGTAACCGGAGTCGCCTTGTGAACGGGATTCGAAAAATCACGTCACAACTTATAATAATGTCTGGGACGTCTTCCTCCAGGTTACAAGAATTTCCACTAGCTATTGGACAGGATAATCAGATTGGTTCTTTGTATTTTTCTTTTCATTACGTTAGCCGTTCTTTTAACTCTATTGGGACTTTCAGGTAATAGAATGATTTTACAAAGTGCAGGAGGCTATCTGTTACAGCTTATGGATCAACGCTATTCAATTGGAAGTTGAATTTTGATCCATCACTTGGAAAACTCTCTGGACATGCTGGACTGATCTATATCTTATAGATCGTATCTATTGGTTCTAAATACTATTAAATATTGTACAGTGATAAACAATTTTAATAAAAATTTTCGTCTAATGTACAATGAGATCTTTTTTATATTTTTTATTGATACCCTCAATCATTAATTACTTAAGATTGTCTTATCTTAGCCGGTTGAGACTCTCACGACTTATTTAGTCTAATGAAACTAAAATGACTCCATCAGTCAATGGACAAGACTCCAATAAAGGTTCATGCAAATTATATCTATGCACAGCGACTTACACGGGTGTTAATTCGCTATAATCGATTCTTGAGGTGTTCCTTTAGTGATATTTACTAATTTATTATTAATTCAAACCACGTTTTTCATTACTATTTGCACGTGGAATTTGAGCATTTTATATTCAGGATATTCAGCGTGCAGGGGTTCATTATCAATTAAAAGATCCTCAGGTGTCCTTGATAAGATTCTCAGGAACATTAGGTAACTTTAGCATTGTATATAATTAGAAATGAGACACGGAATTTCGTATAAATAAAAAATCTCATACAAATTCTTAATGTAGAGTCCATAAGAACTTTATTCTCGTATCCTTAACAACATTATCGTAAATGTACGTACACAATTGCGAGCTAATACGTAATGGCTCTTATATAATAAAAATTTTTGTACTCGGGATTTATCATCCATTTCTTATTATCGTTCCGTGCGAATTTCTCGATTTTGTTCGAGTGTACACTATTATAATAAAATCTTCATGTCGAATTAAAACAATGATCGACGTTGCTCGTTAGCAAGTTCTTATTTTGTCTTAAAATTAATTCAAGGACTTTATTCAAATTCACCTAATATAGGTAATTACGTTAAACGATACCATGATAGGACATGCACGAATTATTTTTTATCCTATAAGCCACAAAAAGTATGCCAATCAGGATTTCACTACTGAATGCATTCTTATTCTGATGAACTTGCAGGTGGAGAACGGATGGCCACTTTTTCTTATAATTTCCTATAAAGGTACAGGGGTTCTGGGATTGGTTCAATGGTGAGAAAAAAAATAAATAAAAAGAAAGGCCTCTCGGTTCTTAGGATACGGACTAAGGCGTGAAATCTGCTTGTAGCGTATGGCTTCCCATAAGAAGAAGAAGAGGAAGGGCAGATTCTCATGAACGGGAAGGGTGGCCTTTCTATTAGAGACCACTGGGGGGGACGAATACGTGTGTGAGAGAGAGAGAGACAGAAAGAGAGTTTGAAAGACTGAGGGAGAAAGATGAGGTGAAAGCAGGAAGAGGTTATTGGCCAGTTGTATTAGTTTGAAGCGGAGGGTGTCTTGGGCGGCTGGAAGGGATTCCATTTCAGACACTCCGGATCGATTTCCTTGTATACTGGACCACGTCGCTTCACTCTCTCTTTGTAGTCGTCGATCACATCCTGGAATGATTTTTTTTTTATCAAACAACAATAAGCATTAGATCATCTCATAAAAGTCTTTCTTTTTAACAAGCTCGGTAGGATCACCAGGTTGCCCTTGTGTCTTCAGAGGGTACTGGTAGGAATCGTTCAGGAATTTTATTGATGAACTCAAAAGACATGTTCTTAGATTTCTTATAAAAAAAAATTCCACATCAAAATCCCACATGAGCATTAATAAAAATCTTTAAAAGGAAAGTTTTGAAACACGATAACAATATTTAGGGTTCAATGAGTCCCTGGTGGTGACTTACCTGCTTTTTCAGTATGATATGTTTGCCCTTCCAGTACTTCATCATCCCCAAGGCTTGTAGGGTGCTGACTATGTCGTAAGAGTCAATGGCCATTTCTTTGCTGATATCTACAAAGCCATAAGTTTCAATACATATGTGACAATATGAAGTAGAAATTTTTTTTTAATTCCTTGGACTCTTATCAGCTCTGGTACAATTGTCTCACCTTTGACAGATAGTTCCTTGCCGCCAAAGTTACAGAGGTATTGCAGCAACACGTCCTTCCAGTAACTCCGGTAGGAGATCAAACCGAGGTCAGACAGAGGCTTCTCCGGCGAGCCAATCTTTTTCTCCACCCTCGTCAGCAAGTAGCCTGCCAGGCAGAACGATAAGTATCAGGATATCTGGCATCCTGTGCTCAGGATCTTTGATCCGCTTCAGGATCCTGATCCTGAGAGGCTTCCTCATCGGGTACCGGCTGTGTGAATAATTCTAGTGGGTTTTTCCCAAATATAATCTACAGCTACTACCGGCAAACGAAGACGGATGATTTTCAAAAATTCCACCGTTGCTTAAAAAAAGGTTATCGTTTATAAAATTCATTCTGATCTCATCAAGAGATCAGCTGTACCAGATGTGTGTATGAAATCTATATTAATTGAGTGAATTTAGCAAATTGTTTTTTTCCTTTCCCTGTCCTACACCCGGGTCCCATGAACCCCCTGAGCACCCCTGCAGGGTTAACGTCCGCGGTGGATGAGTTCATTGGCACCCGGTGCTCGATCGACTCCGTGCCGTTTCCTCTTGTTCTTCCGACTAATCCTTGTCGGGAGGATCAAGCAGCCGAAGATCCTGTCACACGACAGACAAGGAGTCACCAAAGGATACTGATAGCTTGTTCGATGCTGGACCTGATTTACAGGTTAGGTGCAACCTCAGACATAAAAGTTAGACCTAATTCATGATGAAGTCTACATCAGGATAAGTGAGGATCTAGCACTGAGTTATCACTAGGTCTTCTAGGACTAAGCAGGAGATCCTCACAGACCGGGGTCTCTGAGACCCCGGTATACTATCAGAGTCACTGACCGTGGACGATAAAACGAGTACGGTTGAACGCTCGTTCCGGCTCGTTCGTTTTGCTATCTACAGTCTGGGGTCCCCAGAGACCCCGTTTTCGGTAGATCTATATTCGTTTCTTGGATCAACATTGGACATCCGGTATGGATACAACGGTAAGACTCGAAGGACCTGATAAAAGAATTTTTTTTTCTGCTCGTCATGGTAACAAGTTCCAAACAGCAGTTTGTATCAATTTTAAAATTGCGTTCAACGATCTTATTGGCTGATGGAACGTGGTCTAAATACGAAAAATCTAAGCTAGACGAGCAAATTCTTTTTTTGAGGTTAAGAAACTCGAGATCCTGTGGCCTAGCTGAACAGTTGTTTACAATAACGTCTCTGAATAAATAATCCATATCTCGAAGAAATTATGTAATATTTCAGGATCGATTAGTGTAAACGCTACGATGATTTTATAACAGAATTGTTTACCGATCGCCAAGAAACAGATTGGGGTTAGGTTTCCTGCGCACAAGTCCTAAGAACGTTCTCTGTCGTAAGCAGAAAATTGATTTTACAAGAATCTCGATAAACCGTCATTACGCAAGTGTTACGACCGCGAATATTTCCTGTGGAAGATCTACATTCATATTATCGCAATTTAATATCACTGAGAAATCCATACGGGCGTTTATACGAAAACTCGTAATTCCAGAGTCCCGAGTACGACGTACCAGCCAGGATTACTTCGGGAAGGCTGAGCGCATTCATTACGCGTCTCGTTCAGTTTGCAGACTTTTGGGGCGAGGACCTGTGACGGCAGCGTCGGCGGGCGTCGGTGGTGTCGACACGATGGTATGGGTCCAGGGTGATGTGGATGAGGGGGTAAAGAGAGGGTGGCGGTCGGGGTTAGATGCGAGGTAGGTATGACCATGCAACGTAGTGGTTATGGGACTTGGCGAGAGGGGTCTCTCCGCCCTTTCACCCTTTGGCGTCCCTTCCAACTGGAGCCAGGGCGAGCCCTCCCGCGTCGGCCTCCAGCCAAGAGGAGTGGGTGAGGTCACGGGAGGTCATAGTATCGCAACGGTACGCCAGACTCGAACCACAACCCCAAACTGATGTGAGTTGGGGTAGCTAGTAGTAAGAGAGAGACAGGGTCAAAGGTGGGGGGGGTCTGTACACTGAACTCGCTGAGGCTCGACGTCTGGACCAGGTACCCTGATGGGCCGGTATCATAGTCCAGAATAACATTGAATCTTCTTTGTTCATCCAGAAGACGTTCGAAACTGAAGCAGAGAGCCTAGAGCACCAGATAACCAAACCAGAGCCAAGCCAGTCAGCCAGCCAGGAGCAGCCAGTAGTGGCGGATCCGGCGCCGATCGATGCGGCGAGACGCCGGGCGTCGCACTTTCCACTAACCACTCCACCGTACTCTCCGCACTCCACTATCCGGTATCCACGGGTACCGGCGCCTCCAACCTCCAGCTCCGGTCGTAGCCCACAGAGGAGACCCAACCCGGTTCATAGTACGTCATCCTGGATCTACTCTCTCTCTCTCTCATACTCTTTTTCTACAACCCCTAGACTCTCCGTACTCCAGCTCGACAGCATCGTCGTCGTCGTCGTCGTCGACGGCATCAATGAAAATGACGTCACGGCAAAAAGTCCACGCTTAATTATCCTCCGCTCGAAGACGCCTTTTTAAACACGGCCTCTACCCCGTTGACGCGGTCTAGCCGTGGTTTCACCCTCGCAGCCACCCCTTCACCATCCACTTCCTCCTCTCGACCTCTCCTCCTCGTTCCTACCCTCATCTCGTACAACCCCTTCTCCACGAGCGACCACCACGGATCTACAGTCCGTTGCAAAAATTATTCACCTCGTCTATACTACTGCTACTATCGTTACTATTCTACGAGTAATACTACCACTGTCACTACTATCAGTCCCACCATCCGCCACCTCCTCCGTTCAGTGGCTGCTGCGGCAAGGGATGCTGCGGAGGATGCGCTTGGATCCTGGGTCTGGGATGATTCCATACCGAATGGGATATGCGGGTATCGATGAGCATTCCCAGTGATGGTACAAGGAAGTCAATGACCCCCTGGGTCTAACGATATGGATCTTCCTCCAAAGAGCCACCTCCTCCATTCCTATTCAATGGCAGACCTCGTTCCTGGACTGAATGCGCATTGGAAATTGGTCAGAGCAATCTTTTCATGGAGATTCGCAATCTCTATGTACCGGTTAAGGGTAGTTCATTTCCACGGGTTACGTACGACGTCCAACTCTAATTGGACTTGTATACCGGGTTCGAAAGTTCTGCATCCTTAAAATTGGACCTAGACCTGGTATCAATGAGCATGACTTCATGGCCAAAAATAAATTTCTTTGCTCAATTATCTCTGAGGTCGAAGCAACTTTTTTTTACAACGAAACGATCTCAGTGCGTGGGTCGAAGCTTCGTTTCGTACATTCTTTTATGATAAATCCATGGGATTTTAATCCTGCCCAAGTCCCTTCGATGGATTTTTCGTTTCTTTGATATTTTTAAAATTCCAACCGAAATACCCAAGTTATTCCAATTAAATGGAATCCATTCGGCGTTCCTTCGCTTATACGTACTACGGAGTCGTTATCTTCGACCGGTTCGACCTGTCTTTATTTTTCACTCTTGAATCGACCGCAAAAACACATAAAATTCCAAAGATCTACCCAAGATTGATGTCGAGCGACAGGAGGAAACCGCGACCGGAAATCCGGCCGAAAGTTCCTTCGGCCGCGTTCACATGTCGCAGAAATTTCATTACTTGGAATTAGCCGTTACTCACTGAAGTCGATTAGTAGTCGTCCGTATCCTTGACGCTGATAGGGCGGCAGGGTCAGGATACAGGAGACGTTGTAGTTGAGAAATGAGTTTTTTTCCTGCAACAAAATTTCCATTAAAGAAAAAAAGTCATTTGACAATAAATATTAAAATTTAAAAAAAAATGTCCACAACAATTCATACATCGCTGGTTGTAAAAACAACATATACATATACGCCCACAAATACTGTATCCTAAAATACGAAAATTTCCAGCGCCCATTAACCGCGCATGAATATGTAACGTATACCGAGTTAACAAGTACGAATGGCGAATATCAGCCAGATAAATTATAACTTAATTACCCCAAGATCGTTTATACAGGGTGAAACAAATTAAAAATATATCTTTTTACTTTTATCCTTCAAGTATTCCCCAAGGCTCGTATCTACAAGAACTGTAAAAATAATTCACCCCACATTAAACCCTTTGACGTTTAAACGTCAGTCGTCACGGGTTATCAACATACGAATTCTTTTTCATACAGTTAACCCGGCGCCGTCAACGTTAAGTCACACGAGCATTTTCATACGTGAATATTTTCATACGTGAATATTTTATTCACGTATACCATTCCCAAGATCGTCTTGAAATACGATAATTTTTATACAAGCCTTTAACATTTTATTAACATCAAATAAATCCCCTGTACTTTGGTCGGGTCTCACAGACCCAGGTAGACGACGTTGTTTCTTTTAGCGACGTTAGACGCCGGCTTAAGGATTCATCATAGTTATCAATATCCAATAAAAGTTCCCTATAGATTTTTCCGCCACGTTTACACCCTCAGGAATTAGGAGCAAGAATGGTACTGCTGAGCATACACCAAGAGCAAGCCCAGAGGAATTCAGCGTGAAAGAAATGCCTCCGGGAGGCTACAGCAGGGTGTTGGGATAAATATTGAAACTGGAAATACGAGGAAAAATAAGTAGGCAGGACAAAGAGGCCGAAGAATAAAAAGGAAAGAAAAAGAGTTTACAGGCGCCATAGACAAAAAAAAATTACAAGAAGGGTACTCTCTCCGCGCTGCTGTGTCTATCGGTATACGTAGGCGCATGAGAAAGGTAAAGTGCGAGGAAAAACAGAGGGAAACTGTCAATCCTGCGTATTTGTTCCCGTCTATTTTATATGCCGTAGCGTGAAGCGTCCCTGGTAGTTTTACAGAAGATAAACGTAAAGCCACTGTCCACAGTAGAGAAGAAGTTCTAGATGAGAATTGACGAAATTGCCTTACGTTATTTGTAACGTGATTTAGGTGCGTCTGCTAGCCTAAAATATAGGCTGGTCAATGACAATGCAAAAGCGATAAAAAAGACATGGGCCAGAAAGGACAAGCACTTTTACATTAGAAGAGACCTAGCGTACTCGGTCAAAGAGCGTAAACCGTTTTCAACGAGGCGGCGCCTCGCGTATCGTTCTAAACTTTGCCACACGCGTACGTAGACGCAGTAAACGCGTATTCTGCTTTCCAGCGCCTCTAGTTGAGCTGACGTCGCACAGAGCGACCAGGACGTGCTCTCCCGGGAATTCGCAGGACTAAAGGGATTGGACAATCTCGAGCAGTCCCGCGTGCTCTGTAAATGTCCAGTTGAGATTCTAAACGGTAAGGCGACAGTCTCTAACTGGAGCGCTTTACATAATTTTATGGTAGATCTACTACGGCGCTCCTGGCATTCGGTAGGAATTAATAGCGACGTCCCAGACAGTTGGATGTGCAGACATGCATGCGATACTAAAAGACGAGCGGGGTGGGAATGAGGAAGCAGCTGACGTCCACTGAGCTCGAGGTACCATACCCTTTGGAAATATATAATGTAACGTCGAACGATAGGAAGTCATATATACTTTTTCAGATTTACTCTCTTAGTCCAATGGATATGTATCTCAAACTGGGTAATGTCTATCCATGCTGGATGAGTTAATATTGTATTCTTGTGCTGGACGAAGGCCTTTACCCTCTGTGTCTTCCTTGTAAGGAGGTATAAGATGATGCCGTGGAGAGAGGCTGATGGACGAATGAGATAGTCTGAAAGAGATAGAGAGATAGAAGTACATTGCGTTTTGGGACACCCGGTATTTCCGGCGTTAGCAGGCTGTTGCTAACTGACTGCCGAGTAGGGCATCGGCTGAAGGACAAATCCAGGAGTTTGGCTCGGGCAGCACCGGCAGACAGACACTCAGACAGGGGCCTGGCTGCCCGACCGACAGAGACCGGCCGTTCGGTTAGGTTGCTGATCGCTGTTAAAAGCTAAAGGCTAAATAAGGGGGGCAGTCACGAGGTGGAGGGGAGGTAGAGCAATGCCGAAGCTACAGGAGAAGGTGTTGTGTAGAAGGAGGTGGCACAAACGAGAATGACGGCGATAGCCATGGCGATGGTGGTGGCGCTGTAGGAGGAGCTGCAGAAGAAGTCCCAAGAGGTGGGACAGGAACGAGGCCGAAGACTGAACGAACGGGCGAGCAGCCAAGAATCTGGGCCCCGCGACGTCCTTGGGCCAGTAGTCTGTGTGGCTCAGGGCCGTCGCGGCTTGCCTGTTTTCCTCTCTGCTCCTCCACGGGTCCCTCTTTGTCCTGGGACCCTCGGGCCACGTAGAACCAGGTTCTGCTCCGGGCTCCTTGGGGGCCCTCGTGAAACCTCCTTCTACTCCCACCAATCGCCTGGTCACTGGTGAAACCTTCTGCATTGTAACGTCCCAATATTCGCCTACGTATATACCAGACAGAGAAGTTTTCCTAAATATTATCGACCTAACCCCGATGCCTCTATTATGTTCCCCCTCCTTTTTTTTTCGTTTTCTTCTAGACAATTTGTTGCCTATGGCGCTGCTCTGCTATGCTGGATAAATGTTATGCTTACTCATAATAAGCTAACGATGTACTCAGGCATCTAGTTTGTACCTTAGCCTCTAGTGAACTTTACTGTTGGAACTTCGTAAGAGAATCCATAACTTTGTATGCTTTTGTCTGACGTTCTACGGTTATCTTGGTATTCCAGGTTATAATTCATGACCCACAAAAAATGCTTTTTGATAAATTAGAAAAGTTTGCTAATGCTATATTTATTTTTCAACAGCCTGCTCTGTTTTTAACCTCGAAATCTATCTGTACGCCGGTGTATTATCGATCGGAATGTGTTTTGTACGACAGGGTGATTAAGTGGTATCGCCAGTCGGATTTTGTGACGGGCGTTTTGTACGTTTGCCAAAAAATGTTTTGACGAAAGAAGAGAAAATCATTAATAAAAACAAAGACCGAACTAGGTTTTCAATATTATTTTTCCATAGACACCTGAAAATGCTGTATAAAAAAGTTTTGTCCGCCATACCCTACCCTATTCAACCAACAAATATTATATTCCAGTACACAACCAATCTGCGTTCTGAACTTTGATGAAACTTGAGCAAAAATTGTTTCACGTAAAATTTGAGAAATATGAAAATAAATAAAAGACTTTTTAACACTTTCAATTCTCAGATACACACTCTAACCTATCACTTCCTGCTGGATTTATACATGTAAATAATTTCAATCGTATATATCGGGAACATTCTCTAAAACCAGAAAGCGTTACCGTAATCGCACAGCTGAAATATACTGTTAAAGGATACTTCTCTAAGGCGGCTACTAACTTGTGCGGGACTGGCCTCAAACCCGAAAACGTTTTGCCTACTTCGCAGCGTTTGGGATAATATCAAAGAACTCAAAGGATTCCACAATATTACTCAGCATTAGCAAACGGCAGTCCTGTCGCTCGTGAAGTCTTCCGCAATCCATCTGGAATTCCGATTAATATTAATCCATCGCACTCTACCGAGAAACGTGTCAGCCGCTTACGAATATCAAAGTTAAAAAAATGTGCTACGTGAGGTTAGAATAGATATCCACCTCCTGTATTTCTTCCTCGAGTACAATATCCAGATACGTCTTCTTCGTTCGTTACACCCACGCGAAGTAGCTACGATTTCCCAGACTGCATTAGGCTCCATTATGATCCACGTATTCGTACGTAAAGAAGTTATAGGTTAGGACATGCAACGTCAGACAGATGAAATCACCGCTAAAATGAGGTCTTGCTGGATTATATCGTTGAATTAAGTGACCGTGCGTTAATCCATTTAATTAATCTATCATTCTCTTTATAAAAATCCTCAACAATCGATCCCAGTCTAAAGATTCGTCATGCATTCGCGACCGACTATCCAGCAGATGACGCTGCAAGCACAACTTTCAAATTCTAACGGTTTTCAACATAGACTCTAACCTAACCTTTTCCCGGGATCGTAAAGCGAACGTGGGCAAATCGTCGAACGGCACTCGTAAGTATTTTGCATTAATATCTAAGAAATTATCTGAATTTCGATGCAATTACTATACACGGCGCATTTCTAACGGACGGGCATTTGATTCAGTGGTACTTACAATGCGATCAGGTAATAAGATATGGAGTAAAGTTGCACTTGGAAATAATCTCTAATGAAAATCTCTGGAGAATTCTAACCTGCAAAGAGAATTCTAACCTGCTAAATAATATATATATATATTTAAAAAAGTCATATTTTATTAATTGACTACAGCAGTGGGTAGGAGATCGTCAAGATGCGTGGTTTCAATATGGCGGCGTACCGGGTATTCGTGGAAGGTCTTGAAAT
Organism: Trachelus troglodyta; assembly: GCA_030142635.1. Classification (NCBI taxonomy): domain Eukaryota; kingdom Metazoa; phylum Arthropoda; class Insecta; order Hymenoptera; family Cephidae; genus Trachelus; species Trachelus troglodyta. Next base: position 55,587 of record JARQTJ010000117.1, on the reverse strand, counting down.
GGTCAGTATCCTCCCTACGTCATGCCGTGTTCACATACGTGTATTATAATCTTCATCTACATATGTTATATAGGTGGTCGATACACGTAGCCGTAGATATTGGCACTCAGAGGGGCATCACACGGAGTTTTCAATACGCGTAAGGAAACTTTCACGTTTACATACACTTGACAACATTCAGAGTTTCTGTTGCAAGTGCAGCTTCGTACGTGAATGCATATATTCATTAGTATAGACGGGTGCATCTGCATTCTGCACCTTTGTCACGTGCGTGTGCCACACATGGCTTGTGCGTAGGTGAAAGAACTTATCCGTTGCGTCTAACTGGAAGCCGAGGATTGATTTCATACGTTTAAAACTACGATAGAGAAATGAAGACAGTCACGAAAGAAAAGGTAAACTTTGAAAGTAGTTACGCTGTTTTCGTTGGGATATTTTTGAAAAATTCCTTTAAAAATGTATAACAGAGTTTATCAGGTACAAGATTGTGAAGTGTTACAAAAATGTCCTGTGATTGTCACTGATTATTTTTTAATTAAAATTTCTCATTGTAAAATACGGTACTTGTATCATTATCAGGATATCAGTGTGGACGATGCTTAAAGGTAGTGCAGTTCCTCCGCGACGGTCACTTCTATATTTAGATGCGCTGAGTTTCCTCCTCCACTTTCTTTATGCCGAACAAAGCGTTCCTTGTAGCATACAGGGTGTCCGAGGAGTCGGATTAAACCACGCGAACGTCCCCCGGAACGTGGAGTCTCGAATTTTCCAAAAATGCATAGAAAGTGAATGAGGATATGCAGGTAAGTCTCGTTTCCAGTAACCCTGTAGAGAAAATATCTTCAAGAAAATGTCCAACCATTGAATATCCTATCTTTTGCAGTATCTGAACTAAAGATTTTCCCCCAGGTCCCTACTGTCGACACGAACCACAAGGTGGGACCCACTTTCATCCAGCCTGCTACCTGGACGTCCTTTGTCCCCGTGACTGGGTAGGGTCTTCGGCCAAAATCCGACCTCTTGTACCACCCATTAATTATTACAGCTCGTTGGTACCTGCTTGGAAAGTACAGGCTCTCCCGTATGAACTTCGATCTGTCGCTGATAGTTACAAAGGACACCTTCTTATCCAAATGCCAAGGTTGGTACACAGGACCATCCTGACAGAGACGGTCTCGATCAATCACTAGTTTCTCAATATATTTCTGATCGAACGAGACGTGGCTAACAAACCAGTCATTTTAAAGAGATTACCACGTCGCGAGAGAGTCTGGCAAAGGAAGCTGGATCGTTTTGTCACTCAGGATTCCTCGAGCTAACCAATGGGTGAGGTCAGAGAAGTTACGCCAGGGTGGCTGTCATGGGGGTTGCCGTAGAGGACGCGGTGGCTGAGAAGTATCAGAGGGTATGGAGAAGGTTTAGGTGCAGAGAACGAAGAAGAGGGACCCCCGTGTATTCGGCGGGATTTGGTGGTGTGAACAGGACTGTCTGGCATCGATCGAACCCCCCCCCGCCCCCCGCCCCCAAGAGTTTGGGGTTTTGCCGGAGTGAGGGTCGGCGAGCCTACCCCAACCTCTCGACGAGCGTATCGTATCGACGACCTCTACTTGAACGGCGCACTTTGCTCTACATCATCTTCCCTCGGTCCGTCCCTTTTTCTACCCTCTGATCCTCCTCCTCGTCACTCTTATCCTTGGCTGTACCTACTGCTCGTGCATGGCGCGTCTGCGGGTATTTTTAAGGAAAATTGCCCCCGACTCTTCTCTTCAGACTCCTTCTTCTGCAACCTCTCTCTTGTCGACCTCGTCGTCGCCGACCCACCCTCCCTTTCATACCGTCTACAACCTCCTTCCAACCTATTCGTCCTCAGACCTCGTCTACCCTTGATCCTATCCTTCCCACGTTACTCCTTGAGGGGTAACGTAATCCTGTCTACCTATTTATTATATTACCAGACTGTGACTTCGTCTCTCTTCGCCACCAAAACTCATTCCATCCTTCGATGGCAGCTTCTTTATGTATTATTCAGTCTTCGGCTTTTGGATCCTGAAGAGTGACCGTTACTCTAGGACACCCAGCCCACCTCCTCTATGTAATTAAAGCCATTTTCAGAGCTCAGTGTTGAAATCAATATAAGTTATTAATACTTTCCAGGCCAAACTTTTTCCTCAAAATTCATCAGCACCCGAGTGTCTTGTCCGAGGAAGAAGCTCGATATTTCTACGGTGTCCTTTGAGCCTGGGTAACACGCCGGGATCGCGTCTGGATGCGAATACCTATGTAAGCGGAGACGCAGCCGGTCTCATTTACGTCGAAACACACCGCAAATTCGGCTCGTGTATCCTTCCTGCAAGGGAACCGGTATGAATGTCTAGAATGTCCCCGGCACGAGACTGTGCGTAGCCTGCGAGTCGAGGTGGTGCCTGTATAAAAGAAAAATTCAACGAAGACCTTTTGCCGCCACGTTGCGTTCCTGGTGCAGGTCTTTACGGTACGTCAACGGTCCGTGTATAGGAGAACCAGACGTTCCGGTGAACTCGTAGCGGGAACTTGTATAGCTGAATTCTAGGAGAAGAAATAGGTGCATACCACGCCCTAATTGGGAGGCAGATCGACTCAAGGACAAATTCATTGAAATACCGCAAAACTGTCTTCCACGCTCCTCGACGAGCGATCGTCAGAGATTCAGGAACTTGTCGCGAGAATTTCTGCAGTGCTCTTGAGACAGCTCGCGCATAACACGGGGTAAGAAGCTGAGGAAGAATGAAAGACGCGACAAATAAGAAGAAACGAAGATGCGTATAGACTCTATGTGGTAAAGAGAGATCAGCGTGGTCTTGGTAGCCCCCAGGACTCATTCTTTTTCATTGAAAAGATCCAATGCGGTTTAGCTAGTGCGAGAGCAAGTCGTTGGGGATTTCAGGGCCGAAGGTGGAGGTTCTCGTCTAGGTAGTACCTATAGATGAGCTCAGGTTGCGACATACAGGGTGCAGGGCCAGGGTGTACGCCTATGTGCAAGAGTGTTCTCTATGAGGGTAGGATTCGAAGTGGAGTATGTGAGAGAGAGAGAGAGAGAGAGAGAGAGAGAGAGAGAGAGAGAGAGAGAGAGAGTAGTCAGGAGAGGAGAAGCATAGGTGTAGAATAACCTATGGAGAGAGAGTATGTGAGAGAGGGAGGGGAAGAGAGAGAGAGAGACCAAGTAGAAAAGAGGTGGAAGCCGACGGGACACGGCGCCGACGCCGCGATTTAAGCCGCCGCGACGCAGGGGGGAAATTATAACGACCCCGACGTCGCAGTGCTGCAGAAAGGTTGACGACCCGACACGAGGCGACGCCCTCCCTCGCTCCTGGACTGAAACCCCACCATGATCACCAGCCCTCCCTTCTATCCCTCGCAACTTCCCCACGAGCACACTAGTGCACACGCCGTGGCATCCCCTCGCACCCTCCGGACTCGTGCACGGCGGCCCTCTCTGCGTATCCTGCGCCCGGCCACCCCCGACGAGCCGACCGTCTAGCCAGGGTCGGGGTCGTTGAACGTCGATAAAGATTTTGACTCGACAATGCTGCGGGAAGCAGCAGAGCTGCACCCTGGCTGTCTCTCGCTCTCTGGCTCTACGTGTGTCCTGTGCTAACGTTTGTTGTCTTGTCTCCAGGAGACTATCCTGACACCCGGAACCTCCTGGGCTATAGAGTTAATCGCATCTACGTCGTCTAGACTTTCCTTGTTTCCAGCAAGACCCTCCAAGAGCAGCTTGTAATTTTGGGGAATTGGTATAGGACACCCTTCAGACTGGGGTTAGACTCCAAGGACGATGGGGTGATGCGGCTTGGCTTTAACTTCGGTACTCGTTTGGTAGGTTTTTAGGGATCTTCACTTTTTATTTTTCTAGTCTAATTCTTCCTCCTCTGCGAAATGGCACGTTGAGAATGTATGTCCTGTGACCTCTGACACGTACCGATAGACTCGAAGTGGCTGGAATGACAAAATTGCAGCTTACTGATCGATAGGACGAAAACGGGACGACGAGGGGCTACGAAAGCTGTTAAGATTTTTCTTTAATGTTTAAAGGTCCTTCAGGACTATGATTTATGATACGCGACAATGATTTATGACTCGAACATACCGGTCGGGGTCCTTGCTTGGGTAGGCCGCATGGTGCGGGTATGAAATATAAGTAGGGTCGAAAGGAGGTTAGAAGAAGTTCCTGCCGGATAATTTGAGTATCGTTTTTAACGTCGATCACCCTTGATGGAAGTTAGGCAAATTTTCTCACCCTTATATCCTGCCTGGTTAAGATTAATCCTCGCAAGAAGTACGTGGCCGGACCTTGAACAACAAGGAGCACCACGTTTCATAATTTTCACAGCCAATTTCCAAAAACAAAGCCTGAGGAAAGAAAGCCATCAGTATCATATCTTAAATCTACCACGTAACGTCTGCTCTGATAAAGTTCACTTTTAAACAGAGCAAATAACCTGGTCCGACCTGGAAAAGCAAATAATTACCAGGAAAAGTGATATCAGCCTGAAGAGTGGTACCCTAACCGACAGTCCTTTCGTAGCGGAAGCAAGAGAACAGGAAGAGCTTGAAAATCCGTAAAAGCCTGATAATATAACAATCTTAACCTAGAACAGAAGGTAAGGATGTCTGTGAAGAAGGCGCAATAAGTGCAAGTATAGAGAAATACCTACAGACAAAGGATAGAGAAAAACGAGGGTTGACGTTAGTCTGGAAAAAATTTTAGTCTCGGTCGAGAGGGTCGACGTAGCGTCTTAGCGCGGGGTCGGAGGTCGTTGAACGTCGGGGAAGATTTCGCCTCGACGATGCTGCAGTAAATAGTCGTGCGAAGTACATGAGGCTGGGTGGCAAGAGAGGGTCAAAGGACAAGAAGACACCCTTCCTCCAGGATCTCATACCCCTAAACTATCCGCACACATAGCTCTCAAAGGACCTGGAGCTGGGTATTATTATCAGACCAACGATAATTTAATCCCAGTATTACGGTAATACTCTGTTCCTCCTGATATCCCTTACCTGAAGTATACATACATACACACAGACCATATTGACATACCCAGCAGAAAATATCCTGCATTAAAGATTTAAATGAATTTTCCCTGGAGGTGCCTGCAGGTATCGACCAGGTACATAAAAATACTCAACACCCATATCCCTTTCCCATCAGGACACGCAACGTTCTCTCGCTTCTAATTCAATTAAATTCGCGCGTGAAGGAAGAAAGATTGAGAACAAAAAAATTCTTCGTACAACCTCAAGCTTAATCGGTTAAACTGTATTAATATCGTTCACAGGGTGTACCGGATCTATGCGACGTCGGTGCAGCCGTACGTTTAAGTATGTACCAGGAATAATACATAGTATATAGCCCGCAGGAGTATTTTGCATGTACAATTATCATACCACGAGTTTATATGGCAGAGTGTACTACGTATATACTACGCGTACGTTTTTCTGTGATTGTACGCAGACGCAGTTGCAGGGGAGGCGGCTGCCACTCCCTTGCACTCTTTTACTCCTGCACGCTTTCTCACCCTCTGCTCACCTTCTCCTTTGTGACTTTTTTATTTTTCTCTCTCTTTCTTTCTGTCTCTCCAATGCTGCCCTGTAGCCTCTATTATTTCTATCCCACTCGGCAACTCCCTCGACGCTCTACCATTTCACTGACGAACCCGCGATACACTGGGAATTCCAGGACTCACGCGAACCTCAGGAACCATGAATGAAATGGCTTATCGCATGCAGAATGTACATACGTGTAGCTAGTGACGGTGTCTAATTCGATATACAATGTTTCGCCCGATACTCGCACCTCCTATTCCTTTCAACGATTGCGCAGGATCGACGTGCGTGTTCTAGGGGATATAAGAAAGAGAGTGTCACTCTCAATGGGCATTTTCTTACTCTGTAATTCACAGAGTGGATAACGGGTAAGAATGTAAAAAGTATGAAGAATGAGAGAAAGAAGTTTGAAGTAGTTACTCGTTATTGGATCGTGGTTGTGCCAGCACACATATTCCATGTTTTTCTATCTTCATTCTTGGTGCATGGTGACACGTATGTTGTACTGTTGTATTCTTGATATTATATCTATATACACAGTTGACCCAAGAATCAAGACCGTTAGGACTATAGTCCATTCCTGCTATCGAAGTTAAACCTGTTTTCCTCACGTTAACGTGAATTCAATGCGACTTATCTTCCGGTTAGAGTCTATATGGTATTTCGCTGCCTGTTACACTATACGTATAGTAGTTGTCGCAAGACTCTACCGAGTCTCTTGATAAAAGGGATATACAGGACGTTTAGATAAGAGAGGAAGTTATCGAAGCTCTGGGTACTTACCTTGCTGAAGTAGCCGACGGTGTGACAGCCTTCCGCGTCGCCGATGGTCATCACGTAGAAAAGGAAGGGCTCGACGTCGTAGTAAAGAGTCTTGTGGTCCAGAAAGAATTTCGCCAGGAGACAGAGATTCTGGCAGTATTGCTTGTAACGCTTTCCGTCCACTTCCCATACGCCTATCTTGTCTTTCCTGTGCATGAGAAATGATTTTAAGAAGATTCTTTTTATTGGTGGATGCACGAAAGGAACCCAAGATAAATAAAGTTTGTCTTTATATATTTTAAAGACTCTTTTTATTACCTATAAACTTCGTGCCCTGGTGGATGGCGCCATAAGCACTTGTCCCTGTGTCTTCGTAATACTTGACGACTCTTGGCGTATCTTAAGCAGTATTCACAAAGGTATAACTTCGGAGCTCTACTAAACTCTTCTGGATATGGACTCTGGTACCAAACTTCCATCTCCCATTTACCCATCTCTACGCAGCGAGTACCTCCACCATTTCTACCCTCGCCATCGTAGTCTAATTCTTTTAATTCTTTTTCCTAGGTTATATACATGAGTTAGCTGGTTCTTGTAGAACAATTGAATACTGTACTAAAAAATTGTATGGTACTTACTATTTTCTCACTAGCTATTGCCTGTGCTTCCATAAATAATTTCAAGTCATAGTCCGGTGTAAGATTTTTAAGTCTGGGTTGTCGATTCTTTTCTATTCCATGGGGCTCACCACCGCTGTCACTTTCATTACCATCACCATCAGGTCCTTTCCACTTACTTCTCAGGTCCTTCACTTTAAGCTGATAGTTTCTTTGTTCATTTGTCTGATGCATACGCTTCGGAGATTTTTTACCCAAATTAGACATGGACTTTTTGCGCTCCTCCTCGCGTTTCTTTCTCTCCTTGTAAAATTCCCTGTACGCAAGACGTATAGATTTTTAGCAAAGTACAATGGGTCCTCCGTGTTCACCAAGGCTCAGGAATACTTACACACATGCCTGCGGTGTTGTATTATGATACAATGGGCAAGCCTCCAACGTGAAATGAGTATCGAACCTCCCAGACAGGTGCCCACGCGAATCACATGATGCAGCTAAAGGACACTCGCGTTCCTTGACTGCACGTGTTCGTGTATACGATCCCTGTCCTGATCTAGCAATCATCGTGGTACCGCTTCCACTAGCAGGCCCAGTCCTGGGGGTACTCGATGAGTGTCTAGCCCCAGTGCTGAGTCCTGCTCTTTTCACTGGAGACTTGCTTGTGCTTCGTTTGCTCTCAGCTACTCCCGACAAATCACACCGTATCAGTGGAATTTGCAGGATACGATTAGACGCTACCATTTCCGTACCTGAGAACCATACTGCCGCCATAAATAAAAAGACTGTATCTGTACTTCAGGATACTTTATATATGCTTTCCTTTGATTTTCTTCAATTAGAACGCTTCTTTCTCTTTATACCATAACAATTGAAGATTTTACTAATTACTACGCATTTTTGCCAACCCATCCATTAGAACTGCAGATACTGCCTTTTTTGTTTTAGGGTGGCAATACAGAGCCTTGATTTCACTTCCTGCGCGACACTTTACCATTTTTTATATTATTTTTTTGCCAATCATTCTACGGAAACTATACGTGCGTTCAATTTTGATACGTATAAGATGTAAGAGGATTGGGTTACGTAGGAAACGAAATCTATCAGGATGTTACAAGAAGGATTCCAGTGAATTATCATATAACGCTTATTGTTACCTGTGTCTGATTCAGAGTCGCTCATCGTTTTCGTTTGCAATTGCAGTAATTTGCTACCTTTGCGAGTCTGTAATTTCCGTTTGCCCTTTGCAGTCGTTTTTGTTGTGGTTCCCTCAGTTTGCTCATCCATCTCCTTGTCACTGTCCGAGGCGTCGCCGTCGTCATCACTTTTTACGGCACCTGGGATCATAAAGTAAATTACGTACATTTGTAACGGAGTTTGTAATAATTTTTGGACAGATTTAGCTTTTTTTTTTAACGAACCTTGTCGTTTGGACGTTCTTTGTTGTTTGCTGGCAATAATTGACACTGTGGGCCTTTTAGGGGGTGCACTGGTAGTGACTGTATTAATATTTGTGCTTGAATGTGTTTCTTTTTTCTTCGGTTGAGGCTGAGGACTTGTTACACTTTCTGAAGATTCTGAATCCGAACTACTGTCAGTAGAACCAGATGATCCTGAACCACCGGATCCTCCAGAGCAACTTTTTGAACTTGCTGAGCTATCAGATTTTTGTGGTTGTGTCTTTGTTACTAAACCTGGTTATATTTTTAAAAAGATTAATATGATACGAGGTACATGGGATAAGTTTGATACTGACTAAATAGGTAATTTTACTTACTGGGTCTATTTGCTATAGGTGGACGAGGTTTTGGCTCAACAGGTTTTGGTTTTATTTGTTGTTGAGGTTTTGGACATTTGACTGGATTGCTTGTAGTTTTAAGTCCTATTGGCTTTGACGGTGGTGCTCCATCACTCTCACTACTATTTTCAGGACTAAATATACTTTTCTTTTTGAGCTTTTTTTGCACTGGTTCTAAAATTGTTTTTGTTGGTTTTTCTATATTCTTCACATTGCTTGTAACGCTTCCTATTAGAAATAATTTATTTCGCAACCTTTGCTATCGATTGACAAAAAATCTAATAGTATCGTTGAAACCAATCAAAATTTTATACTTACCAATAATTTTGTTGGGCTTATTGGCAATTGGTTTTGTACTTGCTACATTTTTATGAGATGCAGGAGTAGAAACTGGTTTACTGATCGGTCTCTGTGGTTTGACGACAGGCGCAACAGTGGCAGTGGCTTTTGGCTTTGCCGGTGGCTTTCTCTTAGCTGGTTTAAGTTTACTAGGTGATTCTTCAGATTCTGAAGAGTAGACAACAGGCCTACTTTTTGGCGTTGGCCTTTCCTTATTTTTATTATCCAAGGGCAATGCGGCACTTGCTTCATTTTTTCCTTTAACATGGCGTGCTGGTGGAAATGGGGGCTTCTTCTTATTCCTATCTGAATCAGAGACTTTCTGGCTGTTTGTTGAGCTACTAGAATTCTCTGAATCGGATGAGCTTGATTCGCTACCAGAACTTGAGGAGCTACTGGATGATGATCCAGATGAACTTGACGAAGTTGATTCGGAACTTGTGGTCTAAATAACGAATTAAAAAGTCATATTTACAATGACAAATTTATAGATACTTTGATGAAGCAGCATAAGAATATAATAAGCAATGCACATGCAACAGATTTAAGTAATTTATTGCAAGTCAAAAATGACTGTTTGTTGACAATTTTGATGTATGTCCAAAAAAGAACAAAAACAAATAAAAATATATAAAATATATATTTATTTGCAGCAAGTAATGCAAAGTTTTTAAAAAACCAACATTTAATTGATAAATTGAAATAAAATACTATAAAAATATAAAAGTTTACCCTACAGATAACCTGGACATTACAGTGCACCCTTACCTTTCGTTTCGGACTCATTTTTTGGAATGCTATTTTTGAGTCGTGTCACAGATTTCACTAACCGTCATCTCTGCTTCATAATCTGTATTCCTCAGCAACACATATTGCTTGAAACACGGAATCCTAGTAATGTAACCTCAAATTGAAGTAAACTCTGACAACTGCTTCTTCCCACGAAATCCGCAACACGCATCAAGCATGGCTTTACATGCGGTTGTAGGTAAATAGGAATAGCGAGATGTCATCCAATATATAAAATTGTTATTTTTCAACTGAATATTCCTTATCAAACACATAAAATTAATAGAGGTTAAATATAAATTTTCTTGAGTTCTTTTAAAGTTTTACAAAATTATTAATTCTATTAGATTATAAACTGCTCAGGTCGGCAATATAAATAGCATGGTTAATTTAAAAAAGACTTAACTTGTTTAAAAGAACATTGTTTTATCCCATTTATTGTTATAGACATTTATACAAGTATGGCACAATATAATACAATCTTTAATTATAATCTTGCCTTGTAAACTTTGCAAAAGTTCATTCTTCAATCAGGTATAGAATGTCATACCGAACCTATCGAAAGGTTCTTGCAACCAACATATTCTACATAAATTGGTCGAAAAGGTTCATTCAATAGTTGAATGTATTATTAATACTTAAACAGTGTTTGTGTAATTAATAAAACTATTTAAAAACGCTTATCTTCTGTCTCCACAGAATTTGTCTCATTCATAATTTAAGGAGTTGCACTCCCACTCTATATTTTGGTTCTGACTTTGGTAACTGTAAACCACCTGGTATTTGTATTTAATCTTAAATTTCATATATATTAGAAACGAGTACCCTAATTTTTCCTAACTTTTTCATAAAGTTTTTGGTTTATAGCCATTGGGATTATTTTGTTGCCATCGCCACGTGTCAGCACCTAAGAGGCAATTACGATTACGTTAGTGTTTGAAACTCTTCGCTTCATATTTAAAAACAACACTTAACAGGCTACAAGAAAACTTACACATGTCATCTATATTCTTGGTAGCAAACCACTGGAGTTGTTTATTTGCAAGACTAGCATCGGCATAACTTGCCGCAATATCACCAGGTCTACGTCCAACAATTTTATATGGAATTTTCTTCCCAGAGGCCTTTTCAAAGGCTTCAATTACTTGCAAAACTGAACATCCTTTCCCTGTACCTAGATTTATCACTTCGAAACCTTTTGGACCACTAGACTTCTGATAAACCATTGCCTTCACATGACCTACTGCCAAGTCCGTAATGTGAATGTAATCTCGTACTCCTGTAAATAATAGATAAAAGAACCAAGTAATCCTAGATAAAAAAAGTTGAACGACACCTCGACATTGATATAATTGAAACTCGTGCCAGGTATCTTTGTACATATTGGACTAACCAGTTCCATCAGGTGTATCATAATCGCTTCCATAAACTTGAAGGAATTCTCGTTTCCCTACAGATACTTGTGCTATAAATGGCATCAAATTGTTTGGAATTCCATTTGGATCCTCACCGATCTCTCCCGATGGATGTGCACCAACGGGATTAAAATATCTCAGAGAAATTGCAGACCATGCCTAAAAAAAATATAATGTTAGAATCTAATGTAAATATCGGAATATAACAATATGTATATATTATATTATTTACCTTATTCGATAGACATAGATCCTTAAGAATTTCTTCTACCATGTATTTTGTTTTTCCATAAGGATTGGTGCAATTACCCGTCTTCATACTCTCAACTAGAGGCAATTTTTCTGGAACTCCGTATACGGTTGCGCTACTTGAATAAATGAAATTCTTTACATTATTCTCTTGCATTACTTCCAAGAGATTTAATGTACCGCCTACATTTATTTTATAATACTCCAATGGTATTTCACAAGACTCGCCAACTGCCTTTAATGCAGCAAAGTGTATAATGCATTGAAAACGATACTGAAATTCAAGATGAAATTGAATAACATGATGATATTACAATAATCTTCTAATATTGCTAGTCTTGTATTGTACCTGTTTAAAGACTTTATTTAGTGCGTCTTTATCAGTAATATCACAATCAATAAAGTTTACTTTTTTCCCTGCTAGCTTCTCCACTCGGAGAATACATTCAGGCTTATCAGCTGATGCTCCTACAAAAAATAATATTTGTAAGATTTTTTTAATGATGAGACCTTTCCAGAGTATTCAGAAAGATGTGCAATAACTGGATAAAGGTTTATTTTAATATTTTACAGAGTATTAGTCAGAGCACATGACAAGATTATTTCTTGAAAGTGATTATTTTCAAACTACCTTATTTTTAAATAGGTCTCACCTTTGTAAGCATTCTTAAGGTTATCAATAACCACCACCTGAAAATCTGCAATTAGAAGCTCCAATACTGTATGAGAACCAATATAACCAGCACCCCCAGTTACCAATACGTTCCATGGTGTATCGGCCATTGAAGATATGTTCTCCTGTCTTTTTGTATTTTAAAATGTTATATTATATTCTACAATGCAAGCAACTCTACATTTGATAGAAGTTTAAGTTAATCAGTAAAAGGCAGTAGGAGGTAACATGTGTAACTAAAGATAAAGAGAAACGTGATAAACATGATTCTCATATATACATGGGTATTTATAACTAGTGATATTACAAATACTATATAAAATATATATTGATCTAAGATCTGTAATACTCAAACGTTTTCAATAATATCTAATATATCTTACTTAAAAAAGCAGATGTAATAATATCAAATTACCATTGTGAATTAAATTATTATAAAAAGAATAGTCCAACATAGAAAGTCAATATCATAAATTTACTAAATTATCAAAAGACACTCCAATAAAAATTATCAATTTTATCCTCATATTATCAGCACCAGGAGTAATAAACCTTATAGATGTTACACGGTTATAACAAAATACAGTTTTGAAATGCATAAATATGTTCAAGGAATTTGTTCCGATGCAGAAAATCTTTTAGCCTTCAAAAACGAAAATACTTTAAAAAATGTTATATCTGTAAAGTACTTTCAAATAATAAAACCCTCTGCCAGAAGTTACACTTGGAGCAAAATCGTGGAACTAACCTCACGGTTCAACTGACGCAGGCAAACTAAGTTTAACACCAGACGACGATCAAGAAGAAATAACATTTCGTTACATCACTGTGTAACACCTTCCCATTGACCGTCGGAAAGTTAGCGTCAAAAGATAAAAATTTACGTTCTTAATGCTTAAAAAACTGCTCCATACGTTTTCTCTAATTTCTCCGCGGCTAGTATACAATGATTAAAAAAATATTCATTAGCCCCTTGGCTTAGGATTTAATTTTCAACGTGCGCCAATATCAACAATTCTATCACCATTCGTCGAGCCATTTCACGATTCGGCTGTTTCATTCCTCAGCCTTACCCTCCATAAAAATTCATCCATCGTTAATTCTAATCCCCGCTAAAACATTCCGTTATTATTTTCCTGAATACCTCATGCTGTTTAATTTAAAAAACCCTAAATCATAAAAATCTTACCTTCATCAATCTTTCCATCCTAAACTCCCGTTAATTAACTTCCACATGCCACCTTTCTTAAGATATATAAAGCGGACATCCCTTAGCGTATATCAGTTAGTAGCCCGAGAATCATACACGAAACTTTTCACGAAAATACACTCTTCAACGAAGATTTTAATTATTAAAAATCCATCGATATTTTCTTGGAACCCACATAAAATATAAATTTCTTAGGAGACCACTCTTTGCGATCGTAACACTGAGCGCTCGAAACAGCGACTAAAATTATCTGCGAAACTGCCCCGTTTTGTTTACCTATGACCTACCACGTGCTTTGTCGTTGTTATATTCATTTTTGGCCCAATCGGCCTACACCAAACGTGTTTGAAAATGAATCGAGACAACGATGATCGCAGCATTCTCGGCTCATCTTCGCATACACCTGTCACAGGTATATTTGAAAATGAATTACGTTTGCAATCGGCCCAAGAGAAAATAAATTTTTACTTGAAATTTAACGATGCTTTACAAAAATATAAAACAGATTACGGAGCAGAATGGAGCAAATTGAGAGCAGTTAATTCATTAAGAAAACCATACGAAACTCTGCTTAGTTATTTGGAATAGCAATACAAAATATTTTTCTGTTTTAATAAATACTTTTTAATCATTGTATAATAGCAGCGGAGTAAGTTTTTAGGGATTATAAATATATAAATTTGTATCTTTTGATGCTAACTTCCCGACGGTGTACCAGCGTGTGTATTTTCTGTTAACGGTACGAAGTGTTCGAAGATTTGTCTCAGAATTGATAACAGTTCATTCAACGGTAAAGAAAAATATTATTTTATCAACGGTAGAGATTTATCAGAAGGGTAGCAGTGTCATCTACTGGAGAAAATGCATAAAAACGGGGCGTGCTTGTCTGATTGCGTCATAAGAGAAACCTCGATTTTCCCAGCTATCCGTCAGTAGTCAGCCATCTTGTTCTCGGCGCAGGAACATCGAAAGTAGTGCGCTGTTTACGGCATTCGAAATTCAAAATGTGCTAAGTGCTTGAGTGTTGCGTTTCAACGGAAGAAAAGGTGTTAAGATCCAAGAGAGTCTAGGATCATTACGACGAGAACAGTCATCGCGTCCGGAAGATACGGCAAGTAATTTTGAAAATAACCGTGGGACTAGTTGAAAATGGCGCGTGAATGGGCCGTGGCCGTGTTCGGCGTCGCCCCGCCGCGATTCGGCGAACCTGTTTCGTCCTCGTAGCCAGTCGGTCGAATTGGAACGCGAGTTTACGTGCCTAGTGCCTCAAGTACTGCCCTGCCCATTAGCCAAGAGCAAGAACGAACGTTATCCTTATCAATTTGCCTGAGACATATAACCCTGTGCATTTTAACGTGACATTTCGTGTGACGCTTTTATCGCGGCATTACGCCGTTTAATGGATATCGCGTCCGCATCCTAAGGTGAGTCGACGCGATCCAGTTGGCTTTACCTTTTGTGCTGCTGTATGGCTTACCATGCAACACCACCGACAATATATCATTGTAAACGTTTATCTTTCCAGTTAGATTAACGTTCATATTTATCTAACTCTTAGCTTTTATTTTCTATCCTATTGTCCCTAGTTGGGATTTAACGTACGTCAGATTTTATCCAGATTTACACCATCTGTCAGTGGCTTCAGGAATTTCACGTGTATGAAAGCACAATTTCATTTTATCGCGGTATAGAATTGTTGTGCTGTACTTTCAGTTATTCTTGGTTTATATTATGACTGGTCTAATGACAGTTTCTGTCAAATTTTTGGAAACTCGGACGTAACTATCTTGTCAGACGCAAAGAATGACACGTGCAACAGCGTAGTACATTTTCAAATGTTATTTCTGAGTTTTCAATAGTTTTTTTTTTAATAATCAAATGCGTGATGTTTGATTGGGAACGAATGACAGTTTATTACTTACGCTTTTGTTACGTGCAACCTGGGTCATTACAGACTTCTCCGTGTGCCTTTATAGAATAAATGTAACATAGTAATTCAAGTAGGAGAATTATGCGTAATTAAGGGAAATATGTTTGTTATGCCTGCGTGACCAAACCTGTTGTTCCTGTGAGATAATGGTAACTGTGTCCGAGTCGAATTTCAGTGTGTAACGTCAGGTTGAAACCCGGTAACCGTTAATGATTGCTTCAAGCAAATATGGGCCAATAAAACGGAAAGGGAAAAGAAAAACTGATACATTCTCGTTCCGTTTTAGGTGCTATATAATTCTTATATTAAACAATCTCAAGATAAACGCTATTAACACGCATGTTATGATGGGTCTAGAGGTTAGGTTGCCATAAGGTCTATTGCATTCTTTAGCGAAATATTGACATATCAAACTGATATAAAACAATGTAAAAGTGTTTCAATCGTAATCAGTTTACAAAAATGTCAATGAATCCCCATAATTTTCTCCGAGGATAAACTAAGATCAAAGCCTGTGTATTTACACACCGTCCATGTTTGTAATGTAAAATTTTACCTAGAGATTCATTTTCAATTGCCAATTCAAGTGATTCGAAGTAGTCGAGTAGTTTTCTCAGCTGATATTAGCCAGGCGGGCTTGTCATACTTTGGCGAGAAGCAGTTGTAAGATTCCTCGTTAAAATCAGAACGAGGTGTCTGCAATGGCGTCCATGCGGAGCTAAAGGAGGATAGAAAAGGAAAACATTCGTCCCACTCGTAAGTGGCGTAACGCATTCCCTCTGTTTACAAACATTCCTGCAATAATATTATGATTCCTCCTTGCAGTGATTTTCGGACGAATAGCATCGATGTCGATATTCGTTGCAATAAATTGCAGCAGTCGCAGAATTCGCATGCACCGATACAACACCAACGGCGATTGTGCCGTTAGAATCTCTTTTGTATATACAGAAGTAAACCGGCGTCAGACGACCTTCGCATTTTAGAGAATTAAATGGCTCGGCATGCTCGGGGCTAAGGATGATGTCACGCTTTGGAACATCGGATAAACTGTCAAGCGTCCCTGGAGCTTGAAAATCGTTAAGGAATATAACCTACGTCCGTTACAAAGGCGATAAAGATTTTCTCCGAGCTCAATGCATTTTCACGCTTTAACTATTACAAATTTTCTCTTGTATACCTTGGGAAGAAAGAGCGTGTCCGCTGTACAAATACTGCATTGCTTAGTGTAAGCTATGTAAAAGTATGCCACGATGCTTCCGCTACCATGAGAGTTCCCCGTTAAGTGGGAAACCTCGAAGAAAGGTCAAAAAAGCCGGCGACCCGGTCGCGCGACAACCAATCCAGCTAATTGTCTAACGACTCTAATTTCAACCACTTGCCAGAGATTTATACTTTAATCTTACGATTCTTCCTACCCCGAAGATCCATGAGTTTCGTCGCTTCCACTTCTCTCATCCGTGAGGACCAATTCATACGTTTTAAAGTGCCTTGATGTTGGCGTGGCCATTTTAAATTAGAAAGCTGCATCGTTCGTTTGTAGTAGTACTAACCAGTGTAGATTTTTTTTCAACTTGATAACTTTTTCAAACAACACGCACTCTGTGTTCACGGGGCTAATGCGATATCCGTGTGGTTTTCGCGGTATAGAAAGAAAGGAAAAAAGTTTTTTTCCTTTTTGCTGAGCTCGAAACGAAGAAACTTTTACCCTTCAGTTTTCTTCTTACTCCTGTGAGGGTAGGAAAAAAAAGTTAAACGTTCTATGCGCAAGAAGGTCACGCAATGTTTCAGCTAGACTCTTCTTTACCGACCGTAACCAAATAATTACAACAATATTCATTTTCATTTGAAATTACCTCAGTGCATCTCTGATGACTATCATCGGGGATTCTGAAAATTCGTTATTTTCCATTTCTTGTAGAACAGCCTTTATAGACCTGATAATTGTCTACTAGCGCGTGGGTCGTCACGCACCACAAGTGAATACGTCAAATCCCGACAACTTGTATTTACTTAATATTCTATTGGAATGTTAAACTCGGAAGCCATGCTGGTGAAGATTCATACCATTACTATGCTATCTATAACCTATAAGAAACTGGAGAAACCTATATAGCACTTTCCTAGTGTGTCACGACTTTCAAAATCGGCAGCTTAATTCTAATATTCAGAAACATTCTATGCTACTTATCCACCCAGGAAGCACGGAATTTTGCCTATTGTTAACAAAACTCCTTCAGGTTCCTGACTATGCCAGTTTTTAGATAATTATCTGTCAGGGAGGCTATGCTGGCCTGTCACCTCACAATGAACTTGGAATTGTACTATATTATATACATATTAGATACAGTGACCTAACTATTGTCTGTCATTTATACATTATACATACGTTGTATATACTTTATATGAATAGCACAATGGATATGCAGTCATTGCATACGCAAGTTACCTGTAACACGGGTATTCATATTTAACAGTTTCCTTAGGGCGCGCGATCCCTTTATAAATTTAATACGGCTGTATATACAATAGCGACGTTTAGCTTCAACGGGGTATTTTATAATACCCTCTCACGGTATCGCGATATCGTGATTGAAATAATAATTAATTCGGCAGCAACAACAGATACGTTGCACTGTATAAAGTAGGCCAGATACGTTCTATGCTAATATACATTCCATCTACCTCCGATGACCCTTTGCCGCTATTTAACCTAGAGCAGCACTACTCTAATCAATTGAAATATTAAATCTTAGCGTCAGCATTGACAATTTATTTCTTTCGATTATTTTCCCGTGACTTTTTGCATATTTATTTGATATTATATATTTACAGTACAATTTTCAGCCATTGATCTATGTCTATCAGCCACAGGATGGACTTTTAATTAAACTTGACTAGCTTCACTCGGGCTTGGTGTACCTGAGTCAAATTAGAGTCTCCTTCCTAGCACTGTTTACGCGTCAGCTCCAGAACAAGGCAGACTTATACGTAGTTGTGAATTCTTGGGAATTAAGACGTTATTACATTACAATCCTGTGTCTGAGTCTGCTCTTTATTCTCTTTATTATACCAAACGATCCTAAGGCGTGGTCGTACTCGCTACGGTACTCTTATGTGACTGAATTCACAATGAACTTGGAAGCCATCTTACGTGTATATATATTATCCGTTAACTGACTATTTCATGTCTCCGTATAATACTCTGGCCGACTCTAGCTCCTTTCGATTTTTATTTTTCTCGCTGTCTATACGCAGCAGCACCGATTCACTGTATTTACTGTTTTTAGTACTGTTACAAGATTTTTCTATAATTCTAGACCGAAGTCCACAGTGGCAAGGGAGTCGTCTTTCCTTTGTTTCAAAGCTAAATCGAGCCCATGACCAAAGCATTGTCATGGATTTGACTAGTGTCGAATCTTTTTTGTATACCTTGTTGCTTTCTCAAGAGTGACGTTACTTTTTATTGTTCTACCAGGATGACGGGGGTGTCCTGTATGGATAGTAGAACGTGAAATCACTCCGGAGGATTCGTTGCTTCCTTCACGCAGGATAATCCGTAATGGTCGCCGTTGCGGACACCTGTGGACGGCAGGAAGCTACCTGAATTATTCGTTTTTTTCTTTCTTCCTCGAAAACAATACCCACCGGTACCGTCACGTCCTTTCGGTACACATTAGGAATATTAGACGTGTATCGCAGGTTCTTTTGAGTCACGAACTTTTTCTGTCTTCGTCTACTTCATATATATTTCTATGTTTAGCACGAGACTTTAAGCACCGTTCATACGCGGCTGTACAGTCGGAAGTTGCGTAAGTTAATTGTTCGTCATGTTTCGCTAATTGGATAACTCTGAATTAATTGGAATTTATTATTTCTCATATAATTAAGTCTCGTTACTTTCTTTTAGCCAGAATTCCTCGTGGCAATTTAATGCGACGTTTTTTTCACTTCGTCGCTGATGTCTTTTACCATTGTTTTACAGTTTCAAGGAAAGTGATACACCGGACGGACTAGAAATAGAAATAACTCTGGAAATCTGAGCGCTATCGTTATGTCGGATATTCATGAATCGACACTTCCCGTCGCCGTCGACGCCATCAAATTATCCAAAGCTTTTCCGTCGCGACTTTCGTCACGGCGACGGGTCTGCAAAGCTGGAATCAAGGCGCGGTTTCATCGAAGCCACAATTGCATGGCCTACGTTCAAATGGAGCGACAACTTTTTACACGCTACGTCCTTTAATCTAGAGCTGCTTTTGAAGCGACGAATTCTTTTTATTATTTTTTTTCCACTCTTTGCACTTCTCTCTGATTTTACTTTTCCACGCGACTTTCGACATTTGGGCAGGTACGCAATCGTACTGGTAGTTACGGCTGAGTACAGGGGAAGATAGAAAATTACGAGCGATCGATTCCTCCTGATTTTAATGACTGCGCTGTAATTATGGGCAAACGATGTCGCTAGGGGAGCCATTTGAGTATCGTTCATTGTTCGACGTCTCGACGCCCCAAGTGGATACGGACCGTCGATCTTCAATTATAAACATGCCAGAATTATGTGGTACCGCTTTCACGTGGCTTCCACTACGGATAATCGATAAATTATGAAATTATCTATAAATCGATTTTTTTTTGGGGGGTGTTACGCTTATTTTTTTTCAGCTAAAAATATATTTATTGTTCAATGGACTTTGGACGGAAATTTGTATCGATTTCTAAGACACATAACAGTCGTTCGAAATAACATGCGCGAGAAAACATTGGAATTTTATGTTTTTACTTGTATTTTCTTTATTTACCTTCTATTTCTGTTTACAGTCCTTCGATCGCTTTAGGCTATTTATTTCGAGGATTCGCGATTCATCGATGGTACAGATATCGATCAAACAATTCTTCACGCGATATCTGACTCACGCGACGTTACCTAATCATTGGTAATGTCAATTTAATTTGCGATTACGCGATCGCTTTAGTAAAACGAGGATTTAATGTCGTATTCGCTCGTTGGCAGCCATTCGCGTACGGATTATTATAGGGAGTAGTACTTATCGGTCTTATGCAAATTCATTATAAAAAAAATTTATTTGTCAATTTCTATTTATATCCATTTAGTGATTGGCTCGTTTGGTAAACCGATCATGTATATATGTAAATTTAATTCAATTTACACGTGACGACAGTAAAGTCATTTTGGGTACGAACGTCTGGTGTGAATTTATCTTTAAGCATTAATATTGAAAGTCCGTTAACATTATTTTAGCATTTTTGTAAAATTTTATTATCAATCTTTACAAGAATTTCGCTAAAATATTTATCTTACAAAAAAAATATTTTTCCTCAAAACTCAAGAGCGACGCTCTTGGTTAAATTTCTTAAGGAGGGTTTCTAAGCAGCCACGCACAACGCTTCTGCACAAGTGTGTGGGATTGTCGCGTAGGCGTAAAAAAACGGGTCACGCGACCCTCATTGAAGATCAGCCCTTTGACACACGGCAATCGAAGTGGAAGAGGAGCCTAAGGCGTAAAAAAATGTTGGAAAAAAAAAGAAGATTCTCAGTCGGTATTACAGTCGAGTTTCTTACTCCAAATTTTTTAAATATTGAAAAATGGCCGTGGGTTAAATGAGATTTTCCACTTCGTTAAAGTATTTTATTAATTTCCTTACTACCCTCCGTCACTATCAGGCTGTTTATTAATTAATACAAAATTATACACATGATTTAATCGACGCTACTTCTCGTAACAGCTATTCAGCGGTCCTGTCTATCCAGGACAATTATGTACTCAATGATGATTTAGCAGACAGCCTGATGCAGCTCAGGCCGAACACGATGATACACTGACAATCACGTCATCACGCCGGTAAAGGCGTATTACCTCATCAACCTCATATATATATATATAGAGAAAGAGAGAGAGAGAGTCTGTATACGTATGTAAAGGACGGCCAGTTACAGCGATGACGCCACCTCGCACCTTCCACTAGGTATTTTCGTATATTGAAAACCCGTTGGGCGATGACGAACAGAGAGGTAGCAATTTTATAAAATATCAATTTCTATAATTTTACGACTATTCTAGAAGTCCCAGATTCCCTGTATTATCGAAGAAGAGCCACACGCAACGTAGCCACGATGAAATCAAGATGGTGGAGAAGATTGAGGAATATGGAGGAAAGTCAATAAGAGATACGAGAAGCGTTTCCCTCCCCTCACCTAAATCGTTCAACTAGGAATTTTTCGTCGTCGCGTTTTCAACAATGCGATTGCTACTCTGCCGCTTCGATTTTTTCGCGGGAATCCCGACGACGCAGTGTCTGATTCTGGATTGGGGACGAAGAGAGTGAAAAATAAAAACAGCAGGCAATCTGGCGCGTCTACCGTGCCATAAGGGAGCCTTCACAATGGGATATCAGTATGGATCTGTAATATCGTGTACCAGTGACCTAACTCGATATTACGGAATTAAACGTAAAATTGCTTTTTCCGCGGCCATTCTTCGACGCGGATTCGGTATCGTCTGCGGGAGATTCGTCAGCCATTTTTTTTTAAATCTTCTTTATTACTCTTTAATAGTTTCTTTATACGTCCACTCACGAGTTCAATTAATCGTAATCTTGTACTGAATATATATCTTGCATATATGCATATATGTAAATCAACAAGCAAGAGATGCACGAGAAGTGAATTAGCGCAACGCAGCTAAGAATAGAAAGGAAAAAAAAGATTTTTATTTATTCTCACGATACATATAGTCTAAAAGATTTCCAAATCGTCAGTCGCGTCTCTAATGTTTTATTAGAGAAACTCTTATCTCGCATTGGACGCTCTCATTTTTTAAAATCCAACGCCTTTACCTTATCGGTAGCAGATATCAAATTTGTCGTACCGTATGCCAGTATAGGTAATTTTGTATTTTTCCTCCGTAACGACTATGGAATGCCAGGGACGCTCGTATCAATCGTGGACCACTGATTCCTCGCAATTGACGATGAATGACGGCCGAGAAATGTCATTGCGTAAGGCGACGTTCACACTGAGCTGGTATTACGGAGTGGCACTGCGAATCGACGAGCGTGTCGGTCAGGGCCAGCAAGTAGTTTGTAAAAGTACCAATCGTACCGATGGGAAAGTCTCGTTAGATCGTAAGACAAACTTTTCATGTACTTCGCGTGTGGTTTGGGTTTGCTTTATGTACCTACGTATACACACGTTAACCACTTTGTCTACCTTATGCCGCGTCCACAGTTCTGCCTACGCAGAAATTATCGTTAAACGGCTCGAGCTGGGGTCCCACTGAGATAGTCGTAGTAAATAGTCAGAGCCCGATATACTACTTTGTCACAGGTGTATACTATACCCAGGGAAAGGTCAATGACCTACGAGCGTTTCCACAGGGCGTTTCACCTAAAACGTAACAGTTAAGTTTGACAGCTGTCATTTACGTGTAGTCATTGCGGCTCAATCGTTTGGCCATGCCCGACAGTAAAAAGCGAGTCTGGTTCTTGTGTGTTCACTGATTGGCAATTTGGTCGAGTGAGGTGAAACGATTTGACCTTGATAAGACTTTTCGTAAGGGTCAAGAAAGACTTTATCGTGTTTTTTTTTTGACCATTTCAAAATATTACTGACATCTGTCCATTTCTTATGGCATGTATATGGTGGAAGGCTCTGTATATGGTTTTTTGTATCACGCAACGTACACCCCATACTCAATACGATCAACCCCTTTGAGTTCTAGAAAGGGGGTTGCGTAGTAGTTTTATATGGTCACCCTATCTAACCTCTAGTATCGCGTAGCCGTTGCGTAGTACGCGATGCAGACGTAAGTCGTGCGGGCCTTTCATTAAGGAACCTTTTGTAAATTCGAACTGTGTACTACTCGAGATCCTTTTATAAGGAATATTGTACGGAGTAGGCGCGTGGGACATTTTGAAAGTTTTTCTTACTGTTAACAATGCACGTCTCGAGTTTATATTTTACGCAATGTATACGCAGTATCAGTCGTTATCGTATCTAAAGGGACTGAGTTCGTTTATATATGTTAACCGATACAGTGTAAGAGATACTGTAAGCGCTTTGAAATCACTGGTCTGATGTTTTCATGAATCCATAGAATTTTCCTATAGGAGCATTTCTTATAAACAGTGAAAACGTTTTGTATTCTTAAAATTGCTATCTTCGGTGTGTTTGTCTTTCTACGTTTTTGTCCTTTGGGTGAACACTGAAGACAGATACAAATGCGATAGAACCTTGTCCGACTATACAATTCGTTCATATTATTTTGCATGTTAAAGTAAGGATCGCCTTTGTGAAAACCTTCGTGCTCGATGCACAAGGAACGTACTGTCTTTTCTAGTATGCGGACCAGTACCGTTTGGAGTAACTGTAAATTAAAACCTGCGTTTCGTAATAGTCGTGATGCATCATTGGCTTGAGACAGTTTGAAACGACAGTCTTTATGGCTGTTTCTAAGTATTTTTTCTTTGCAACTAAGATTCAAGGTTTTTCTTCAATTTTCTTACCGATTTGTTCTTTCTTGCTGATGCTGCTCCTGTACTGCCCATGGAAACTGCGGGGCTGGGGTTTCGCAAATGGTTTCTTAGCTATTGGAACTGCCGAGGAAGGTTGGCGAAGAATAACCTTTCTTCCCCTATGCTCTACCTTTCATTAATAAGGAAAAAGGAAACCCTCGTGGTCTATTCTATGGAACTGTAAAAGCTTCCAGAAATATTGATTATTTCTCGACACGGCACCCTCTAGTCTAGACAGAGTCTATACTCGGTTATACTAAAGTGTCATGCGATCTTTTTCTACACGCCACATAGTTCTTACTGAAATTGAGAACATGGCCGAGAATTTTTTTTTTAATTATCAAGACAATGCGTCCTGACTTCCTTGTACTTGTTTGTCGAATTTTCTCGATTTTTTACTTTATGCGTTACTGCGAGAGATTGCTTTGTATCGGTGAATCATTTTTTGAATTTAATTAGGTCATTTGATTAAGTGAGTTCATGCGCATTGATCAATGACTTGATCCAATTTTGGACCACTCGAGTAATTTTGAATTTTATATTTCAGGACACAGGGCTGAAACATGCCGGAAGAACAGAAATCGGGTGGCGGGGCGGCGGAAGTTATGGCGGCGGAAAATGGTACCGGAACCAGCTCACCCAGCAAGAGTCCAATTAGCAAAGGGAAAACTGCAGTGGCCAAGGTTACTCTACTCGATGGCACCGTCAAAGACTTTAGCATCGATGTGAGTCGACCTTAATTGCTGCTTTACTTTCAAACAGGAAAGCTGTACTCGAGAGCTCCATTATATACTGGAGCGCTCCTCTTGGAAGAAAGTTAATTATATCCGTTGGCCTGTTAAGTTATTATCTTATAAAATAGACGTGGATGCGTCTACGAACGTCTCTCAATTATAATTTTAAGACCTTGCGCTTCGTCCTGATCTCAGGAGTAGCTCTCTAAATTTACACGCGGTTTTAGCTTTTGATACGAACTTATCAGTCATCCTTTGAGATGCTTCGTTGATCTATTTATAGAGAAAAAAAACATCTGATGTCTAGTCCGAATCGATAGTCAAAGTTTTTAGTAAAATGATTCATATATGGTAATTACTTGATAAATTATTTTATTATTGTAGCATAAGTTCTTACTAATGTTGCTGTTACGCTTTGGGTCTTGATTCATAATTTATTAATAAACTGATGTCATTCAATGATGATCAATATTTCAAAGAAAGAAAAACCGCAATTTGATAACCAACTTGTTGTTGGATATGATGTCATGCATTACGAATCTTCTTGCTATTTTAAATGGACTTTGTAATATTAGTTATTGACACAACGATCAAGTCCTAGTAGGAATTAGGAATTATTTATTTATCTAATATTATTGCATGTGTCAAGATTGATTATAGCTTTAATGTAACGTAAACGTTTCTGTTGTTTAATTTTGACAGAGGAAAGCAAAGGGTCAGGACCTCTTGGACAAAATATGCAAGAGTATGAATCTTCTGGAGAAGGATTACTTTGGTCTCATCTACGAGGACAGGCATGATCCACGTAATTGGTTAGATCTTGATAAGAGGATTACAAAATTTCTAAAAAGTGGGTATAATTTTACTTCACTCAAATATTGCATACGACGGTTAAATAATATGCTACTTGATTCTTTGTCCAGATGAACCGTGGAAGTTCAGTTTCGAGGTCAAGTTCTATCCTCCGGATCCGGCACAGCTCCAGGAAGATATTACACGTTATCAGTTTTGTCTGCAAATCAGGAACGACATCATCACAGGTCGTCTGCCATGTTCCTTCGTAACACATGCTCTGCTCGGTTCGTATCTCGTTCAGTCAGAGGTTGGCGATTACGATCCAGAGGAACATGGCAGGACGTACCTGAAGGACTTCAAGTTTGCACCAAAACAATCACCCGAACTGATAGAGAAGGTCATGGACCTTCACAAAACACACAAGTCCGTAGCTCTGATTACAGATTTTCTACTTTTGTCATAAATGGAAAGAAGATTACGTGAACGATTGTCAATTTTCCAGAGGACAAACACCAGCCGAGGCTGAACTGCATTATTTGGAGAATGCAAAGAAATTAGCCATGTACGGGGTAGATCTTCATCCTGCTAAGGATTCCGAAGGTGTAGACATTATGCTAGGTGTATGCTCTTCCGGTCTTCTGGTCTACAGAGACAGACTGAGAATCAATCGATTCGCCTGGCCTAAAATATTGAAGATTTCCTACAAGAGACACAACTTTTATATCAAGATCAGACCTGGGGAATTCGAACAGTTTGAATCCACCATTGGTTTCAAGCTGGCGAATCACAGAGCCGCTAAGAAATTGTGGAAAGTCTGCGTGGAGCATCACACTTTCTTCAGGTATAAAAACTCTAAATTCCATTTCTATTATCGAAGCCTCACAGCAATCTCTGATCTAAAATATCCCGTTATTCAGGCTCATGAGTCCAGAGCCTGTTAAGAAAGTCGGATTAATACCTCATCTGGGATCTCGCTTCCGATATTCCGGAAGGACTCACTACGAGACGAAGAAGACTCCCATAGACAGGCAGCCACCGCAATTCGAAAGATCTCTGAGTGGTCGCAGACTCACGTCACGAAGCATGGATGGTAAGATTTAGCATTAGCGAATCCATTGTAATTCTTCTTTATTAAATTTTCTTCTGCGGGGTTCATTGTCTTCTGAGGATCTGCGAGAGGTACGACGAACACTGGGATAAGAATTAGAATTCTTACTGACTCTTCGCTATGCCACAAGTGCCTTTCTATATTATCCAGCTACCGAGCTCTCATCATAGTACCATGTCGTTCAAAAAAGTCTGACCTATCTCCACAGCTTTGGGCGGTCCAAGGCCAGTCGAAACTTATGGTTCTGAGCCAAGCAAACGACACACCATGAGCTATGAACCCGACATGATACCAGACATGGACCACATAGACCAACAGCGACCTAGTCCCATCAAGAAGCAAAAGGAAAAGGTAAGAGTACCTTACATTCTCTCACGAATATCATTAATTAGGATGCCAGTCGTGCATTTGATAGAGACACAATAGATGTGCATGAATCCTTCATGCGATCCTCTCGTATCTTTTTAAAGAAATAATCAATTTTCAAAAAATCTCCACCCTGCGCGCGTTCAGCACATTCAAATAAAGATACACCCTAATGATTCATCAGCAGCATCCTCGGGGTGCCTGGTTTAATCTTTTGATGAATATTCTTATTCGAATGTGCACTATAAATTCATAATGAGAATCGTTTTTTCTGGAAGGCGGCTGTGTGAAAATTAGACAATGTGTAACACCAATTGGCTCACCGTTAATGAGAATGCATCTTAAACAAATCATCAATCAATCACTGTGCACCATAAATTTCAATTATGATTCAATATCGTCATTCGTAGCAGTGGCATGTCACTGTTGTGTACACCACGTGCTAGACGTGGCCGTATATTTTTATAGACACGTTGTACTCTGTTACTACATGTTCATCTCCTACGATCGTTAACGAATTGCATATGCGAATGAGCCAGCACAGCATCCTTAAAAATTTATGAATCTTT
This sequence comes from Trachelus troglodyta, assembly GCA_030142635.1. Lineage (NCBI taxonomy): Eukaryota > Metazoa > Arthropoda > Insecta > Hymenoptera > Cephidae > Trachelus > Trachelus troglodyta. The sequence goes on along the minus strand of JARQTJ010000117.1, from coordinate 28,118 downwards.
TTCTTTTCACAAACCCTTGCAATTCCTCAACGATTATTTTTGAGTTAACCATACTCGTCATCCACTTGATTGTGCTCTATAGATATCGAAGTCAGGTGCGACATGGAAATCATTGATATAAGATATCCTTCGTTGTAACAAACCCCCTCTTTCTTTACCTTAATTTATCAAACTCGCTAAATGCCCCTTTTATTTTTATTTATTATTTATTTTTATTTAATACCCTTCTTCGCGAACTTGCAAAAGTCTTCTTGACCTTCCGTACGTATCACCTGCCCGGTCTCTAGAGCTTTTAGCCATAACGACTAACTGACACATAACTAACCGATAGCTGACACGAAAAACAAGCGCTGGAACAACCTCAGCCAGCAGTACCAGTAGCCTGGAAGGGGAGTATGACGCCGATCGTGGCAAAAAGGTACAAATAAGAATTCACCAAGTCCATCCCCGTCATGCATCGCCACATTACACTGTAGTACTCAAATATATATATATATAAATATACATATAGTTATATCGTGTGACCATTTGGTGTTTTCAAAGTTTGTCTCGAAATGCATGCCCCGCTAAAACGACTCGCAGTTCCCGCAGTAATTTTTCCACCTGGTCCAGTATCAGAGAACTTCTCGTGAGCTTCCTGGGGACGAGATCGTATGTAAGAAATTGTGCTTAGGAAGGTCGCCGAGCAAGTTCATGACACTGGAATCTAGGTTTGCCTTTCAGATATCTTGGAGCCCGGACTCCATTAAATGATATTATTATTGTTATATATATTTATACGTGTAGCATGCGAAAAACACATTAATGAAAAAAGAAAAGATATAAAGGCGAAATACAAATTTATAATTCGCGTAGTATTACAGTACAGCTTTTTAAAGCTTCTCGAAGACTTAGCTTTTGTCGTTGCATGAGGCCACGTGTGACTGTGTTAATCTAATTGTAGAAACCGATCGGAGGAATCGCGGTACTACCGCCCGGTGGTCTCTCGAAGAAGAAGAAGGATAAACAGAACGAAAACGAAAAGGAGAACCACAATGATCTCAACAATTCCGATTTGATAAACGAGAGCGCACTGCTCGACAGCAGCGACGATAAGTCGCCCAGTAAAAAGGAGTTAAAAAAGAAAGATAAGGAAACACCCGAGAAGCGGGACAAGGAAAAGAAGGAGAAGGTCAAGGTAAGTTTCCCTGGCAGTAACTGGGAAAGTTCAGAGGGTACCTTTGAGAGGGACGATCACTTAGTTTCCCTGTCAGACGGATTCAAGGGAAAATTTCAGACAGGGTCTATGCGCATCCTTACGGACGTATACACGTACCAACTATTGTACTTAGCGAATAGGGTTCAGGAAAACGGGTGAAAGATTGATTCTTTTTTTTTTACTCACACCCTGTAGACAAACTTTAAAGATATACACGGTGCGACCTTTACGTCCTCGCGAATTCGCACGAGGATGAAATATGATTGTTTTTGGAATCGAATGTTAGCTACATTAAAATACGTGGTCTTATTCAGTCTCGTGATGAACGTGTAGATAAATACTTGGCTTCGTTCTTAGTTATGTACACGATTAGTTATCATATGTCCTAGAACTCGTATTTGGACACGTAGCATGTACAGTACCTTGTATTCGCATGTTTTTGTTTATTATAAAAGAGTCCGGTTGGTGGGTTCCTGTTTGGAAAAAGAGACAAGGACTCGAAGCAGAAAAAGCAAAAGAAAAACAAGGAACTCGACGAGTCGACCGACAAGAGCGACGCCGAGTCGAATCTATCTGTATCTGAGAAGCGCGCCAAGACGCCAGAAGACAAATCCAAGAGCGAGAAGGAACAGGGTTCACCCAGGTATACGAAACCGTATGATTACGAAGAGACGGAAAAGTCATCCACGAGGAAGCCCTTTACACCGTATGGATTCTCTTATGAGGATAGACCAGCGTCGCCAGGAGTTCACGATCAGCAGTCGCCCTCTGGAGCCAGTAGAAAGGCTACAGGGTTGGCCTTCAATTATGCACCTGGGGAAGAAAAGAAACTCGTGGAATCTGCGGAAAAACGTAAAACCAAGGACTCCGATGTTGCTAAGACACCAGCTGGTTTAAGAACGCCAGGTCTTAACTACGTCGAATCGGCTGGACTTAAGGAACAGCTAAAAGCTAAGCCTGAGACCGATATCAAACAAGCAACATCCGCTTTCATAGCTGGTGAACTACAAAATTTGGATGCTTTAAGCCGAGGAGGTGTGATCCTACCAGGAACAACCGAATCAAAGCCTGAATATCATGTGCTACCTTTACCGGCCGGGTCCAAGGTAATCGGAGGAATAATTTACACGAAGGAAGGTAAACCGCTGGACCAGAGTACTCTTGGTCCTGAAGGAAGTAGAATTATCGATGGAAAAGTATGTGGAAAAGATAGAAATCCTATTAAGAAATCTGACTTTGGTCCTCATGGTACACACGTAGTAAATGGTATAGTTACCGGAAAGGATGGCAAGAGCTTATATCAGGAAATTGTTGGTACCGATGGTAACAGCATAAAAAATGGTATCATTTATGGTCCGAATGGACAAGTACTGAACAACAGAGCCCTGGGTCCGGATTTTACTCTAGTGAAGGATGGTAAGGTTGTTTCTAAAAACGGTAAACCTTTCCATCTTGATAAACTTGGGTCAGATGGTACGTACATCAAAGAGGGACTTGTGTTTGCTCATGATGGTAAACCTCTGACACAGGGATCTTTTGGAACCGATGGAGACTACATCGTGGGAGGTATAGTTTGTAACAGTGACGGTAAACCACTTAACCAAATCGCAGTACTTCCTGACACGACTTACGTATCCGATGGTTTGATTCATGGACGGGATGGAAAACCTTTAGCGAGCGGTGACCTGGGTCACGAAGGAAATTTCGTCACGGAAGGCAAGGTGTACTCCAAGGACGGAAAGCCAGTCAAGAGCGAATCTTTTAGCTCGGATGGTTCTACTATTAAGGATGGTATTGTCTATGGTAAAGACGGTAAATTCCTTAATCAAGGATCCTTACTTCCTAATGGTGCTCATCTAAAGGATGGTAAAGTCGTCGGGAAGGACGGGAAAGTAATAAAGCATGCCTTCTACAAACCGGATGGCAGTTTTGTCAAGGACGGTATTATTCATGGAAGGGATGGCAGACCTCTTAGTCAGATTCCGCTGATTGCTGATGGAGCTTTTGTTAAGGAGGGAATATTTTATGATAAGAATGGTAAACAACATAAACAGAGTCTCTTCAAACCGGATAATATTGTTATTAAAGATGGCGTTGTATATGACTCCGAGGGAGTACCTCTGTCTTTTGGATTCCTAGGACCAGATGGTCTTACCATCAAGGATGGTGCTGTCCTTGGTAAAGATGGTAAACCGGCCAAACAAGATTCTTTCGGCTCAAACGGAAATTACATAAAGAAAGGAGTGATCTATGCAAAGAACGGTAAACCACTGAACCAGGATTCTTTGGTTCCTGAAGGTGCAAGTATTAAAGACGGTAAAGTGTACAATAAGGATGGTAAACTGATGAAGACAGCTTTTTATAAACCAGACGGTAGCTACATTAAAGATGGATATATTTATGGAAAGGATGGTAAACCATTGAATTTGAGTTCTGCCTTGCCTGCGGATAGTTACATAACTAATGGTATAATATTCGACCACAATGGAAAGCCTCTGGATAAGGATACCTTTGGCTCCGATGGCTCTTATGTGGCAGCTGGATTAATTTATGGAAAGGATGGAAAGATTGTTGCGGAAGGAGCATTTGGACCTGATGGTAATAAGATCAAGGATGGTCTCATCATTAGTCGAGATGGTAAACCTTTGACTCAGGATGACAAGGGTCCTGATAACCTAGCTATCAAAGAAGGTAAAATCGTTGATGCCCAAGGAAAACCCAAGAATCAAGGCTCACTGGTACCTGATGGTTGCTACATTCAAGATGGAATAGTTTACGATCAGAACGAACAGCCTCTGAAGCAAGGAGCTTTTAGACCTGATGGTACTTATATAAGAGACGGTCTTGTTTACGGCTGGGGCGGTCAGCTCATGAACACTGGAACAGAATTGCCAAGTGGGTGTTATGTGGAGGAAGGTAGACTCTATGGTAAGGACGGACAACCATTGAATCACAGCTCATTCGGTAGCGAAGGAAGTTTCATTCAGAATGGATTCATTTATGGGAAAGACATGAAGCCTTTGCAACGTGGAACTTTTGGTACTGATGGTAGCTACATTCAAGATGGTACGATATATGCTCCTGATGGTAAACCATTGAATAAGAAACAATCCATCATCACTGTTAGTCTTGTTCGGTATGGTTTGATCTATGGAAAGGATGGTAAACCATTAAAGACTGGTACTTTCGACGCTGAAGGTAGTGTCGTGAAGAATGGTAGGATTTATGAGCGCAGTGGGCAACCTTTGAACCAAAACATTTATGGATCTGATGGTAATTTCATAAAGGATGGTTTGATTTATGCACGCAATGGTAAACCACTTCAGAAGGGACCACTTCCTGCGGAAACTAGTTTCATCAAGAATGGAAAGGTTTTCGAATCTAATGGACAACCTTTGACTCAGGAAGCATTTGGTCCAGAGGGTCTGAGAATCGTACAGGGTATTGTTGTGGATAAGGCTGGAAAACCTTTGAAGCAGGCAAACTTTGACACCGAAGGCAATGTGGTTAAGGATGGAATTATTTACAATGCTGCAGGGAAACCATTGGATAAGAAATATACTGTCTATACAATTACGCTCGTTAGAAAAGGCTTGGTCTGTGATAAGAATGGTAAACCAGTGACGAATGCTCCATTCGGTGAGGATGGAAGTTTCGTAAAGGATGGAAGGATCTACGATAGAGCTGGAAAACCGTTGAATCAAGAAATATTTGGAGAGGATGGTGGTTTCATCAAGGATGGTCTTGTTTATGACAGCACGGGCCATCCTCTGGATCAGGAACCCATTTCTGACGAAACATCTTACATTGAGGATGGCAAGATCTTTGGACCTAATCGTCTGCTTCTGAATCAGGAGAGATATGGACCAGAGGGTTATAGGGTCGTGGATGGTATTGTCGTGGACAAGTCCGGTCAGCCTCTGAAGCAGGGAAGCTTTGGATCAGATGCCTTCATCAAGGATGGTAGAGTTTATGGAAGTGACGGAAAACCACTCTTTAAGAAATTCACTGTCATCACGATAACCATGGTTAAGGAAGGTTTAGTTTGCGACAAGAATGGAAAACCTCTGACCGAAGGACCATTCGGTACTGATGGTAGTTTCGTTAAGGATGGTAAAATCTATGACAAGACAGGGAAACCACTGAATCAACCATCCTTTGGTACCGATGGCAGTTTCATTAAAAATGGTATTATCTGTGCAAGAGATGGTAAACCTTTGGAGCAGGGGACTAGCACTCAGGAGGAGGATCAAAATACTTACATAGATGATGGTAAGATCTACGACATTACTGGACAACCCTTAACTACCGAGTCCTATGGTCCTCAAGGACACAAGGTGGTCGCTGGTGTCGTTTATGGACGTGATGGAAAACCACTGAAGTCAGGACAATTCGGTTCAGAAGGTAGTTATGTCAAAGATGGAAAGGTCCTTGGCAAGGATGGAAAACCTTTGACCAAAGAGTCCCGACTGGTCACTATAACATTCGTGAAATACGGTTTAGTCTGCGATAAGGATGGAAAACCATTAAATGATAAACCATTCGGTGACGATGGCAGCTATGTCAAGGAAGGCAAAATATTTGGACCTGACAATAAACCTCTAAATCTGGAATCATTCGGATCCGATGGCTCTTACATAAAGGAAGGAGTAATCTGTAGTAAATATGGTAAACCACTAGATCAAGGTCACATGGGTCCCGAGGGTACTTATGTAGAGAATGGCAAAGTATATGGAGTCGACGGGAAACCACTTACTCAAAATCCATTTGGTCCTGAAGGATGTCAAGTTGTTTCTGGAATTATTTACGGCAAGAATGGTAAACCCTTAAATGAGACCAACTTTGACACTGATGGTAGTCATGTCAAAGATGGTTTAATTTACTCTAAGGATGGAAAACCAGCCAACAAAGACAGTCTTTCTCATATCTACAAAATAGTCTACATCACAAAACACATTGTAGTTAAACCTGGTGAAGATATCAGCAATTTAGTGACCAAAGCAAAACAAGGATTCTACGATGACCCAAGATACAGAAATATCACATCGATGAGTTCCTTCGGTAAGGATTCCAAATCTTATCCAGTATCTGGTGGTGCTTATGAGAGTGGCTCTGGTGAAGACAGTGATGACGACCTGGAACAGTATGGCGAAGGCAAAGGAGATATCATGAAGGAACTCAGAGGTGCACCTAAGATAAATATTCCAAAATTGAAAAAAGCCACAGTACCAGTCACCACACCGACAATAGTGAAAACCACTACGAAGCAATCTGTTGTCAAGGATCAGGAGGGAGTCACCCAGAATATCGAAGAAAAAGTTGAGGATCTGACACCAGGAGGCACAGGACACATTACTGTTTCTACTCAAGTGAATAAGGTGAAAAGCTTTGAAAACAAAAATCAAACATCCAATCACCAATGCGATACTTACCTGTTGAGAACTTTACCTGAGGAACTTGAAAGTCTGACTTTATGTTTAACGTCTTTTTTTATTATTCAAACAACTTTCTGAGATTTCACGCAAAGTTCTCAAAGAATAGCCGCATGAATCTTTATAACAAAAAAAAATGCACCAATTAACATCAAGATCTGAAAAAGGGATTTGTTGCTGGGAAGATCGTTCATCGATGTGCTTTGGGAATATTGGTATTGCTGTGGACATTTTACATATTTGCGTTAATTCGTTAAGGCGAAATTGCTGTTAAGTACAAAAAAAAACCGATATTCTTTCTCTCTATCTCTCTCACCTACTCATATACTGGGTCATAATGAGCCACCGTCTATTAAATTAAAACTTCATTAATTATCAATTTCATCAGTCGGTATTGTTTTCGGTTTTTCTTTTGTACTTCTTGGTAGTTTGCATTTGCAAGACTTTTGACAATGATTGCATCCTTGCATGACTTGCATGTTAATGACGCTACTTAGAATAATAATGCAATATAATAAGCAATAGTAAAATGCTTGTCAATTTCGCATAACATTGAAATGGGTGAGTTTTTCCTTTCTCATACAGCTTTTAGTTTAAAACATAGGCTAGATAACTATATTTACATGAAATTGCTCAAAATTTATATTAACAACATCCCCGACATAACAATTCTGTACTAACACTCATAACATTTTAGTATAGTTTTGCATTTAACGACAGCTTTACATTCTACTATCTGATATACTGCAACCATTGCATTGAATGTTGGAAAACAAACTGAAATCTAAATAATCAATATTTTGCACTCTTTATTAAAACAGTAAAATTGGTTTGTTTTATAACATATATAAATTTTATCATGACACATTAGTTACGCAGTAGTTGTATTTAGGCAGAGGCACCTGATGACGGTAGAGCTCCATACATGACAGCAACCGCTGTAACAACACGTACAGCAACGATGCACGAGGATCTGGAAAAGAATCAGAAGACAAGTCAGGTTTGTCATTTTAATTATCATTCAGATCTTACGTTTGCATACCGAATATTGTATATCAAAATTAAAAATGAATATTTAAGATAGAAAAATAATCATAGCAATTATATTCCAAATTATTGCTAATACCTTCTGTGGTCGTTAACTTTATATAAGGACTATTAAATGCTCCTTTTGATAACCTTTCTTTGTATGACAAGCCAGAAATGTTGTTTTGCTTTAGTTGTTCAGCAGCTTGTTACTGTTGTTTTCTTTTAATATCAGGTCGAAGAGAAAACAGTAGCCCACACAACTGCTACCAGTGCTACCAGGCAAGAGCAACGTGTCGTTACCCAGGAAGTGCGAACAACCAGTCATGTACTGTCCGGAGAACAGGTAACATTTGGGTCAATTAAAAAAATGATTGCAAAATTAAAAAAGAACCATATAATAATGGCTACACCGTAGCATGGCTATTAAACATGGTGAACATTTACTAAGCATCTGTGTACATTGCTCTAGCTGTATATTATCTTAACTGTCTTAATTTTATTTTATCATAAGGTTCATGTCGGTATCATACAAAATTTAATTTTGGACACGTTCATGTACGTTTCACTTAAGTTAATATCCTTGGTAATTTGTACAAACGACTAAATTATTTGGTTTATGGTATTACATTTTTTTTTTATATAATCATCAACGTCGAGCTGGTATTATCAGCGTTGGCTTTTTTTGGTTTACCCATCGGCCACGTCGTTAACTTGATTTAATTTTTTATTTCGTAATTAATTTCGATTGCTTGGCCTAACACATTGCATGGCGTAGCTGGTCTCGAGACGACTCAGTACATCCAGTTCGAGCAGTGGTGATTCAGGCACTCCCATCGATCTTGACGACGATCAACAGGCTTTCTACAATCAGTATTATCAGGTAATTCATACATCATTTCGCTAATTGAAGCGATTCACTCGTCGAACTTGCTCGCAACGGGGAACCTCCTCTTCTTCTGTCCTTTTCCGATGTAGAGAAAGCTGTCACAGAGGTAATTGAATGCTTGACGAGGAACACGTTTTAATCCTTGTAAATTTTTTTCTTATCTATCTGCATCTTCTACGTTTTCTATGATCGTTATTGAATATTTGCATCACTTCTAATCACTGGAACGACTGTATCGATGTAACCACTTTATGCTGTATACTGTCATACATTACACTTTGATACATTAATTTTTTAAGGACTACTGAAAATATTCTGTGTGTATATACCTTTATTTTATATTGTTGGTGACTCTTAGACCTACTATGGTGCTGGTTCTGTTGGAATGTATTTCTACAATATGTATTCTTTCAGTGTCTTATGATTGAAGAATTTGACATTCGAATCATTTAAAATATTTTCAATGACAATTCTGCATTTGCATGTTAATTTCGTTATCAATTAAACATCCAGGTAAGATTGACAACGAAACATCACACAGTTACGACTCAAGGAAAACACTCAAATACATTTTTTTTTCCAAATCAAAAGGGGAAAGACAGATTTTGGTTCTCGAAAGTAACTTGACGAATGACGTCTAGTAAATTTCTGTTGTTCACCTGGAATCAAACTGTGTCTCCTTCAATGTCTTTCGATCATATTTCCGGTCTTGAAAACTAATTATCTTTACTTTTCTAAACAGGGAGATCCGGCTGGTATCGTGGCTACGGAGTCTCACGTTTACACGGGCGATACCGACAATAACGTGACAACAACAACCACAGTACCAGTGGTAGCAACCGAGACCAGAAAAGTCGCCCTGGAGAGCGAAGACGGCAATTACAGTGCCAGCGGGGAAATAGTCAGCTCCCAGACCATATCGAGCAAAACTCGTACCGTTGAAACGATTACGGTAACTCGTACCAGTCATTAAAAACAAGAATGCGGTATTGCCTTTGATCAAAGTAAATTCCGTGTAACCGAGTTCCTTATCCTTTTTTATAGTACAAAACGGAACGCGATGGAGTAGTGGAGACGCGCGTGGAGCAGAAAATAACGATACAATCGGACGGCGATCCCATCGATCATGACAAAGCACTAGCGGACGCCATTCAGGAAGCTACTGATATGAATCCAGACATGACAGTGGAGAAGATCGAGATACAGCAGCAAACGGCGCAGTAATCATTATGAATTATTTCAATGCGTCAACGAAAGATAATCGAGAGCGCCATTACGTGAATTGGCAGGGCACCTCGTTCTTGAGTGATTTATTAAAAGTGACTGAAAAGGAATAAGTGAAATTAAAGGTCTTACGACGAACGACATCCTTTCGTCATTTTACGCATTTAAACGTACGTTCGAAATTCCCGCCTTTTCGAAACGCACGTACGAGAACCAATCAGACTGACGAGCGTTGTTTTGTCAACGATCTACAAAAAGTGTTCCGCAAAGCTGCTCATTGTAGCTTTTTCAAAATTCTGGATACTAATAACGACCTGATAAACACGATGTCGTTCATTGAACGTATAAGTACGTAGCTTCGTGATTCGGTTGTGAACCGACCTTAACTATGTAGCTTTTACAGTGAAGTTCTGAAAATAAACGTGATATACGTCGTAGCGTAAAACTGTCTAAACGTGTTCATATTTGAAATATTGAAAATGAGTATAATATATATACATAAACATAGACGGAAAGACAAAAATACACACCGTAAATTATTATATTGTATACATGCGTATGAGATATACGTTTGCTAGATCAAAGTACGCCGGACAGGGTGCCCTGCCTAAGTATTTTTTTTTTCCATTTAATGAATAATCAAAAGATTTTGCTGATAGGGTCAGAGGTCATTAACTAAGCTCCAACCCGTTCTTCAGCCAGGAACATTCGGCTGGGTCGTTTCAAATTGAAATGATCTTTATCAACAAAGTATATTACGGGATTGCGGACTCGGGTCTAATTCTTCTTCACAGATTCTTTTAATTGCTTTTATCAAGTAACAGAAGACTAGCTCTCGTCACTTTGCGTTGATTCTATTCTCGAGAAATTTTTATCGAACTGTTTCAACAAGCCACTTCAAGCCCCATTTTGAATTACATTTACAAAGCTCTTGAAGAACTCCCAGACAACACCGCGCGTAATGCTCGGTAATAAATCTGTTTTAAAGGCACTTATTCTTTGGAGATGAGGCGTCTTGTATGCTTTTCAAGGTCGAAATTGATGGGAAGAAATAAATTTAATGGGGAATTTGCGTACAACATCTGGTGCGACGTTCGTGCATTACGATACATATTAGCTTTGTCGCGATATTGTCTGTATAGTACGACTACCGATATGGTAGATATTTTGACTTTTTAAAACAGATATTATATAACGATTAATTAATATTCGAGAAAAGTCAGAGGTGTCTGGATATAAAATATTAATATATTATTATATCTATATATTGCTAGGCAACTTGGCCTTTTGCGATTGTCGAGCTTTCCTTAGAATCCCTCGCGATCGGTCGCTGAAAATTTGAGAGAAAATTAAAGGAAAAAAAGTTAACTTGTATCTTGAGGAAAGTTTTCTTTGACCGAAAACAAAATACCAAGGAACAATTAAATTTTATCTGACATCGCGAAGACGGCTTTCCGGAACGCTCGTAGATTCCGCTTGTCCAAGTGGTACATTAATTATAATAATTAATAATAATAGATTAATAAATTATACATAACATGCCAAGTGCAATGAATGCATTGGTCAGCGTATATGTCTAAATTTAGCTGTAGCTTGTGTAGCCTTAGGTAATACGAATTGCGATTTCGTAACAGAATTCTTGTTGATTTTAGCGTTTTAACTTTTCGAGTTTGTTTCTAACGAGTACAGATCAGTCGGTTGAAGTTTTTAGAGAAAATATACAAACAATACAACGGTCCCTAATGAAAGCTGGTTGAAAGAAAAAGAAAATTGTCTGTAAAATTTCTAGAATATCGTTTCACCAGTTTTTTCAATTTATTTCATTTTTATCTCAGAGTTATAATTTTTCATTTGACACAATTTGACTGCCGGCTGCTTCGTACTCGTTGGTAATAAATGTATTTGTTTATTTTTCTACTTTTACACAGTGATAAGTGCAGGCATCTATTCTAGGTTTATTGTCCTCGCTTTTTCTTTTTTAAATTAAAAACAATATGCGTGCTTTTCTGTTCCGTCTCCTACAATCGGATCAGTCCGGTGCGAGCTTCGTTGACGCTTGCCTGAAATAAAAAAGCCGCCATTAGAGTTTATTCTGGGTAAAGAAGAGGCAACAGTTCCCCGTTTAGTAGAGGAAAAATGTAATTTATTATCATCCTATTTTTTCAACGTGGCCTTTTAGTCTTGCCTAACAGTGAGACCGACTGATTTTCCTCTTGCTACAAGGAGACATTTAAAAGAAAAAATCCTAGACTGTCAACCATCAATTCCAACATTTAATAAGATAAATCCTTATGAATTTCATAGCTGCTCGCTCTAATGAATTGAAAGAGATTTGTTTTAAATCGAATGCATCCCTTTCACCTCTTGTACCTTATCTAACATTCCATGCTTTGAGTGACTAACGTTCATGTACCATAAATATATCGTATCCTCGAGTGATTGGCTCGTTTATAAGTCCGTCTTTATTTTAGCTCTGCTTGGAGATAATACAAGAAAGAAAATTAACGTAAAACCGACCTCTGTTGTTGCGCGACAGTGTTGCTCGATAATCAGGGATTAATTATCATTACTGACTTTATGGAACTTCCAAATAGTTTGCCATAGGCCATAGTCAGCACTCCATTTACTATACTATTTGTCTGACAATTCAGCAAGCTTGCTATCGCGCGCGATGCGTTTTCATGAAAAAAAAAAAGATCGACCGAGGGATCTTCAAGCGGCGTACAAATATAGCTTGTAAGTTTTTATTTCGATAATTTTGTTGTCCATTATTAATTAATATTAATTATTATTTTAATGTCATATACTTAATATATTAGACATCTGTTGCTAAGGAGATTTTTTTTCCTTGTACAAGACTAATACCTATATTTTTTATGAGAATTTCAAAACCTTTTTACAGTATTTTCAATTAATTTTGTCTTCTCAAATGTCGCAACTTTAATTTTTCTTCTACTCTCTTCCTTAATATTAGCTGCGAATGGCGTGCGGCAAAAATCACACCCTTTCTCCATCAGATAAAACTTTCTACTACCGGATAATTATTTAAGCTGTGAAAATTTGTAACAAGTTGATTGATGATTTTGTCAATGTACTGCGAAAGCACCGCCTTGCTGCTTGAAAGCTATATGCAAAAAGCACGTAATGATAATTTTTCATTACCGGGAGCAAATTTTTTCACACAGCCGTGCAGCTTACAATTTGCACTTCTAACTTTTCATTCCAACTTACGTTACGGTCGATAGCCTAATTTCGTGCTTTCGTTTGGCTTTCCAGCACATAGGCGATGAACGATACGTTTGGTTATAAGACGATCATACCTAGAATAGTTTCGTTAGGTAAAACTGATGATTAATGATAAATGATTTGCTTAAAGTGGAAACGAGCGAATAAATACATACAAGTGAAAATGGCTCATTTGATTTCTACATGTTTGTTTGTACATGAGAAGAGAATTATAGAATGATTTTTGTTTTATTATTTTTATTCATAATAGTACAAATTTATGTGTCTGTTACATATTATTTTTTTTGTCATTTGATATGTGATTTATCATTTAAATAGGCGGAAGTGCGATGACTGAGCTTACTGATGGACTATGCAAGCTCTGTTTACTTCTTGAACCAACTTTCCAAAAGGGTCTTGGTTTTATTCGATTTTCTCTTAGTCCTTTTATACCAGAAGCTAGGAAAAACATAATTTTAGAAATTCTTTCAATTTTGAGTAATATACAATTTCTTACCTGACTTCCATGCTGGAAATATTTGAGGGTGAGTCTCACCGGATGCTGTAGTTACTGTTATGGATAATTTTGGATCAGACTGCTGAAATATGGCTCTTGAAACGGATCTTTTGAATGCCGGTGGTAAATTAAGAGAATCTGCAATAATTCTTATGTGATTTTTAATCGAGAATATTAGTATTGTACAAATAATAAAATGTACTGGTAATGTCGTCGCTTAATGTCATCTTGGAAGGTCTTCTGATCTGTCGCAATAGTTTTTCTGTCTTAAATTTTTTCATGAATTGTCGACAAATTTCACTTATGTCTTTTCCATCTAAATTTACTGTAAATATTCAAAATTGTTTACGATATAGTTTCCAAAAAACATGTACTTCAGGTAGAATTACGTTTAATTTTGGTTTACCTAAACATTGACTGTTTGCAATTAGATTTTCTCGATATCTGTAACATTGCGTTACAGGATTTCCTTGAAGGAACAATTCTCTGAGTCCAATCAATGCATTGACACTTTCTGTCAAATCTTCAATGTCCTGTATAGAATTATTCTTAGCTTCGAGTATTTCTAAAAAACGAAAATCATTAATTTGCCGAAGAGAATTCATTTTGTTCCCCGTTACATTCAAAATCTTGAGACAATTCTGCAAATTAAAAATAATATTAACATATACAACAATCTCATACTTGTCATACTTACAGATAGAGTAGCGACGGTTCTTGGATCAAAACACAATAATTCTCCAGGTGCAATTCTTTGTCTCTCTATATGAAGTTCAATTAAATTTTCCAAATTTTCTAAACCTTCTACAATGCTAATATTATTATATCCTAAATAGAGCTTCGTCAGGTTCCTCAGTGTACCAAGATTTTCAATTTTCATAATATTATTATGCTGAAGATACAGGTGCGTCAGATTTACAGCAAAATGAAGATTCTCTATCTTGGATATACAATTATTTTGAAGATATATAACTTTTAGATTTTTGCAGGCAGCGAAGTTACCCTTAAACGCGGAACACATTTAATTAAACTATTTAGTCCATTTATTATACGAAACACTCACGATTGCATTGATGAATTTGTCATTCATGTATAGATGAGTTATTCTTTGTAAATGATGCTTGTCTATTTCTTTTGTCAACGATTTATTCGATTGCGTTTCCGAGCATTTTCTCTCTACGTAAGCCGTTGTTAATTTCACCATATTTAGCCAATTTAATCCCTAATAAATAATGAATATTGAATAAATTGGATTGTCGACTGCTGTTCATTGATCAAACAGTTCCCGGCATTGGAATATTATTTGGTGCGAAGTTTAGCGGGAAATATGTAAACTATCTACATTAAATGGTGAAACGGTTTTCCGAATTGTAGGTAGGTTAGTTTTGTATAGAACGGGTTGTCAAACAAGTCGCTAACCTGAGAATCAGCGAATCGATGATTTTTAAATAGTATTAAACAATGGACGTGGATTTATTAAGACCAGGAACCGTGCCTATTTCTCCGGATACTATTTTGTGGTTCGAATTCTTATTGAATCCTTCTCTACTCGAAAAACATCTCTCAAAGCCACTGCCAGGTTAGTTTACTGACTTCCTCAAGGGATTTGTTTAATTGTTTTGAGCATCTCTTAATATTTTATGGCATTTTAAACACGTTATTTTAGATCCATCACCTACAGACTTGATCATAAAATTCATGTCAATTAATTTTGATCAAAAGGAGGAGACCAAAATTATAGATCCCGAAGTTGGAGAAATCAAACCCAATGGACACAGTAAATGGCCTCATAAGACTTTAGCTCTGAAAATTCTTTCTCTAAAGGTTGCTACGTATCTCAAATGGGATTTAGATTTATTACAAAAGAAATTGCCTTTGCCGATGCAATTGACGTTGCTGCAAGACTTGTTTTACATTACCACAGATGTTATTGTCGAAATTCCTGCTGTTCCTGAGTATTCTATAAATTCAGTATCAGATCAGGTCTTATTTACAATTGTTTTGTATCACAGATGGTACTTAAGGGCTATTATTTATAGAGCTCTACACAATAAACAATGTAAACAACAGTTTATACATATGTAGGTGTAATCATTATCAGATGCAATCTTTCATTTTCTTCAATAAGGATATAATTACATTAAATTTTTACAAATAATTTCTTATTTCCATTTAGACCAGGAATTCAAGAGTCCACTTTTATACCACCTGGTGTGTCTGACGAAATAATACGGAAATTAGAAGCTCATGTATCGAATGCATTAAATGTTCTTAATGCTGTTTTACAGTCAAATGATTTAAAACCAAAAGTTCTCTCATTCGATACTTTCCAAATGTTAACTGAAGACAGTACGGAAGTGAAGCAAAATTGGGAAAAGATGATATCAATCACTGTTGAAGAATTCAAGTGTCAGGTACTCTCATTAGCAATATCATGCATGACGAGTTCTATCATTACTTCATACTTACAAAGTTGTCTATCTTGTTTTAGATACACTATGATATTGCAGTCTTCCATTTGTTAAGAGAGGAGTATCAAACTGCGAAGCATCATATTTGCCAAGCAAGAGATTTATTCCTCACATTAAACAAAACAGAACCATTATTGTATTGTACAGTAAAAAAGGAATTCTTGGATGGCTGTTGTTTGGCATGCGAAGTACCAATAGAAGAAATTCAACCTAGCCTAACTCAACAATTGCATAGAGCAATTAGGGACCAATATACAGTATGTATAGTCACTGCAAACTTTTAATAAGTACTATCTTATAATCAAAGTTTTTTTTAGAATATTCTACAGATCTTACAGTCGGACAATATTTCAAGGGAAATTCCTCAAGTTTACAGAGACAATTTGGAACTAGATTTGCAGGGTGGGTTAGCAAACAGAAAAATTGTTGTATCCAGAGATTTACTCCTGCAAATCCAGTGTCTTAATTTAGTTCGCAAAGTAGTAGACAGTGACGTTGTTCTTGGCGATTATCCTAGCGAGATTAAAGCAGCTGGTGCAAAGGGCTTGGATGTACTCTTTTGGGTAAAATACTCCATATTGATTGCCTTTCTCAAATTTTAATATGAAATTTTTATACAGGCTCTTAATACTGTTCTGGAAAAAGCTTCGCCGACCGATAACAGACGCATCGCTCGTTACCTCTTGCATCTTGTACTTTCCAGTGACATAGATGGTCTCGCAAGCAGAATTCTTAATACACCCAACTGTATAGCACTTTTTAATGAAAGGGAACGTCATGAAATTGAAATGGAAACTACTCCCGATGATTTGAATATGCCCGACCTGCTTTTGAATAATGATTGGGGTGTCCCGCTTCAGACTTACACACGTAAATATCAAAGTGGATTATTAACATATAAATTCATTATTTTTCAACTAATGCAATTGGTATTTTTAGATAATCCTAGGCTCCAAATCTTCGAACTGGAACAACGATTGATACTCTCATACAATCCTCATGAGATTCGTGACATCATAATACAGTTGGCTGAAAAGAATCCAATGAAACCATTATGGCCAGTGAACAGCTGCTGGGAGTTGCCAATACCTTTGCAAAGTGTTGCCATGTCTCTGCCCAGAGGTTTTCTTCAGGATTATTCATACATCTTGCTTGCCAAAAGTCGTGAGATGGTTTCTGTAAAGGATTTCGTCGGTGCTAAAGAACTTCTGTGCGCTCTTGAGAAAGAAGTACAGCAACACGTGCAAGTTGGAAACACACTGCTGTTTAAATTGTGTAAAATGGTTGGCTGGGAAGCACTTCTCGTTGAGATCTGGCATTGTCTTTATGCTTGGCCAGCAACAACTGTCTGTGAGTAGTGATAACACTTCAATTATATATATTGTACTTTACTTTGCTGAATTTATATCCAGGCGATACACAAGCGCTCGTTGTACAGTGCAAGCAATGTCTTGGAGCTTTACAAGCAACAGATCAAGTAATTCCTCGACAAGAGATCATAGAATATTGCACAGTCTTTATGTTAAATATGGCAGAATGGGATTACTTGACAACACTAGAAAAACGTTGGGCTTATGCTGAATTTGCTGCTGCCATTAGTAGTGTTTGTCAGGAAATTGTAAAATACAAAGGGAGTCGAAAGTTTCCTAGAGAGAGTTGGGATATGGGTAAGATTTGATATTTCTTGAAGATATAGTACTGTCTCATAATTGTTATGCAAACTCATATATATTTTGGTGAATAGTTTTAGTTGCATTTGGTCCAAGCAGAGACCAGCCACAAAAACGTAGCAGTAGTGGCAATAGTTCAGGTAGTAGCAGTGCCTCCAAGGATCTCATCGCTGGTGTTTCAGCTTTACTAAGTAGACTTCGAGAACCTACAGCACTTACAGTAGCAATCTCATTACTGGCTAGGTTACACAATGTCCTGCGTGATGAATCCAGCCTGGAACTTTATGCGCAGTATCTTACACTTTGGCCAGTCAGCATACCAAAGTAAGTATCGATGACTAATATGATGCGAGTCTGATATTCTATTTATTAACAGAATCAATATGATTTCTTCCTCAGCTCGAATTCATACAATCACAGAACAATTAGTGAATATTTGTTTCAATTATTGATGCAGGCTCTCAAGTATTACCCAAGCAATGTCCCCTGGTTAAGATTAATGGGGGATCTTAACTTTGGTGAGTGCCTTTCACATTATGCATGAGCATTAGAAGCTTCTTTAATTTTCAAAATTTGTTCCCATAGTTTTAGGCTATTATGAAAGTGCAATGAAGTATTATCTAGAGGCTATTATGGTATCCAGTGATTTGTTTAGTCAACCTGTCCCACGAACACAGATAGATGATCTTGTGTACCGAAGAATGATCAAGTGCTGTGCACACTTGCAGTGCTACACACAAGCAGCAGTGCTTTGTCAATTCTTAGAAGAAGTTGATTATTCATTAGCTTTTAAAATGGCTGCTAGTGATCAAAAAAGCTGTGCACCAGCCGATGCTATGGATGCATATTATCACTGTGTCTGGGACACGACCATCCTCGAATATCTAATTCATTTGCATACTAAACGGGGCGAGCATCACAGAAAGCAGCTCGCGGTAATCATTTTAATAAAACAATTGCAAGATAATAGTAATACAACGGGAAATTGGAAAATGCAAAATAAATTTTTTTTTCAGATCAAAGTGATCGGTTTGCTCGAATTAAATTCTAATAATATCGAGAAGATCCAGAAGGAAGCTGCAAATATTCGTAAAGCAAAGTTTCTTAGAGCTTTAGCAAGACAATATGTTTATTAAATTTATTGTTTATAACTGTATATAACACTGTATATATATTGCTACTGATAATTATGATACTTTACAAATAAAATTTTGGATGACATTATTAATTTGACGATTTTGTTATAACAAGTTTAGATTGATATTCAAACTTTTGGTTTAGTCGTTATCTGCAGTTTCATTGTTAGATTTAATTAATATATGACGATCGTACAGTTTCCCGCTTGAATAGTTCTCTGTTTTGCAAACGCGGGGTTTTTTCCGTACGTGTTCAATTTCTGCTGCTGTCTGCCAATCACAGCCACTGTCGACCCTTTGTCTTGATTTACGCAGAAGCTTTGTCGTTAGGAAAAACGTTGAAACGTTCAACAGGTTTATAAATTATTTCGATCTTTTATTCACTATTGAATACAGCACAGGTATGTTAATACATAAATTTAATTATAAAATGGAATGTTAAGATTTTGTTGTATTATTTTAATCGTAAATATTAATCCTTTATCTTGTCATAATTTAGGGCACGTGTTTGTAAAAATATAGTTTATCTAAGCTTATTTATATATTTTTTATTTTAATGGATGATTACTATTATATGGAATAGTAGGCAGTTTGTTTCAATATGAGAAAATATATATTGTAATTGTGTTTTTTCTTTTTAGATACAATGGATGAAGATTGGGACAATGATGATTCGTCATATCAATCTGGCTCTGCATCAGCCCCAATAGCTACAGCCTATTATGGAAGAAGTAATCGGGGTGATAATAGTGGAAATAGTAGATATAGTACTTCTAACTCTCGCTATTCATCTAATGGGAACGATAGATCAGAAGGGAGCTGGAGAAATAGGGATCAACGAGATAACAATGACAATCGTCAAGGTGGTCGAAACTATGAGAGCAATCAAAATTCTTTCAATGGTCATCAAAGTGACAGAACTAAAGGTCTTGTAATACAAGTTGACACAAGTAAATTGGGTAGAATCATTGGCAAAGGTGGAACTAAAATAAGAGAATTACAAGAGCAGACTGGTGCAAGAATAAATGTGTGTATAGTTAACAATATTTTTTCACTATAAAAATGGTATCAAAAGCTTTTATATTTTATGCTATTAATTATTTTATATCAAATCGTCTATTACAGATTGATAAATCAGGTGGTAATGAGGAAACCGATGTAACCTTGGTTGGTTCTGAAGAAGCACAACAAAGAGCTAAAGAGGAAATTGTGAAATTACTCAAAGATAGAAATCGAGGACCTGTCACTTCTAAGTCAAATGAATCAGAGACTCGGCAAGCTAATATTGATTTTTCAACATTTGACTGGTCAAAGGCTAACGAACAATATGTAGTTATCGTAATATTAATTATTACCATTAATCATCAATAGTGTACAACTATTGTACTTTTCCATAGGACGAGTTTCTCAAAGAAAAATGGTCGAAGTTTCCTCCGATCATTAAAAATTTCTACAGAGAAGACCCAAGTGTTACTAATATGACGAAAGAGGAAGTGGCACACTTTCGAAAGACTAACAACAGTATTGAAGTGTATCATGCTTTCAGTGACGAAGGCAAGGACAGTCCGACATGTCAAATTCCAAATCCTGTTCAAACCTTTGAACAAGCTTTTCACGTACGTGTTATCTCTGACACTATATACTGTCTATTCATTTTTATTAAAACTATATTATTTTCAAAAGGATTATCCAGACATCCTTGAAGAAATTCGCAAAGTAGGATTTGAAAAACCAAGTCCAATACAATGTCAGGCATGGCCTATATTACTCGGTGGAAAAGATCTTATTGGAATCGCACAAACTGGCACAGGTATGTAAATTAATTCCTTGCGTGTAAAGTACAAGAAAATTTCGTGCAATTGAATAATAATTGATTTTCAGGTAAAACCTTGGCGTTCTTATTGCCTGCATTGATTCATATTGACGGTCAAGAGACACCAAGAGCTGAAAGAAATGGACCATCGGTTCTCATAATGGCACCAACACGAGAACTTGCCTTACAAATTGAGAAAGAAGTTAACAAATATTCATACCATGGAATTAAAGCGTACGTTATTATCTAAAGATAGAATAATTCCTAATTAATACACTCTTGTTCCATACTGAATGTCACTATGTTTATCACAGGGTATGTGTCTACGGTGGTGGTAATCGTAAAGACCAGATAAACACTTTATCCAAAGGTGTAGAAATAGTGATAGCTACACCCGGTAGACTTAACGATCTTGTACAAATCAAAGCACTGGATGTGACCTCAGTCACATATCTTGTACTAGATGAAGCGGATCGAATGCTGGACATGGGTTTTGAACCACAAATTAGGAAGACTCTATTAGACGTAAGACCCGACAGGCAGACTGTCATGACTAGGTAAAATATAATATTACACATTTAAAACGAATAATAATTCAATAATTAATTCTGCACAATTATTTACAAAAGTGCTACATGGCCTCAAGGTGTTCGAAGGCTTGCGCAGTCCTATATGAAGGATCCTTTGCAAGTCTACGTTGGCTCCTTAGATCTAGCAGCTGTGCACTCAGTGACGCAGACTATCCTTATAGTTGATGAAGAAGAAAAGACTGATATGGTAATTCTATAGAAAGGAAAAAGTCAATCTAAATTCTAACAGCTAACAATTTTTTCTTCAGTTACACAACTTCTTCCAAAATATGAGCGAGAATGACAAGGTAATTGTATTCTTTGGCAAAAAGACACGCGTTGATGAATTATCTAGTAATTTGGCATTGAATGGAGTCAATTGTCAAAGTATTCATGGCGGTCGTGACCAGCTCGACAGAGAACAAGCTCTGGAAGATATAAAAACAGGGGTTGTGCGAATTCTTCTCGCGACAGACGTTGCAAGTCGCGGTATCGACATCGAGGACTTAACGTAACAACCGAAAATTAGAAACTTAATTTTTCTATTATTAATTAATTTGCCTTATCAATGATTATCCTTCAACAGGTATGTGTATAATTACGATTTCCCTCGTGATATCGAAGAGTATGTTCATCGCGTGGGTCGAAC
This sequence comes from Trachelus troglodyta, assembly GCA_030142635.1. NCBI lineage: Eukaryota > Metazoa > Arthropoda > Insecta > Hymenoptera > Cephidae > Trachelus > Trachelus troglodyta. Next base: position 6,299 of record JARQTJ010000117.1, on the reverse strand, counting down.
CGGAAGAGCTGGTAGAACAGGAGAAAGTATAAGTCTTATGACGCGAGGAGATTGGTCACATGCCAAAGAACTTATAGCCATTTTAGAAGAAGCTAGCCAGGTAAGGAATAAGTTAGTTAAAATTATTCAGACTCTAACGTGACGCTTGTTTGGATAAAACAGGAAGTGCCCGAAGAGCTTTATAAAATGGCAGAGAGATACGACGGCTGGAAAGAGAGGAAAGAACGCGAGAAGATGGACGCTGGTGGATCTTATATTGACCGTGGACGTGGTGGAGGAGGAGGAGGGGACAGAGGTGGTCGAGGAAGACGTGGTGGTGGAGGAGGTGGCGGAGGCCGACAGCGAGGAGGTCGCTGGTAACTAGTTTGGTTACTGTTACTTAATATTTCCAAGTTCCTCCATTTCGCAAGTATCTCATTCAAATCAGTATTGTTAATCTTATGATATCTATATGTTGTTGTTGGAAATGATGTTACCACTAGGTATATTTTTATTGGATTACGGGGGAAAGAAGTAGTCTTCTCATATTATTTCAACCAAAGAATTTTTTTTTTCGTTTGTACATGCCTAACGTGTATGCTGTGAAGATGTTGAATAAAATTGATAGAAAAGTATATTTTTGTACATTTGACAGTTACAGCTGATCTGTAAATATTAAAATGGAATAAAATGAGTATGTGACAGCTTTTTTAATGAGGCAGTGCTTCTGCTATCTTTATATACAGTTTTATAGAATTCTATTTAAATACTGTACGTCACCTTGTTTCAAGTATTTATTTGCTGTATTGTGTTACCAATAATTTTTATCAATTATTGGCCGTTGTCTAACGAGTACTTTGAGAATTTTTACAAAATTTTGAATAAGCTCGCGCCACACATATTTTGACAATAACACACGCATTCTCTTAAATTTCTAAAGAATACAAAGTATTTACCAAAAAAAATGGATCAAATACTTTTAAGACAACTCCTGCGGTGTTTTTGGCAGTATATAAAAATAGTTTTGAATTTTACTATGCTACTATGCTAGCTAGATACTATAAAGTTAATCTAACTTTGCATATACTCACAACTCCTTGGCTCATTACATTCAATTATTTGATCTCTGAAATCAATTAATCTTATATGCACCGATACTCATTCAATTTTGATAACAAGTATTGCAAACTTTTCTGTTAGAAATCCTGTATAAATTTTTTAAAATAACACTCAGGTAGCCCAGCCAAAGAGCTGCCGAGTGTTTCATATAAAATAAATAATAAGTTTAATGATTTAAAAAGTGTTATCTGAAACAAAACATTTAACATAGTGAAGTACAAAGTGTACTTAACTTCTCACCAGGATAAAATAGACCTTAAAATATGACATAGATTTAAAATACATAGAGCATGTTGTGCGTATAAAAAATAATTTAAAAAAGCAGATCTTAATTGTACACTTTGAAGTTTTGAGTTTTGGTATACTTCTCGGCAAAGATTTTTCCACTGGGTGTTGGCATCGAAAAGGCAATATCATCCACCGACATCACATAACCAAAATAAAAGTTTGCTCTATGAAAACAAAAGGAAGTAAATGAAAATCATTAAATGAATGCAATGCATGCTATAAGGATAACAAACAAATGCCATAGCTTCTTTTATAATTAATATGAACTCACCTAACAGTATCCACAAGCTTTTTCGCAATGCCTTGTCTACGATGACTCATGGCTGTCCATACAACATTTATTCCACACTTTACAGGAGTAGTTTCTGCACTGCAGCAATCTAATTCTATTAATTCCGGAATCATACGGTGTGCGATTTTTATATACTCAGCTACGAGGACTCCCAAGATATTTTTATCCCTCACGTATATGTAAATCTGATAAACAGGAAGAAAGTTGTTATGTCAATCTGTTTAATAATAATAACGAAATATAACTAACTTACCTTTTTATTCTGATAGTCTGTCACTTTGACATCAGTCAATCCAAGATCTCTGTCCACTACTTGAAGAATATCAGAAACTTTTCTCCAACATTGCTTCGAATCATTAGGTTCGATCAGAATTATCCTACTGGATGTAAAAGGATCTTCTGAAACGATACGTTCCTTCTTCCAACCCTGAAATTATTATAACAAATATATATTAAGAATTCTATTGGGGCTACTGGCTTTATAAGTAATTCTAAATTCTCACAGGAAATTTCAAAGTCTTCACACTATTGTGATAATTCAAATGAGCATTCTCGTCCTCGGCGTCACCAATCTGATATACAATTCCGCATTCAGTACAATGAGTAGCTCCAAATTTCTTTTGTCCAGCATCCAATTGATACTGATTCTCGTCACCGCCACCTTTCAGAGACATTTGCCACGCAGCACTTCTCTTTACACCACGATTTCCCTTGGCATTGAAATCTCTAAAATAATAAAATTGTCACTTAAAAATATAAATTCATAGGATCAAGAATAGCCAAGTACTTCGGATATATCTTACTCGAATAAATTATTTGTTGTATATCCTTTGGTGAATAATGGAAAATATTTCTTTTCCACGTTCTTCACGCCTGATGTACTTTCTTCTGATTTTGCTGCGTTATTATTATTCAAGATATTTTCCAAATCTGTTGGTACAGCAACGTCCTCTATATTCATGACAGATGTCATATTACTTAGCTCGCTTGCTGGAGACATCATTACGTCCTTGGGCATGCTCATTGATTTCGTGGGAGATAAAACATTCTGTGCATCTTCACGTATCAGAGATTCCATGGTATCGTAATCGTCATCAGCCCAATCATCCTCCAACGTTTTCAATATATTATTAACAATTTCATGTTCCATAGAAGCGTCGAATTTTGGATCATCAAAAACGAGATCCGTGGCGTCAAATGTTACATCAGCAAGTTTCGGTTTTTTATTAACATTACCATGATACCGTGACTTTCTCTGATTAAGAGCAGTCCTACCATTGGAAACTTTTAATTTACTTTTACTATTTACAGTAACCGTAGTGATACGGTTTGGTTCAATGGTCTTCTTGGTTTTGAAGAATTTCTTGTTAGGATTTACTTCTGGAGAAGATACTCTTTCTTTAACTCCTTTTTCTGTACTTTCTGAAGGTTTTGTAAATCGAATGGCCTCCACCGGAGAAGAATTCTCAATGTTATCAATTTCTTGTAGAATCTCTTGTTTTTCCTTTTTGAAGGCTTCGGAGCGAGAAACGTGTCGTTTTGGCTTCGGCCTCTTTATACCATGCGAGACTCCAGCATTTATTTCACCAACTTTACGTCGCTTTGCGGAACGTTTGTGTCCTCCAACATGCAGAGACAGACTGCGTTTCTTATTATTGCGTTCAGAATCTCTCCATTCCATACTGAAATGATATTCACGTTTTGGTCTCTCGCAGGAGTTGCTATAAAACGATTTTGTGCTTAGTTTGAAGTCTTCCTTTTTCACTTCTTGGAACAGGGACGCTCGCGCTCGAGGAATCGTTGAATTTTCTTCTGATTTTAACAGTTTTATTGCAGCTGTTGACAGCATATCATGCGAATGCCTTTTTAATACATTTTCTTTTCTTTCTGGTGACGAGCCTTCATTGGTATCCAATGGATTGAGCGATTTCCTTCTATGCAGTCTTGGCAGTGGTATATCTTTACTTACAGAACCAAGAGGAGTTATCAGCCTCTGTTCAGGACTATTCTTGTGTGGTGTCTCTGCTATGATATCATCATCATCCTCTAGACCGTACAAACTTTTGTGAGGAGTGTCTGGTATAATGTCATCTGAGAGTAATGTTTGTTGTATGCGGTTTGGAGTAATAGGCTGGCTGTTTGATTTCTTATGTGGGGTAATGGTCCTTGATTTTGGGGATTCTGGGAAGATTTTACGCCGTGGAGAAGAACGGGCTGCACGAGTTAAGCGCTTCAATACGCTGAAGGGGAACAGGCTGTTATTGGATGTGTTTGTGTTGTTTGACGGTAATAAACGATCCCAGGAAGCATTGCTGTGTGAGCGTGGTGTAGTTTCTGGTGTCCCTAGAGGAGATTCAAATTCTCTGCCAGATGAATTTGCATCACTACTAGGACTTTGATCGGTCAAGGCTAGCGGTGATATAGGTCCTAAGTCTGACTCCTCTTCGGATGCTCTACCATCTGCATTAGTTTTTTGTACTGTGAATAAGCTTCTCTTGGTGGAACTGCCTGATGGACCAAATAGCCGCTTTTGTACTCTTCGAGGAGTAGATTCTCCGCGACCACTGTCCTCAGAAAGCATTTTAAAATTGTTGAAATTGTCTGGCATTCTGTAAAATAATATTTGATCATGTACATGCACAGTTATAAATACTAACATAGTCCTAAAAGGCATTCATATCTATATGCAACACGTTAACACACGATAAGAGTCTTTCAAACAAATAAATCCAGATGTGAAAATACAATTTGAAAAACATCAGGTACGCATGATATAAACTTGGCAATAACAATGCTTCTAAATAATAAAGAATTAAAACATTTATCCCATTCATCGAAGGTATGGTAACTAAACATTATAAATACAACAAACCCATAATAACTATTCTAAGTTAAAATTTGCATTCTTCACATCAGTCAAAATTCAGGGTTCCAAAATATTAACAAATAGCAATCACATAAAGTACATTCTTCCTCTTACAATACAAAAAATGGATAAAGCATTCAATCACGACTGTTCCAAAAAGTATCACTGTAAATAATTCGAACTCCAGAAAAGTAAATTTCGCTTCATAAACTTCTGGAATAAAAAGACTAACCAAAATATCCGTTACAAAGCGTGCAGCGTCCCGCGTAACACGTCGCGATGATGATAAATAAATCTCCGTGCTCCCAAAGACTTTTCTCTATTTTTAAACCGCAAAATCAGAACGAAACGCAGGAGACTACTTATTGCCAGTTGACAAAAAACGGTTGTAGCACTCAACGGCTATTTTCCTCCCAACAGTTTTCGCGCTCCTTCTGGCGCCACACGGTGCTGTTTAGCTCTAACAATCCCGTGCACCTGCTCTACATATCTCTTCTGTTATTGGCTAAGAATATTTTCGGCCTTAATAGCTATTGGTCCATTCCGTTGGATCCTGTGGATCATCCGGAAGAATTCTGCTCGCATTTATTTTTTATCCAGTATTAGCAGAGATGTGTAAAGAAAAGGAGATTCCCAAGGCAGCCATGAGTAGGGAGATGCAAACGTTACGGTTTTTGGCGAAACCAAAATCATGGCGCTAAATCGTAGCGGCGAGTCTGGAAGAAGGATTTTGTGATCATCGTCTCCGTCGACAATGCGTATCCCGTCGTAGCTGAGTTAAACGTGAACGCTGGTGAACACGAACGCGTAGCTTGACGAGCAGAGGTTCTCTGTTACTCAGCGCTGGTTCCCAAAGCAACCCTCAGAACAAGACCGGGAACTATAGAACTTTTGAAGAACTATTGAAAAAAAAAGTTGAAACATTTTTAAGACATTTTTAAGAAAGAGCGATGCCACTTTGACACCCGTTTAGCAGCCCAATTTTTGAAAAATATTTTATCAATAGGCATTTTAAATAGTTCTTGAGAAGCTAAATCAAAATCTCGCAGAATATACGGGGTAGAATCGAATTGAATTGATATTGTAGAATATCAAATTCCGTTTAAGTTGAAATTTTAATAAATCAGGTGTTTGGAACATTAAAACAGTTAATTAAATCAATAAAATAGAATATTAACAAATAGAATTCGGAAATTCTGGCCAAGCATATGTAGAATTACTGAAAGTTTCCCAAAATTGTGTGCGCGCAGATTCGTCGCGCAGGACTCGGCGAGTGGGAGCGGGCGAATGGTGGGGGGAGCGCTCGAAGCAGTGTCCGGACTCGGAGCGCTCATTCCTCCTCGAGCCGGTCTCCTATACTGGTCTCTAGGAAGCAATCCTCATACCCATCTCCAACCTTCTATTTCTATATTTATTTCTTCTTTACCTCCTTATTTCTTACATTTCATTTATTAATTTCTAATTTATTTCTTTCCTTATTTCTTCTCTACCTTTATACCACCATTCTTAACTTTTATATTTTTTAACTTCTTAAATTCTGTCTTCCTTTATAACTTCTCGTTTCACTCTGTTCTCTCTCACATTCCATTGTGTTTGTCTTACTTTTCCTATTTCCTTGGTCGGGTCGAGCATATTCATTCGAGTAGTTATATAAGAGTAGTCACCCTGCTAGTGAAGTTACACGTATAGACCATGGTGTCGGGGGTTGCCCTTCCGCCTCATCCGCTGAGCTTGCTCAGTGGGTCGGGCCCAAGT
>JARQTJ010000115.1:80315-160714 GCA_030142635.1 Trachelus troglodyta | reverse complement strand
CTCATTTATATTTCAATTTTAGCTAATTTAACTACGATATTTTACTATTTCAATTCACTTTTTATCTACTCCTTCTAATTTGCGAGTTTTTGATTTGTCCTCAATTTTATATTTTGAATGAATTTTGAAAGTAAATCAAGATCAAATTATATTTAGTAATATTCGGAAAGCTTTATTTAATGTTTCGAATTTTCAATATTTCTGTGCAACTAATTTTTTTCTTCTTCTCTCTTCCTTCTTTGTCTTATTCCATTTTGGCTTTAGGCCCTCGTAGAGGGCCAAGTGCCCTCAAGTGATGAAATATTTTTCAAAAGTTGAGATGCTACACGGATGTCAAGTTAGCACCGCACTTTTACTTAAATTTAAAAAATGTAAATTATTAGAAACGCACAATTAAGTTCAGCCTTCAACTTTCCTTATTTAATCCCTCATTCATTCAGCATCGATCTCATAACTTCATTTTTTGTTTACGAATGCTACCTTCTACTGAAATAATAGGAATAGCAGACTCTCGAGTACTCGATACGTAATACTCCTGCGATTTCCATTGATTCGTGCGATTATTGATTTAGCCGCCTTCCTTATATGATACGGGGCACGACTCATCTGCGTTTAAGTGTATTAAATTTAAATTTAAGTTAAGACAAAAATTCTAATTCGGTTAGAAATGTACGAAAATAGAAGCAGGCCTATCGGTGGCCATCATGAGGATGTGACAGGTTGCTTCCTTCTTAGACATTCTTACGTATTCTTGAAAACAAGATTCTTCTGAATTTTAAATCCAGATGACTCGGTCTCTTTGTTGTGTAAGGAAGGTGGCTAAACTCAGATTGTATCAAATTTATTTAAAACAAAAGAAGGTATCCTCCGCTTCTGACGTCATTATTCAGTGTACGTCGTCACACTTAAATCCGGCTGAACAGCAGCCTCTTGAAGAGACGGTGCCTCTCCTTCGAACAGCCAAACTGAGAACTCCGTATCTGTTCGAAGTATACCGAATCATCTAATCCGGTCTAATATTACACGTGAGAAATTAATGATGCCTACCAATGAACAATCCAATTCACTGATGCTCTTAGGGCGCCGACACCTACTGATCCCTATCCCGTTACCCGGCTGCTGTCTTTTGAGAGCTACTAATAATTAACAAATCCGTAGCTTTCTTGACTCTTGGAAGAAAAATAGGAATATTACATATTACATATTACATAGTTTACTGCTCGATCCGTCGCAAGTGACCTGAAATAATTCGAAAGTTTTCGTCGCAGTTTCGAGTCAAAAATACTTTCTCTATTTGCGTACTTACTTATCGAAAGTCCTCTTTCAAAATTCTATCGCCCATGTACGTTATCGCTGGTCATTCTGAGAACGTGGAAAATTTCGGTGGACGTGGAAGCGCCGTTGGGCAACGACGCTCTTGTTCCCGTTCGATTCGCCTGTTCCTTGCGACTTCCCTTCGCTCCGAGTCTGGAAAATAATAATTTTATTAGTTCTTGGGCGCACTGACAAGTCGCACGTGTAATCGCTTACGTTTGACATTGTTCCTCGTGCGCTGCACTTTTAAAAGGTGCTGGGCCGAGAAACTCGACCCGAAGAACAGGACGGAACCTAATCGACAGAATTACAGTGGGCAAAGTACCTGATGCTCACAATCAGTGGCTTATCATGTCCAAGACGTCCGAGCACGAGCAACACTGGGGAATCCGTGCGCATAAGGATGAATAGCGTTTGGTTGCTTAGGGAGCAGAGGGTAGGGGGGTCAACTTCGCACGTGAGACTCTGCCTAGTCGCGGATTCTGTAATGTATTTCATAGAAGCATCTTCCCCTCTCGTAAATGACGAAGTATGTTTACGTCTTCCTCTTTTTTATTCTTTTTGCGTCCGAGGTCGCGCTGAAACAGTATAATGAATTTAGATAATCATAAAGCAAACGCTATAGCGAGCGAAATCATTGGTCCTGTTAAGACGATAAATGTCAATATGCAGATAACCTCAAACTTAACCTAGATTAGTGGAGTTATAATCGATATGCTGCCAGTAAGCCATTTATTAATCTGACGCGATCGTAAGCGGCAATCCGCAAACCACGGCCATTATACATTTTTCGACGATTCTTCACTTTTGTTTTTTGGCTGCGTCGCGTCGTAGCTAATGATTGTCGTCCTGCAATAATTTTATTATTTCCTACTCTTCTCTCTTCTTCTTTTTCTTCCATTTTCTATATTCCGTGACGCGCGGGTACCAGACAATTAGACTCGCTAGACAAGCAAAATAAAATTTAAATACGACGATGATTTCATGCTCTTACGATGTTAATTAGCTTCTCAATAATAAATTTGATTGCTTTGGAGATTTTCATAAAATCTTAGTCAATACTAGTTTCACAGCAATCCAAACATTTCCATATGAACAGCACGAAGAATGGATTTATCGACAAGATCAAATTGCTCCTATTTTATATTGTTAGTTAGTGGGTTTTGTGGTTCTACTTCTTTTACATGAAATCGATCCACTCGCCAATAGAAGAATTAATTAATTTTGGAAAAGCACCAAACATATATCGGTATCACCGTTATATTTATATATAATTTTCCTAGTGCGAACTTCAACTTTACAGACCTTTTACGTACGGATATAAGCCGTGTGGGGATGGGATAGTTTTCCTAGCATGTGTCGTAGGTCCTAGGAAATCGGAAGGGAATCCCGATTGCATTTCCTGATGCGTTGCATGAGCATCTCTCGTAGAGCGTGTCAAGGTCGTGGACGTGGAGGAACAGAGAGAGAGAGAGAGAGAGAGAGAGAGAGAGAGAACGGGCAACGAAGAAGAAAGATACGGTCGGTCGGGCATCGTGGAAGGGAAAATGATTGGTCATCAGTCATCGGACTGGTTTCGTCCCTCGTAGTGATCATAGCGCTGGAGTAAAGAGCCGGCGGCGCGTTGGCCAGCAACCTACTAAGCAGCAGCAACAGCAGGAAAAGCAGCAGCAGCAGCGGCACGCAGTTCCCAGTGGACAGTGAACAGTGCAAGTGGCCAGTGGAAGAGACTCGCGAACCACGGGTTGCTTCTACTGCGATTACCGACTCTCAGTTCCTAATATTAATAATATTCACAGGCTCAGTGATCCTTGCACGTTCCTTTAGCGCTAAGGAACAAGAAAAACTGACGACACCCAAAGGTACCTGAAACTGGTTTTCTGGCGAGGCAGCGCGCGCTCGTCCATGAACGCGAAAAAGAGGACAAAACGAAAAAGATATTCCTCGCATCAGCAGGACTAGAGATTCTTGACGGCCAAAGTGGGTCCACCACCACCACCACCACCACCACCACCACCACCACCACTTCTACCATCACCATCATTACACTTTGATTCTTCGAGGAGTCATTTCTCAGTTGGTCCTTCTTGGGCACTTCGTTAACGCTTCGCTTTAATTTACGTTTCTACTGCTCCACGTCCAGGACAAAAGTTCCGGAAGTGCAGAGGGGAAGGCGCTTTTCTTTGCGTGACGGTAAGCGGTATTCGTAATTCTAATGGATGCGGGAAGGTCGAGCGTATAGTCGTGACGCGAAGGCCACTCTAGAAAGAGGAGACATTAATCGATGTTTGCTGCGCGCTGGTCAGCGGAAACAAAGTAAACGCACGCGGTACACGTTAATTGGCAAAAATTATGGTCGCAGTGAGAACGAGCCGCAAACGCGACAGTCGCGAATATTTTGCTAATTTTGCTTCTTAATGGTGGGAAAGCTAAGAAGTACCGATGGTCTGAAATGATTGATCGAAAAGGGCGATATTCTTCGCTTAATTATTTTTCTTTTCGTAATTTTTGCCCGACTGAGCAAAATTCGAAGATTTGCCGTCGCGGCGCCATATAAGATTTTATCTGGTTAAAGAGGAGGCTCGTTCTCAGCGAATGCGTATCGATAGGCGAATGAGGCAATTAACTGGTTCGAGTGCGGCCCTGCGGCCGTTCGTGACGATGTCGCGCGTTCGCCTCGCACGCAAAATTGACTTGTCAAAAGAATTCATAGCTCCGTGGGAACTGATTGCGTAAGAAGAAAGGAAAAATGGGCGCATGTTTTGCACGCATACGGGCGACGTGCGTATGTGCTTTATGTCACGTGACTCCTAATGAATTTGTATTATAGATTGCCGAAGAGCAGGAGACAGGGAAGTGGGAAGGACGGCGAGAGACGGCAGGATCCTCATGAACGATTAGTGGCGTTCTGGAAGGAGAGGAAGAAAGAAAGAAAAAAAGGACAACCGAAAATGTATCAGAGGGCAGTGCTGGTTAACCTGCCAAAGTCGCAGTCGATCGACATTAAATTCTCAGACGTGGAATATCGAGTGGCGCAGGGATTCCTCGGCGAGAAGAAGAAGATTCTTCATGGCGTCAACGGATGCTTCAAGTCTGGCGAGCTGTCGGCCATCATGGGCCCATCCGGTGCTGGCAAGTCGACCCTCTTGAACATTCTTACAGGATTCCGTCGAAAGAATCTCGAGGGCAGGATCAACTACTTGGGAAGCGACGGCGGGGAACACGAGTGGAACGACTACAAAAAGGAGTCCTGCTACATCCAGCAAGACGATCAGCTGCATCCTCTGTTCACGGTGGCCGAAGTCATGAGCATGGCGGCGGAACTTAAACTCGGGAGCAGCCTCAATCGAAAAGCCAAGCAGATCCTGATAGACGATATTCTCGACAATCTCGATCTCTCGAAGACGAAGGAGACGCGATGCGACCGACTGAGCGGCGGCCAGAAAAAGAGACTGAGCATCGCCTTGGAGCTGCTGGACAACCCGCCGGTGATGTTCCTCGACGAGCCAACGACGGGCCTCGACTCCTCCTCCTCGATGCAATGCGTCGCGATGCTCAAGAGTCTCGCCAGGGGCGGCAGGACGATCGTCTGCACCATTCACCAGCCCAGCGCAGCGATTTACGAGAGCTTCGACTTTGTCTACCTGCTCGCCGAAGGTCGCTGCGTCTACCAGGGCGCCGCACGCAATACCGTAACGTATTTCGGGAACCTGGGCCTTCAGTGCCCCAAGTACCACAATCCTGCCGACTACATGCTGGAAGTCGTGAACAAGGAGTATGGAAACTTCAACGAGCAGTTGGCAATTGCCGCGCAGCAGGACAACTGGCGCAAATTGCCCAGCAGCATGACGAAGAAAAAGAGTGAGATCTCTCGGCGCTATAGCGACGACGGGAAGACCACCGTCCTCGTGAGCTCCCCGTCGGAATTCTCGAGGTTCTGCATCCTCCTCAATCGCTGCATCGTCCAGCTGTATCGCGACTGGACCGTCACCCATCTCAAATTGATACTTCACTTCCTCGTTGGCATCCTTCTCGGGCTGGTCTTCGTGAACGCCGGTGGCGATGGCTCCAAGAGCCTCAACAACGTCGGCTACCTCCTAGTGACTTCTGTCTACCTCTGCTACACGAGCATGATGCCTGCCGTCCTGAGGTTTCCATCGGAGCTCCCAGTTCTTCAGAAGGAGCAATTCAACAATTGGTACCAGCTGCGCACTTATTACGCAGCCTTCCTCGTGGCCAACCTCCCCGTGCAGATGCTCTTCGCGATGGTCTACTCCTCGGTCTCCTACTTCCTGAGCAGTCAGCCTCTCGACTGGAACAGATTCCTCATGTTCCTCGCGATTGCGATTCTCACGACGTTCATAGCCGAGAGCATCGGTCTCATTCTAGGAACCACCCTCAACCCCATAAACGGAACCTTCTTCGGCGCCATCATCACCGCCACTCTTCTTACCTTTGCCGGATTCCTCATCCTCTTCAACCACATGCCCGTCTTCATGAACTACGTTAGTTACCTGAGCTACCTGCGCTACTCCCTCGAGGGACTGGTGCACTCGGTCTACGGATTCAATCGCGAGAAACTTCCCTGTCCGCAGGATATCGTCTATTGCCATTACCGTGCCCCCGAGACCATCCTCGCTGAGCTTGCCATGGCCGAGAACCACTATTGGCTCGATGTCCTCGTTCTCTCCCTCAATTTCTTCATCTTCCGATTAATTGCCTATTGCACTCTGAAGAGGAAGTTGTCCTACGCCTGAGACCCCATTCCCTGCCACTATATATCCTATGTTCCTTTTATCTATATCGTTCCTGCATCTATGTGTGCTCCTCTTCGTTCTTGGTTCACCAACGAATAATCCCCGGGACATCGCATCTCGCATTGGCAGGTTGGCAGGTTGGCAGGATTACTTTCGCGCACGTTGGACGGTTATAATGGCATCAGGCTTGCGACAGCACCAGGCAATGAGTTGTGAACGGCAGCATACGTCCAGTCGCGACACGTGCCCTTCGAAAGCCGGTTTTTTTTCTCTTTTTCTCCAGGTAACGAGGCATTCGGTATTCGACGAGGAGATTGAGCGTCGCGGCGTCCACGGACGTGAACCTTCGAAGAGGAAAAATTATAGCAATCGAGTCTTTTGGCGGTTCGGCACGTAACGTGGATCTCTGAGCGACTTTCGACATGGTGGAATTTATAATACACGGAACTTGACGTCGTGTCTCTCTCAAGGCTGGCTTGTGACATAATCCACGTCACGCGCTCGTAACATTCACGAAATCATCAGAGTCATTGCTATGGTTGTCCTCCTGAAAGCAATCGTTTCAAAAGATCAGCCATGACTGTACACGATGATAGGCCGCGAAAAATGTTGACGAACGACGAGTGTGTGATAATGTCGAGGAACCAGAGAGAGAGAGAGAGAGAGAAATGGAGAGAGGGAGAGAGGGATGGATGTACAAGCGAATTCTAAAAAATAGCTACGACTATATCTTCTTGTAGAAACGTAAGTAAATTCATGGCGCATATGGTGCTTTAGAATTATGGAAAAATGGCACATTTATTATGTTAATAGTTCAATATTCATTATAATATATTATTAATGGTAATTAAACATTTCTTTCATATTACGTTCTTTGGAAATTTGTTACTTGTTTTTAAATCTCGCTGAACAATATGCTTCTCCACGGTCAGGTTGTCTCCAACAAAACTCTCATTCTCGTGTTTGAACGACCTATAACTATCGACAGGCTCTAGCTTAAACTGACTTACTTGCTATTTATAATGGATAGTATTTTACATGATTACCTTGCACTTTTACAAAAATTCCCTATTATCTTTCGTATCTTCGTTGTCCCTATGCCTCCAACTCAACCGAGCAGAATCCTTTGACGGCTCGTCTGAATCGGCGACGTCGTTTCTCGTCGGCCTGTCTTCGTTTCGTTTGGTAGAAACTCTAGACTCGTTTGCAACTTCGCCGGTAAACAGGGTTCTTCCACTTTCCAGAGGTGTCTTTTCTTTTGAAACAGGTTGAAAGTCGCGTCGTAAACGTAGGTAAGTGTCCTAAGATATGTCCCGGTTCTCCTTGTTGGCCTTTTTGGCCTCTTCCAGTTGTCGCCGTGTCAATGTCTCTCAGGAAAGTGATCTAGTTTTTTATGAGCACTCATTATAATACTGCATTGCATGCGCCTGTAATCATATGACACGCTTCGATCTCGGGTTAATAGGTTGAACGACTGGCGCTACCAGTCCTCGCATCGTGTCAGCTGATCAATCACAATATTCACACTTTTTATCCTATTGAATCGCTTCTAATAACGGCTCTATTATCGAGGAGTTGGTGTGTGCGTGCGTGTGCGTGTAATTCATTGGTTTGGTGTAAAATGTGCGTGTATCACTCGCTCGAACTTTTCTCCTGTCTCAACTCTCGAGAGATCCAGTCATTCCCCGTTTCTTTATTTTCTATCGAGATTGCAGAGTGCGAGAACGGCGTATGGCAAAATCTGCGGAAACTTCTAAAAACAGGAGTTCATATTTACGCCTCTTGCTCGTTTTTCATAGCGCCTCCGAGCCAAATTAAGTAGCCAGTGAGTTTCCGTCGATGAAAAATATATACTTGAGGCGAGGTGGGGCAAGCCGAGAGAGACAATTCCTAAGTAGGAAATTGCGGAATATCGTGAAGAATTAATGAGAGGACAAGAATGGCAATAAAATGATAAAGAAGGTCAGCAGCGCAGGTATTTAAATTATTCCTCGCAATTTTCATCTGGTTCACGATTAGCTAAAAGAAGACAAACACTCAGGCCTGCGTTATTGAGAGGTGCGGATGCGGGCGAAGGATGCAGATACAAGAAACAATATGCGAGTGACGTTGTCTACACGTTCTCAATTGACAGTCACCAGAGAACGTCGATGTATAAGCGCAGTTATGTCTTACGATCTTTTCAATAAAATTTATTTAAGAATCTAAATAAATTAAAATACATGGCAACTGGGTACACGTCGTTGAGCTTTATTTTTGTTCAGAAACAAAAATGTCCTTCTTTTCGGGAAAGATTTTCTTCTCGATATAATGATCGATTGACTGCTAATGATAATTAATAATAAGGACAATAATAATAATTAATAATGATGACGATATAATAAAAATGATAATGTCGACAATAATAATAATAATAATAGTAATAGTAATAATATAATAATAATAATATAATAATAATAATAATAATAATAATAATAAACGATGACATTGGCGATGGCGGTAATGATGACGACGGCGAAGATGACGATGATTTTAATAATCGTAATATTCAGCTTGATAATAGTAATGATAATAATTAAAGCTGCTGTTCAGTCAGTTTTAACGCATGGAAATAGATTACGCGTACGCAGCAATCCGATGACTTCAAAAGCGGAAACGTCTCTCGCAGCACCCCGTTACCCTTTGATTCTTTTCATTATTTTTTTCAAAATATTGAAGATTGGCCTAATCCTTGAATGTTAGCGAAAGGAAGCCGATTTAATTTCATGCTTCAAGGTTCTTTTCGTCTCAAGAATAACATTCTAAAAGATTTAAGTAGTCAAATCTGTCCCATTTGCTACGTCACCACGAGGACCAGTCAGCATTATCTTTTTCTTTAATGGAGTATATTCTTCAGATAGAAAATGTTCTTAAGTTTAAACAGCTCGAGTTCTACCGGCCTTCATTTATGCTGCTGCGTGCTATGATTTGACTAAAATATTAAAGAAACAGAGAAGCATGAGTGAACAAGTGTTTCCCTAATTTCTGAGCCAACGATCCCGCCGCCGTGTGCGTCTTGCATATCTTTGCGTGTTTCGACTGAGCGAAGAGCAGCCTAAATAATCGCAATAAGGTAGTCGAATAGACATACTTAATTGCTGCGTATGTACAATTATGCGCGAGATACGTTTCGAATGTGTTCGTCGGTGGCATCGCGTGCCATTAGATTCTGGCGAAGCGGGCAAAACACGCAGAAGACGGAGAAGACACGTGCCTCCGGAATTAAATAGGCGGATGTCTCAAAGTTTTCCAGCTTCTCCTAATCCCTCTCTTTTGGCTTTGCTCGACGCGCACAGATCTCTCTCTCTCTCTCTCTCTCTTCTATCTCTGTCAGGTTGCACACGCCTACGGATGAGAAATTTGCACTATGCACTCGGAAGGATTGCAAACAAAATGGCTACGAAGGCGCGGGAGACCTGACGAATCCCAATGAATCCCGACGGGAGCTCGACTAATAATAAGGAACCACACGATTTTCATTAAAATGTATCGCATGAATCGACCTTCCACTTTTCTTCGCCGCTTCGCCGTGCTTTGCGTTTTCCAATTTGCCTTATCTCGCACTCACGCATCATCACCCTCGACAACAGCAGCGGCTCAAAATTCCTCTTATGGAAATTCGTTCCCCAGGACGCAGACTCCTAAGAGACTCTAGCTGGTTTCTCGGCGAGTCGGCGCGCGCATGCTTGGGGAACGTGGGGAATATATTGATGTCAAAGACGATGCAAATCGAAGCTGGTCGAGAAATGTTAGATAATTTCATCAGGGTCTTTCCGCCCTCGGAGCTAATGATAAACAATAAACGATCAACGGGGATTATTTCAAAGTGCTCATGAGCTCCTCTCGGTGGGTCACTATCTATATACAAGATTCGGTATTTTTGTGTGTCGCGCGTAGAGTGACTCTTCCAGTTAGTCCCTTAAACGTAACGAATCGCAGTACATATGGTGGTAACTCAGCTGAAGCGCACAACCTGAAGCTGGCTTTACCGTAGGCATCGAATGGACGGGGGGCCAACTGCAGTTGGTACGTTACAGCTAAATGGCCGTGTAGATACTAGATGCATGTATACATACGTAATAGAGGATAATAACGTGTAGTAAAATCGATCGTATCATTTTACATCTCGAAAGAGGAACCATATCTTTTGTCTCGCGCTATTTATAAAAATAATTTTAAGCCGCCGTATTTATATTAGTAATATTACATCATTACTTGTCTACCTGGACTATAATACGCATTTCTTTAACAAACTATGCGTCCGTCTCGTCTTCGTCATTAGCGTCCCCATCGGTTTATTCCATTGATCGAGTTTATCGTAGTCATTATAGGAGTTATCGCAGTGACGTCCATTAGTCCTTGTATCTTTTCTAAGAGATAAGGGAGAACTCCCATTTAGAGATGTTATTTTAATAAACGGCTAACAACCCTGGCACATCCTACAGTTCCAATGTAGTCGCGCTCGGGTATCGCCAATTTTAGTATATTCTCTCTTTCTCTCTCTCTCTCTCTCTCTCTGTCTGCCTTTCTTTCTCTCTAGTTACCTGTTCATCAGTTCAAACCGATAGAGAGAACGAGAGCTAGAGGACAAGAGAGTGAGCAAGAAGCGAGGAATAGTAAGACGGAAGAGGGACTGCAGAATATTCCGAGGAAATTAATGAGTCCTCATGGTTTTTCTGCCCGTTCTCGAGAACGACCGTCATCAGTGCCTATGATATGTCCGAGAAAGGAAAAAATTCTATTGGGAATTCCATTTATTAATGAATAATGCTTAATTATTGTCATAGATGGTGGCTTGGTTTTCCCACGGTGTATGGCCAATGAAAAAACAAGTTAAGGGGAAAACATTCGTGCCAACCGTTTATAGTCCACGCGGTCCCTTACTCTCTGATTCTCTCTCCCTCCGCCTCTACCTCTCGCATGTACACACGCTCGCTCGCACGCACGCACGCACGCACATCTCATGCAATGAGTTTAAGTGCCGCAGAAACTGAAACTCGCTCATCGATATGCCGTCTCTCGCGATTTTCGCGTTCCAGAGATAGAGAACGGAAAACTTTAAGTGATAAGTGGAAAAGCCGGCTCCCAATAAACGTTTGTCGACTTCGAGTTTTCTCTTCGTGTTTCTCTTAGCGCATGAGCAACGCAAATCGCAATGTACAATAATTTTGGCCACGTTGGCTTCTCTGGGACACGGCCCTCGATTATGTATTTATTACTATATGTATATATATAATATATATATATACTTTTGCTTTCATATACATATATAATGTTATAGTTTCTTCTTTATTAGTATTAAGGCTTGGTCGTTAGGTGCCTAGCCTTATCGAGAGTTTGTACAGGCTTTCTGGACCTGACGCACACGAGTTTAACACAGGACGATGCCGCTGCTTAGCCGCTGCTACTGGGGTTGCGACGGATTGTGCTGAAGCGATGGCGGTGGGCCCTGCAACAGATACTTTATTTTAAAATATTGCAATATTTCCTACTGTCCTGACACGATATTAAACGATTGGCAAGACCCCGGAAGGAACTATGTTAATGTCGCTCCTGCTTCCTCCCACCTCTTATTACTGAATTAAGAGAACATTGCGAAAGGAAATATGAGGATAATCAAGAAATATTCATGAATTTCGTGAGAGTTGAAATATTTATGTTGTCCTTTGAAAAGTCGGCTTTAATACATCTAAGATAATCTGCACCTCCATTCTCGGTCAAAAATTACATTTAATTGGTTACGCATAAGTTAATCTTTCTATTCGCAAGTTACTACGGTAAAGTAAATATTTCTTTAGCTCTGATAGCACGCAGCATGTAAAAAACCGGATATAATTTTTAAAATAAAAATTTCACGAATGTCTGAGCGCCTCATTGTCAAATTACAAAGATTGTAAAAGACATTGGTATCTGAGACAGAAACTCCGAAACCTTTTATTCACAATCAATAAATATAACGAGTGTTAAAATATTAACAAATGTTTATTTCTCTCGTTCGGCTTCCACATATGGAAATGTAGTAGTATCATCGAAATAAAATAGTGCATATATGTTATGGTGCTATCGCGGTATTCGTGAGGGTCGAAAAATGTCGATTCGCCCTGTTAAAACGCTAACTGCACAAGAGATGCATCCGGGAACTGAGGATTGTGTCCGTTTTTCTATTCGTAGCACCCGGATGGATATGGGGGTTTCGCCAGGGCCTAGAGTCAAGGCCAATGTAAAGTCTCTGCCCGAGAGGAAAGGCCATTCGGACTTACGGGCATCGCGGTGAAGGGTGGTTGCGAGTGTGCATGAGGGTGCGGATGGGGATGGGCTATGTGAGCTGCCAGGTGGCCCGGTAACTTTGGTCCATCCTCAGCCTTCTCTTCTTCTCTCCTCTTTAAGCACGCTGCCTTTGGATTAAGATTTCGCTCTGGAAAGATAAAACAAACAATTGTCGATTATAATGAAGACGTTCAGGGGGTTGACAAGCGGCAGAGCGCACTTGCGCATGATGCAAGAACCTACCTCTGACCTGCTGCTCGAGGGTCATTATCACCTCGACGGCCATATTCAGAATGCCGAGCTTCGTCTGTGGCTTGTCGGTCTTTAGATGCGTCATGCAC
Source organism: Trachelus troglodyta (assembly GCA_030142635.1). Classification (NCBI taxonomy): domain Eukaryota; kingdom Metazoa; phylum Arthropoda; class Insecta; order Hymenoptera; family Cephidae; genus Trachelus; species Trachelus troglodyta. The sequence continues at coordinate 147,996 of JARQTJ010000115.1, read as the reverse complement.
ATCCTTCCGAGTTCCTTCAAGGCCTCGTTGATGTCCCTTATACGTATCCTGCGGTGTATCAACGTTACTCTTTAGTGCCTGTCTTATTCGTTCAGCGCACCCCCCCCCCCCCGCTGAGACCTCGTCATCAACATTATCAGTAACACCACAGAGCAGATAGCAAAAGGTAGGTACAGTAAGGATTCGTTGCAAAGCAGGTACACGGTTCACATGCGAGACAAGGAACGAAGGAAAGCAGCAAAGCAGGAAAGCAGGAACGAAGGGCTCGGTGCATCCAAAAGTTTTCGCTGCATACACAGAATACGGGCCAGAGTTACGAGTTACAAGTTACGAGTTAGAGGAACGACGAGTTATGAGAGAGAGAGAGAGAGTAGGGAGCGCAATGAGGGAGGACACAGGGAAGAGAAAGGTAGCTTCGTCGTTAGCGTCATTAGGCTGGGCTGCAGGAGAAGAAGCTCCTAATCGTAATAAGCGTACGGGAAGGCGAACGAAGGAAGAGCGTGGCCAGGTCGCGTGACGTTACTGTTCTGAACCTTTAGTGAAGATGTGTCAGACTCTCGTGGTTCTTGCGTTCGGATGACTTTAGTTCTCGCCGCCTTACCTTTCCCTAGCATTGTTCGCCTGCCGCCTCTCTTTTTCCCGCTGAGCCTTCACGTCAGGATCGTCGTCCTCGTCCTCGGCGCTCGAACAACAGTTGCGCAATAACAATACTCGATTAATAATCTGACATTCGGGTGAGCTTAAGTGATCATTCTAAACTGATCATTCGAACTTGGCTCTGCCCCTGACTGCCGTTTATCTGCCTTATTGGCCCTACACCTGCAGTTTTTACATTTTCCCGTTCCCTCTCATTGCCCCATTGCCCATCCTGAATTTTATCAAATTTTCTAATTCAAATACTGTTTCGACACGAACACACGTAGATTCCTCTCGATCGTACGTGATAACATGAAAATAATGTATCAAGGCTCTCCCCCTCTCAACCCACTCACCGACACTCTCTTTCTCTCTCTTCACCTTCTTAATCCTCTCGCACAATGCGACTCGTGCACTTACGCACTTACGCACGGAGGCACAGAGAGTGGCATATCTCTGCTGTGGTCAATGGAAAGTCATTCGAAGGTTTGTCATCCCTATAAAAGGCCCGTATTCTTTGCAAGCTTCGCGCGCAGTTCCTATGAGAAAATAGGGCACAATCACAATATCATTCTAGGTTCACTGAGCCGCCGTTCGCTTCTTGTCTCGTTGACATCGTTACAAGGATAATTATCCAGTTGCCTAAAACTTCTTTGTCTTTGTTTCTTACTTTTTCTTTTCTCTTGAAAGAAAATTAGCAAAGGACAGGAGAAACGCAAAGGAAACGAAAAATGAAATTAGGAGAGAATTTTTCCAAATGCTTAATGATGATATAACGTTTGTATCCAAATCGATAAAGAAATAATGAAACTACCAAAGTATAATTCGATGTAATGATTAATGATGTACAATACAATAAGTATTTTGTCATCTAAGAGAGGGTATAGTATAGTAGTAGTAATATTAGCAGTAGTGGTAATAGTGGATGGTAGGTAATAACAATAATAGTACAGTAGTAATAGTAGTATTAGTAGCAATGATAGTAGTAGCACTAGCAGTAAGAATAAAATAGTAGCATGCCTAATTGCCGAAACGTAACTGAATTAAAATGAAACTGATCGAGAGTAGGTACGCACGAGAAAAGTACCAAATTCTATATGTGTCGTATCCCATCCGATATCCAAATTCACAACCAGCGACATTTTAATTTCCACGTTCGAATGCGGGCCTCGCAAAGTGCCACTGAATTCAAAAATCCTCTCAAGGTCTCTCTCTCTCTCTCTCTCTCTCTTTATTCGTATAATTGTTTGTGGTGCCTGTGATGCGTGTGTGCATATGTGTCAATGGTTATATGTGTTGGACGGCTGGAGAATAAGAAAAGAGAATTGGCTGATTTACGGAGGGAGCAAGATGCAGAGAGACGAGGAGCTAGTCAACCTGAGGAATTCGAATGCGCAGAATGATTAGTGAAAGGAAAGGGATGGATTAGGATGGTGTATCGTTTACTAAAATGCGACAAAGTGCGTACTGCGTCTGTTCACTAACCTTTCGCGAACGTTGTTGGCTTGACGGCGTTCTTTTTCGCGCACCGCTTTGGTGCCTGGGTCATCGCAGTCTTCGTCAGCGCTCGAACAACGGTTGTTCAAAGACACAGCAAGTTAGTTTAACATGATCACACAGCGACGACTCGAATGGGCAAAGTGACTGAGGGTAAAATGATCTGAAGGGGCAGGGAGGTTAAAGGGCCTTGCAAGGTGGCCGTTGTGCCACGAGCCGACGGCTACGCGGGGAAATCGTTACAATAATCAAAACTTCTCTTTGCTCTCTTGGTCCACCAACTCTGAGAGTCGAACGATGTGGCAAGAGTTTAAATGAGAGTTCAGCTTTAGATAATCTGACAAATTAAGGGAGATTGAGTGTCACTCTCGCGTTCTCAATCTCACTCTCGTTTAGAGCCAGGGGCAGATCCATGTTCTCTGAGAATTCCTGAGAGTCTACTACTGTTAATATAATGAATAATAGTAATAATAGTACTGATGGTGGTGGTGGTGGCAGTAGTAATAGTAATAGTAGTAGTAGTAGCTACCAGTAGCAGTAGTAGTAGTACCAGGAATAGAGCTAGTAATAGTAATAATTAACAAACTATTGAGGATACTTACTATCTCCGTGACCTCTTCGTACCCTTTCCTTGTGACGTCGAATTGACCGTCCCCGCTCCCATTACACCCGCCGCTGTTAATTCGCTGCTCGAGGGTTTTGTTTCGCCGACGACAGCAGCCCCGACGTTGACGCCGACACCGACGTTTACGCCAACGCCAACGCCAACTCCAGTGCCGGCAGCTCCGCCGCCACCGCCGCCTCCACCGGCACTGCTGTCCGGTGGATCTTTCCTCTTTTCTAAAGAGATGTATTCTGCTCATTATTAATACTGATCTTGAAACGACTGAATTAAATTTACCATCGAAAATAAAAGAAGCGTGACGAGAGGACAACACAGACTCATTCCGATGCATCTTCCAAGCGAGTATTCAGCAGTTCGCTTAGTTGTGGATGGTATAAAATACGCGAGAGCAAAGACGTATTACAATGAGGAAGTGTATAAGTCAGGCACGATCCGAATTCAGTTACGTTTCCTTAAATATGTGCTCCCTCCCCCCACGTCCATGAGAATTCCCCGCGCACGACCGAACGAATAGATAGCTGCATTAGTGGGCATCACAGCGTTCGCATGGAAGTCGCAATGAGCTATGTTCCAATGAGAATGCTGAGGGGACCGAGGAAAGAGGAGGTGCGCACCGCCATATCCAGCACCGGAGAAGCAAGAGAATGCTGCAGATGCCGATGGCCAAACATGGTCAAGGCTTAACTGCAGAACAAACTGCTTTAGTAAAGGACACGGCCTGAGCGGCCTAAGCGGCCTAAGCGGTGAGCTGGTCATCGGAAAACTTTGCACTCCCGCGGCTCTATCATTTTATGGTACTCTTTGACGCGGGGCTCAATGCCAAGAAGATCTGAGACAATTCTCATCGAAGAACGCTCCAAGAGACAGAGGAGTCGTTCATGCACAACGAGCCGATCGACTAATCAACCAATTATTCATTTCATCATGGTTGACCGATTCCCTTATGCGGTTCTTTTTTTACCATAGAATGCTTGTCAATTTCTTCCCCCTTATCTCACTGCAAACAAGTGATATAACGAACTCATGCCTTCGCGATTGATGTCTCGGCTGCTTAACAGAAAGGGAAAGGAGTTCGCGGTTGATGCAGCATCAACGCGCAGAATGAAAAAATCACGCGGTTCGCCACTCTCTACCAATGAAATCGCGGAGTCCTGGTGTCCTCTCCTCCCGCGCTTATCACTGACTTCAACTTACTGGCATTCGTGACGGGTAGCCTCTCTATCTTGATCGAGCCGTCCGTGTCTGGTGTGGCTGCCAATCCGGGATACGAGCCTTGTGGTTGCGTCACGGTCACCGTAGCAGGATGAGGACTCGTCTTGAAATGGAAAAAAAATAAATTCTCCTCATCGATTCCTCCTATTATCATGATTTACATCGCAGTAACGTGACGCAAGCGATTTCAATAATTCGACTGACTTACCAGATGGTCGAGTTGTGGAGGTGATGTGTGAGAGTAGAGGGAGCCGTGAGGGCCAACAGGACCAAGGTGAAGTCCGAGTTGGCTCTCAGCGTGATTCCTTAAGACGTTTATGGCATCGTCCAGTCGTTCCTCCATCCGCGTTCCCTGTACCAACAGAATACCGGAAAACCGACTCGATTACACACTTTAATTCCCCTGCGAGGTGGCAGCTACTGTTATTGCTGGTGGCTCCGTGTTCGCGTTAAATCTTTGCATGTGCATCGTGCCATCTGTGCGTACGTTTCTCGTGTTATCGAGCGGTCATCGATCTGCGGCGATACGCACCGCCAAGCGGCATTTGCATCTCCCAGAACTCGAACCTCACGAGAGACAGGAAGCGAACGTATCAGACGCAGAGAGAGACGGACAGAGCGAGGGAGAAAGGCTCACGCAAGAGGCGGATGATAACGAGTGATATTAAGGAGAAGGAAGAGGAAAATGGATAGGGAGAAAGTTATCAATTCACGTGCGCCTTTCTGTCGTCTGACTACCGAGGAGACGCGAAGGAAGAGTAATCAGCAATTAGAAGCGATATGTGCGGAGCCACGTGGAAATGAGAGGAGTTCAAGTATGAGACAAAAAGAAGGAGCTCTAGGCTCGGGTTTAGACTGAGAGAGAAAGAGAGAAAGAGAGAGAGAGAGAGAATAAGATAGACAGAGAATGGGGAGAGTGTCCTCACCTCGGCGTGGTCGCGAAGGAAGCCGATTGCATCGTCTAGCCTCTGCTGTTCAGGCGCCGGCTTCACACACAACACCAACGCAACAACAAAACCAAAACAACCAAGTCAACACAACGTTCACGACAAACAAGAAGGGTGATAAATTAAACGGAAGAGAGAAGAAAAAATGGGATAGAGCGAGAGAAGGGGAGAGAAGTCTAAATGAATGAAAAAGATAGATAATCAGATAAAACAATAACGATCTGTAATTAATTCTTGTGCACGCGATCATGCTCGGTGCGTCTCCGCCTGCCTTTCAGTTTCGAGGAGCTGTCGGTGCACGAGAATTCGAATCTACGCGACATGCATCCTCCTTCCCTCCTCATCTTCGTCGCCATATGAATTCAGGAGATTGAGAGGGACAGAGAAGCGGGGTGGCAGGGGTGGGGGGCGCGAAAGGAGACTCGTCAAATGGATGGAGAGAGAAATCATGCAAAGGGGCGAAGAAAAATTAATTCTCCATTGATTATATTTTATCTTCCTTCCTCGTGTCATCTTGTTCATTTTACCCTCCACTCGTTTCGTTTTTCGATTGTCTTTCGCACTCTGTCCCGTAGTCATTGGTTCCCCGTCTCCATTGGATGGATTTACTTTCCCGACGCTCAAAATCGAAAAGAAGATAGGAAGATCCACGTAAAATGAGGATAACGAATACTGATCGCAAGAGCCATAGGCATGTTCAAGAGGCACATAATCAAGAGGCGCGGCAAGAGCCAGAGGCGGAGGCGGAGGCGGAGGCGGAGGTAGAAGTGGGAACAGAGGCAAAGATGTAGATAGATATAGATATAGAGAAGTGGTCGTTGGCATCGAAAATCGTCGTGATAAGAAAATCTATGTCAATGCGTACCATGTGTATGGTTCCAGGGCGATTGGGATCGGCGGTAAAGTGTGGGGAGACAGGTGCTGCTCCGGGAGCCCAGCCGCCCGGAGCCGACCCCGTCAGGGGTGGTGGTGAACTCACCGGCGTCGATGGGTTACTGCTATAACTCGATACCGATTGGTCCGTGGGATAGATCTGCCAAGAAGAAGCTTCAATTAGTCGAAATTCAGCCGGGAGATAATAACCGAGAAACAGCCGGAATAATAATGCTAGAAAGAATGCGAAACGTGAATTTCACACGTACTCGACTGCTTACTACTGATGCGAGGGTCTTGCCGAGAGTGTCCGAGGTCGGCTGCTGAGCTTGATTGTTGCTCGGGGCATTGGGACCAGAAGGTGCTGGCTGTGACGGGGCTCCAGGACTGTGACTATACTGCAGAGAGGCTGGAGAGGGCGCCCCGGTCGCACTGGTGGCGGCAGCGGCCGCGGCTGCCGCCGCGACGCCCGCGCTTCCTCGGAACGTTGACATCGGGGGTAGAGACGCCGCGCTTGTAACCGCGGAGCCGAGGATCGGTGCTGCGGGTTCTCCGTTCGGCGACATGGCCGAATACGCCTGAAAGCACAGCCAGACATTGGCGTCAACGGTCTCAGCTGGAACGGCAGAGTAAGAGGCACGAGGGGTCAAGGGGGGCGGTGGGGGGGATCATCTTTGATATCGGATATGCTTAGTGCTTAGCGGAACACCGCGCGCTCTCGCACCTACTCAAACCGCTCATAAAATCCATCTAATTTTAAGCGCCGCGAGAGCAAGTATATTTATCAACAAATTAGAGAACTCAAACAAGTTCTAAGTAGCTCGAGCAGTTTTGCTATCTCGCTGTGAGAACGAAGCAGGAAAGGAAATCTATTGGCGAGACGGATTGCAGAGTATAGGAAACGCAGGACCTGGAGCAAAGAATAAAGAGTAGCCGATGGAATGAGTAGGAGGGGGAGGAGGAGCTTGAGGAATTTACGAGCGAACAGGAGAATTCGCCAGGCTCAGCGTCAGTGGCAGCGGTAACGTCAGCGCCAACGCCACCGTGCGCGCGCTACAACATAATGTATGAGAGTAAACTTTTTAAGAGTCATAGTAAAGAGCCAAACTTCTGGGAAAATGGCCCACTAAGCGGAGGGTGAGCACTCGTAAATGTTTAACCTTTAATCCAAAAAAGAAGTTGGTGCTCGCTCCCTCCGATCTGCTGCGTCTGCGCCTACGTTGAAAGTGCCAATTTCTTCTTTGTCGAATTTAAACTATAGGAATTCTACTTCTTGTCATTATTTTTTTTCAAAGAGCTGCGTACATTGGGCGAGAAGCCAAATTGGACTAGCCAAGTGTGCTCGCGTTCATTCGGAACTACGGGCAGGTAAGTAAGTAAGCAAGCAAGTAAACAAGTAAACTAGTAAGCAAGAAGCAAGTAGCGAGGGAGGCAAGGTAGGTAGTAGGCTGATGTCGCTCTATATATAGGCCTCGTGACTCATTTTACGCCTATACTCTCGCAGAGCCCAGTGCGTTTTGTCAACAGTGCTTCTCAACGCGTTAACTTATACGCATACGCACCATGGGATCGTGGGGTAGGTGCATTGGGTAGGCAGGCTGCGCCAGATGAGGTGGTGCGTATCCACTGTACGGTGGCTGAACTCCGCCTCCTCCGGCCGTCCAAGGGTCCCCCGGACCCGTCGCTGCCGTTGCGCTTCCATCTGCAAAGAATCGAACGCCGAGCAGCCATTATTTCACTTGAAAAGAACGGCAATAACGTGCCTCGATGTGTTTCTTGATACTTTGTTCGATATGATTTCACGGCGCGACTCTGCCGCTCGTCGGAAACTCAAACTAAGCCGAACAAGCTGGCGACGTATCCGTCGGGTTCGAGGAAACTTAATCTTCCTTCCGCGCAACGGACTTTTCCAGTAATAACGCAAATTGATGATGCCAGAGAGAGAAAACAATAAAGAGACAGAAAATTGCGTCTTTTTCGATCAAAGCGAGCGCCATTCGACGATCGGACGTTACTTCTATCGGCCGAGGATTGTCAATTTTCGAGGTGGCTATTTCCATATACTCGATTGAAAAGACTGTTCCACTTACCGATATAATAGGGGTCTGCGTAGAGGGCGGCGGCCTTCGGCGAGGTGTACCTTGGAGAATCCTGACCAAAGTCATCCGAGCCGTACTGCAACAAAGAAATTGGAAGGTTAAGTCGTTGCTAAGTGGAATAATTGTGTGTGTGTGCGTGTTATAAATTTATCTGTCTGACGTGTCATTTGTTATCGTAGACATTGCGAGCAGAAAGTTCACTGAACCACTGAGAGCGGGTGCCAATTGGATCATCGGATCGACTATCGATTTTTCTTTCTCAGTTCAGCAGAGTGAGCCTTCGATTGGCGAGCCATATGATATAATAAACTGATAGATAAGATAAAACGGTATCATACCGAACAAAGTACCATTCTACACGTGCTCCCATAATCGGTGGGACTGAGAAACATCTTGCAGTTTCACTAGACCTGCTCGAGGGCCAATGCCGAGGATGCCGCTGCGCTGTCGCTCATAAGACAAGAAGATTCGATTGGCGCTAGCAAAGGCGAGATGCGCTCACAGCCCCATTCTTCTCCGAACTTTTCTCACACTCCTGATGTAGGATAAAATATTCGAGGGTGGTCCGATGTTTCTTAGCGCACCCACACCCTCACCACTCCCGCCGGTAAACTTTAGCTCGACAGCGACTCGTGGTCCGAAAGCAAACTTGAAGGCTAATGCGAAAACGATAGCAGAGTCGGCTAAGGAACGGGAAAAGATTGGAAGGATGTTCCGAGCTGAAATTTAACGCTTGCCAATGTCTATGAAAGAATCGCAGGGAACGCGAAAAGTTTTGGCTTTGCGGCAGACATCGCAAGCGATTACTCTGGAGGGACCGAAGGGAGGATGATGACCGGTGACACTGGTGCAGTGGATCACTGGATCACTGGATCACTGAATCGGAAGGTCCAGCAGGTCTATCTTCGCGGTCCAATTTTCAATAAGTGCACGGGCACCTCGCGGGTTCAACGGAAGAAGCAGAACTGTCGGAAGGCAAAGAACACAGATCAGGAAGGTTAACGCGCGTTAACGTGTTCACCTACGTAAAAATGTTAAGCGACTGAGTTTCCGCGGACAACTAGCGCTGTTCTTCCACGCTCCCCGAGGTGGGAGTTTGTGCCTTCGCGACCAATGAGCTTGCGAGGCTTTCCCCACCACCAAGAGACATGAACGTGAAGAGAAGTTTGATATCGTAACGCGTAACAAGCGTTACGATTCAACGACGAGATCGCCCGTTTTTAGCGACTGACAGCCAGCGCCATTGAAAGACAAACCGTTTCCTCGTATTTGTCCAGAAATTACGGGAGGAATTCACTTGGGAATCAGCTGTGCGTGTCACATGAGATCGCGGGCATTGGCGGATGAGAGGGAGAAAATTACGACGCCAAGGAATATGATGACACATCGAGATGAATTCGAGTCTGCGACACGTAGACGCAGGACGGACACATTTATCACGTGTCAGATAGTTTCGAAAGCTATTGAAGCATGTCCATCAAGTTATTGTATAAATTTTAATCGATGTGTGCTACGTTATGCCACAAGTTATCGATTTAATTTTTTAATATTTATTTTTTTGTAAACGAAAAACATTTCAACGATAAAAATTGAAACTATTACTTTTTGTGATTCCCGAATGAATCAGTGGAGGTAATTTGATTAACCTGTAAAAGTTGCCCTTATAATAATAAAGAAACAAGCCATTGTGGATATCGGTAAACGTTAGTTCAATTTTTGGTAATACGCATTGTCGTATTCGGTCTTCCGTGAATTTCGTGCTTCTCCATACCTCTGTCGAGTTGGAATCCAGCAAAGACCGATCCATTTAAAACTTAGTGTACCATTTTGTTGCTAGTTTTGTTCTTGCGATACCAAGTAAAAAAAACTGAATCTTAGGTCATCTGGCATTGGAATTCTAACTTTGTCTTAACTCAGCGTAATCATTTCCAAGCCCGTCACAGCTTCGCCTGCTTAGCATTGGAAAACTTGAAAATTCGGTGTGAACCCTGCTTTACAATACACCAAATATGCGTTAAATATGAATTTTCAAACTTTTGCAATGTTGGGCTTAGTAGTGGTTATCCAACGCCAGATGATTCAAGGTTGGTTCTACATGCTTTTTTTTTGGCAGATCGAAAACAATGTCTCTCTAGCAAGGCACACGTATAACTGCATAAAATGTAACTAACAAAGTATGCATATGCACTACATAAATTTTACTTTTATTTATATTTTAGTACATAGCTACGAACTGTGAAAGAAACAAATTGAATTCGTGAACCGACTATATAGGTTTCAGCCCATTTCCAAGCTATGTGTAAGTACTTACTAGTGTAATAATGAAGAATAATTTTCTGAAAGATTTTATTTCCAAAGGAAAATCAAGATACAGCCCACCAAAGAATTAAATAAGTGTACACAATTGTATAGTGGATTGTCTTCGAAGAAAGATTTACATGAATACTTATGAGAAAGCAGTAAAATAATATTGTTGCATGAAATAAGGATAAATTGATGAACTTGGCTAGCAAGACTTCGTCTCATTGTTCTTGCCTTTCGATGCAGTGTGCCCACGTGGGACTATTCCGTCTAGTCACTAGGCGAAGCCAATGGCGTCCTTGCAAAGTCCTTCCAGTGCACAAATATAACCAATCCTACACAATGTCGATAAAACAATCGCCGAGCGGCGTCGTAGATTTACGAAGTTAGATCTTATAAATTATTACATAATTCTTAAATAAATAAGAAATGACAAGGCTAACTTGTACTTAAAAACTTTTGTGGCTTATAGAATTAAAAATGTTGAATATAATTTTTAATTCTTTACGGCACGAAGTAGCACACATCTAGCGCAATTTGGCACAATATTTGTTTTTGAAATTAATAAAAATGACAGGGCTAACTATTCTAAAAACATTTTATCTCCCTTAATAAGAAATAAAAAAAATCTTTATTAAGCACAGTAGTAATTTTTTAATTTTTCAAAATAGGCGGGACTAACTTTATGCACATTATTGAAGCCCGTAGCGTGAATAAAGTCTGCGAAAATGAACGTATTTCTAAATAAGAGAAAAGAGAAAAGAGCGGCCAGTGGCCGAAGATCGAGGTCGGGACTGCATGTAGAGATGCGTGAGCACGTGAACGCGGGAACGAGAAGAGCCTGATAAGAGAACGGCCTCTGGACCTATTCTTTTAAACAAGTTGCTTTGATTGACACTCGAACATCTGGAGAGGTTTGACAGCTCGCGAGATATTCAACATTTTTGCCGAAATATCAAAGCGAGCGTCACAGAAGATGACGAACCCTGCCCGTTCGATAACGATTTGCGACTGGAAGGGAAATCGAAACTCACATCGTAATAATCCAGTGACGCTTCGATCGGAACGACGACGATTAAATAATTCGAGGTGCCACCGCGTGGGCAGTATTTCAATTTTTATTTCCTTTTCCGAGGGTTGTAGATGTACAATAATAAAAATGTCTGTCGCGGCAAGGAATCGGAAATCTTAATATGTCCAGTGTGTCCGCGTGGTCGAGTCAGCGGTTTCCGTCCAATATAAATGTCCTAGATTGATTTAGTCGGGTGTTCCTGCAGCCACCCTTCGACTTCATCCCCGGGAATACGAAATATTCTGAGGTAGCCGCGAGAATTCAGCAGCTCAGCCGGACATCTCAATATCTTGAGGGTGAACCGTCTAGACGAGATTACCGGAAAGTAGACGTGCTCTGCACAAGGTCCCCAGAAGTTCTGGTCCAGCGATCCAGAAGGAAGCAATCGGGAGCAAGAGTAACCCCCGTCCAGAGGATTTACGAAACACCTCGAGTTCGCGACTATCAAGGCCTTCTACTACCAGTGTGCTCGGTTTAACATTGGTCGAACGGCTGAAAATCGATTAAAGAAGCGACGACGGACAGAGCGGATTTGTCTACCCGCAGCTGCATCGTCTAGAAGCTGCCGAGAACGAGACTGTGGGAATTCCTGAACATCAAGTCCTTCCTGTGTTATCCTGTTTCCTGTAGGAGGATCCCAAGCAGTCTCGATATTCAGCACTCAACTTTTGACTTCCATCGATTATCTCGCCATCGGGACGGCTATGGCTCCTCGGGGTCTTCTGGGGTCTTCCGAGGTCTTCTCAAGGTTTCCAAGGTTCCCACGACAGCGGCAGCTGTCCGAGAACCATGCGGGCTGACAAGCGGCAATTGTGTCTCTGGAGTAAAAGCATTTTTTCAGAGTACCTGTTGCTGCACTCTGTCAAGTCGCTTCGATAAGGGAATAGCCGTATAAGGTGCGCATTCTAAGACGATGAATTGCCCGAGCAGCAATCGAATCAACTCGAGGAACTTCTTTGTCTCGTTTAGCTCGGTCAGCCACCATCGACCCGCGGAGCAAACGGTTGGTCGGAATCGCCAAGATATTTTTACACCGAGTGACGTCACATCCCTCTTAGAATTAACGTATTATGCCGCGCGTCTACGCGGAGAGAAAATCGTGCGATTCTCGACTTGGCCACGAGGCGCTCTCTCTCTCTCTCTCTCCCTCTCCCTCTTCGTTTCCCATATTCCACTCGATTCTTACTCAGGATCAAGCGGCTACCCGACTAATCGACGTTCAACCGGCCACATTCGTCTTTGTTCTCTTTCTCTCTCGCCATGTGTCATAGGGGCACCGATGCTTTCCCATGGCGGAGAGAGGCGAATAACCGTAAAGGAAATACCCGTAGATGGAGGAGCCATGTTCTAGCCTACGCCACTTCCGGTTGCGCCATTCCAACAAACGCACGGGACATAAATTAAGATACTTTAACGATCTTCCTAGAGGGCTCGAGACACACCTGAGAGGCAGCCCGAAGAGAGGAGCGAGAGGAGAGAGAGCAGCGCAGAAAGGCGATGATCGAGTGGAGCCGTAGGGGTCGGAGGTCAGAGGCTGCTGCCTCGCAGCATACAGAACTCGTTTTTTAAAATCCCAAGACTGAACACCGTGCCCGCTGCTTCTCGAATTATCAAAACATTGGTGTAGCGACGTTTGCAAAACACGAGGTGCTGCCTTGTAAATCGTAGCACTAATATTTGAGACTTCGAGTCGACGTTATTCTATCCGCAAGCGGATCGCGCGGCTGAGACTTGAGATGTTTTAGTTAAAGCATTCGACTGGCCGACTGGCGGCAGTCGAGTGGGAGAAGAATTCTGAAGCGCGCAAGTTCTGCGTCTCCAGCCGAGAAGTCGGATACTTTTCATTGGGTAGTAGCGGGACCATGCTTGCGTAATTAGACCGTGATTTTCTCGAGTTGCCGAACGACTCGAGGAACAAAGGAACGAATTACTTCTGTCGACACATCGCACTGGAAGACTTGGCGACGATTGTTCATCGACCTGTGGTATCGGTACCAACTAGTACCGCAATTCACCAATCTACCGATTGCCGATAGGCCGCGCGACTACCCGTGAAAAAAATAAAGGAAGATCCTCTCTCGAGGAGTTTTACGCTTATTCGTAGAGCAGGTAGTAGCTGCCTGATGGACATCGGCTGCACGCAGGTGTGCATATGTAATTCCGAGTGGGTACCTCGGGGCACGTGAAAAGAACTGGTCGCCTACATTATTTATTAGGCACAGCGGCAAGTTCGTTGAGCTACGGGACAACTAATTGTTTGGAAGAAGAAGAAAGGTAGACCGAGCTAACTAGACAGGTCGACTGCGGGTGGACGGCCCAGCTAGACGGTCGACCGGTCGACCGGTCGACCAGTCGCAACGCAGGTACCAGGTACCAGGTAGCAGCCAACGTAGGCAGCAAAGGCAGCAAAGGCGGCTGCGACGCGCCCGGATGCTTGCCTGACCGACAATTAGCGGCTAATACGCTACGTGATCGGAATTAGCAACACGTATCAGAAGCTGAAGGCACGGGAATTATGTATTTGAGCCGCGAGTTTCCTTTCCAAGGAGGAAGGATGCGCGATCCACCTCCCACCTCATCCTCCCAGTCCTAATCGCTCGGCCAATCGCGCTGCTGATCATCGAGCGACGAGATGACGACACGAGGCCAAACTAGACGGCAAGAAGACTACTTCACTGCGAGTCATCGGAGAAAAATGTCCTGAATCGACCCTTTAAACGACAGTCGTCCAGATGCCTGCGTGGTCCAGACTGTCCAGAGTAACGACGCTGTAATAATCTACATAGACTAATTCCAGCAGCTTGGCTGGGGCCGGATCTTTATCTCGTAGGAGAAACGCGAGTTCTCGGAAAGGCTTGATAATCGGTATAGTGTGAAACCGAGGGTGGCGTGCAAGGCGTGGCAACGGATTCTCCTGACCTTTCCCTGCCCCTCTCGCGGGAACGCAGCGCTTCTTGCGTAGCCAGCGGTATTCACCACGTGTCCCTTCAAGGACTAATTAGTATGTGGCAAGGCGCAGGTATTAGGTGCTGCTAAGCACTGCATACGAAACGTGTTATTGCGAACGCGGCACCCGGTGTGGCCTAAACAGAATTCTTTGGAATACCAGGAACTCTTAGAATGCTCGGGTTCAATCAAATACGGACAATTCTTTCCAGCATGATAACGTGGTCGTTGCTATCATCGCGCGTCTTCATTTTAACTTTCGTTGCCACTGACGTTTCTATTAAAAGGAAGCCGTTCGCAGTTTACAAGCTTAAAGGCTTAAAACTTAAAGGTATCAGTGAACGTTGTCAACGATCCTCCATCATTTTCAAACGTCTTTCAGACTGTACAATTTTTGAATTTGTCTAAAGCTGCTGTAGCGACTAGATATAAGGTATGATGATCCGTTTGTACGGTGCAAGTTCTATTTTTTTTAGTAGTTTAGTTCTTTCTAAATAGTATTTGTTAAACAACAATTTCCTAATGACAGAGACACCAGTTTAAGTAATATTGCCCAAGTAAACTAGTGGGACTTCCAATCACAATGGCAAACTGACAGAATTGTTGCCATTGTCACTAGAATTTTAATGTTGTCCACATATCGACCATTGCTCCAGTGATCCTTTTTCTACGTGTAATAATACTTGATATTTACCCCACTTTCCTGACCACCGCGACACTCTTTCCAATAACCTGAAGTTGCAGAGGATCGAACAGTCAAGCTGGAACGTTTCTCTAGCATGGCGGCCGTCGACGTTGGACTCGTATGAAGTGGAGCAAGAAGATTTTCATTCGCAGCCATACGAGAAGAACTCAGATGACTGTTCGGCAGCGCGTTGCGTGACGCTTCCTGCGTGACTCTTCCTCTCCAGCGAATCTCCGCACTGTAACCCTTTGAACTCTCTTTCGGCTGGGACTTGATACCAAAAGCAAAATGACTGAGCTTAAATTTTTGCTGTCCTATCTTAAAGTCGGGATCCATAATGAATGTGGCTATATAAGCACGCGGGAAAGACGATAGAAAAGCAATATCACACTTGAGCATTTATAACCGGATCAAGGCGAATTTAACATCAAATCTGACGAATCGCGACGAACCCTTAACCGATCGTTTCTGCACCTCGAATGGACGCGCGTCATCCCGAGATTATAACAGAGTTCACCAATTTGACAAAAATTTGTAGAAAACTATCGCATGACAGTTTACTTTTTATTTTCACTTGACGTCAAGTAAAAGCTTTTCTGTGGAATGTTTGAAGCACCTCGGAATGTACAGTACAGTCGCACGCACTCCTGCCCTAGAACACGGCCAAACGTGGGACGTCGCAGGACCAATGTGTCGCGGGTAGTTTCCCTTCGACGGTGACTGAAAGAGTCCGAGTCGCAGAGACAATCTGATAATCGGACGCAATGGGGAAGGGAGAGAGAGAGAAAGAGAGAGAGAGAGAAACTGTAAAGTTGACGAACGACAACCATCCAGCGCGCGCGCACAGGCGCGACTACTTTCGTTGCTCAGCTTTGGCTTTGCTTATCCCACATGCTCACTCTTTGATACAGGGAGGAGGCTGAGGTCACTGAGGTGACTGCACGATCCCCCACTGCCGCAAGGTCCCTTGTTCCCCGAGTGTTCCATCCTTCGACCCAACACTCACTGCTCCTTCTTACAGTTTCCTTCGATAGAAAAAACTTCATCCGAAGGATCCGTCGTCTATTTTGCTTCGTCGAGAAGCCAGAGGACGAGAGAGAATTGCATTTGCCACTCTTCTTAGTATATTACCACGTA
The DNA here is from genome assembly GCA_030142635.1 of Trachelus troglodyta. Lineage (NCBI taxonomy): Eukaryota > Metazoa > Arthropoda > Insecta > Hymenoptera > Cephidae > Trachelus > Trachelus troglodyta. The sequence continues at coordinate 131,966 of JARQTJ010000115.1, read as the reverse complement.
CGTGGTACAGAAATAATGTTGGTCGCTCTGCAACCTCTGCAACGTGGGACGATCGAAGATATTTAAGAAGTTAAGAGTTACTGCAGAAAACGGTGGATCATGTGTGTTTAACTCCCCGAAGACAGAATTTATGTTCGAACGCGGATCGAAGAATAAACAACGAACGAGAGCAGTGACGAGGATCGGCACATGTCAGGCAACGTCCAGCCACCAAGTAAAAACTGTCCTGTTCCCTGCGAAAGCAACAGGTAGAAGCAATGAAGGCGCATCGACATCGGTGACATCGGTGACATCGGCGGCATCCGCGTTCCCCTTTACGTTTTTAGGATCAATTACTAGTCTCCTCTCTCCCCTGCATGGGCGCTGTCCTTCGTAGAAGTGGAAGTGGACGAGGAAGAGGAAAGAGGCAGGCATCTCGTATAATCTGATGGTTCAGAGACCACTTAAACGTATGCATCTCGACGTGTTGGCGCGACTAGGGCCCCATTCATGCGCGGCCAGTTTTTGCTTCTCGCTCGTCCCTCGACTCCCCCGCCCCCGCCCCTCGCGGTTACCTCCTTCGTGCCGTGACGTCCGGTTCGACCACCCCTCCGTCTCCTCTTTCTCCTCCCCAGCCGACTCCTCGGCAGGGTCATGCCCCTCGTCAATCCTCTTGATCACAGCGCAGGACTCGCAGGATTCCTCGCGAAGCCGTCTCAAAGGAATCGCAGCGGAAGGAGCAAAGGGAGACGCGATTTAATGTGGACTTTGGCGTTTAGCTCGCACGCAGTCAAGAACTCAGCTAGATTGCGTAGATGCGTGGGGAGGGGCAACAGGGGAGCAAGATAGGCAGTTGCCCAGCAAAGTGAAGGTGCGTGAGCTGCGCGAGTCGCGGTAGAAGGAACTGTGAGTAGTTGGAGAGTCGAAGGGGAACGCGAGAGAGTATAGCCATCGAAGAGCAAACTGGGCAGACTGCCTGCCGCCGCCGCCATTCCTGTCGCCACAGTCGATCCACGAGGTGTCGACAAGTGCGAAACAGCGGGAGGACTCGCTTCGCAGAAACAAAGAGAATCTCGGCAAAATTTCAAACGAGTTAAATTCTCTTAGCGATTGAGCGATTAGAAAGAAGGATTCTCCTAATCGCCGGATAAATGCCAGAGTACGGGAGTGCCGGAACTAAACTGCACTCGAGTCGACTACGCAAACCTAAATAGCGTTCGAGTATATTTGTGCCATTGCGCAAACGCTCGCTAATTAGAAGGATATTTTTAGCAAGCTTTTGGCTCGGCTAGACGTGTCCAAATAGCACTGCGAAAAAAATAGTTATAAGAGTTCAACGACTCGCGGGAATCACTCAAGAGTCTTTGGGGGGGCAGCAGCGGTGGGAGGAGCGGGAGGAACTCATCCCCTAAACGACTGTGAAATGTAAAATATCCTACAGCCACGTAGACAGAGATAGTTTTAACATGGTTGTTCGAATTTTCTTGAAATTGCACGTGCACGGCACTTCGATGTACGATCGACACTGCTATTTATAATTTAAGTGGGACGAAAGATTAATGCGTCCATGAGTGGACCATGTAGGCCTCTCTGGCGGTTCGCCTATGTCAGTTATGCGACCTATGGGAATGCGACAACGATATTACAGAAGATCGTGAAAACGGCTACTCTTGGTCGCCCAAAGAAATAGGCGCGGTGTTAGAAAGTTGAATGAATTAAATAAGCTGAATCGAGCCCAGCCACGCCGAGCGACATCGTTCGCCAGCTTATTATTACTTATTGCCTACGGCTGGGCTGGCTTTTCATGCGGGGACCAGCCAAATCAAAAAAAGAAAGATGAATAAAGAATTCGAATACTATTAAAAATGATTCTATTATTCAGATATGACTAAAGGAGGCGCTCCAGTCAGGCGCAAGCTTTTATCTATTTATTTAGTTACTTATCTTTTTCACTGGAATTTCGAAACCATCTCTCCGTACCAGTATCGAAATGTGCTCTTCAGGATCGATCAGTATTTCTTAATCAATCGAAAGTAGCAGCACAATCCGCGAATCGACGGGGGAGAATTTAATCGGAAGTAGGCTAACCTGTGGTCGTGGTACTTGTACTGTTATACGATTCTGTTGGTCTAGTAGGAACTCCATAGCGTCCACACAGCGAGCAGCTGTATGTCAGATTCGCTCGCAGAAGTCGAAGGCCACTCACGACGCTCACGACGCACTTTTGCATTGCTCGCTGCAACTCGTAACGAATCACGCACGAGTCATATACGCAGAACTGGTAAGACAACTTATGATGTCCAGTTTTTTCAAGGATGTATTTCGAACCATTTTCGTCGCCGATGAATATGGCTCTCGCGAGGAATGATTTTTCATAGTGCACGCTGTGCGGGTCTCGAGTTTCTCGAAGAACCGATCGGAACACTGTTCTCACGTTCCTCGAGAATCCCCAAAACCCGAGTCAAAGCTTGACTGTTCCTGCTGATGGTCTCGCTCTGTCAAGTTGGAGATACCGCTGAATCGGTGCTAGAGAACCAGAAGGAACCGTTCCTGCGATAAATCTTTTAAAGTTCTCGGCTCTCTCACTGGAAGAGACGCGATGCATTGCCAGATTTAATTAAAGGGAGAACTGGCATGAAATGAGAGTATCAGCAGGGTGCGGCTTCCTCGGCAGCAGGAGGAGGCAGGAGGAAGCAGGAGCAATGCACTTTTCTTCCAGATCGAAAACGTGACAAGGAACCAAGGATCTAAAGTTCGGAGAAAACAATAGAGCCAAGAGATACCGAAGACAAGATGCTCTCCGCAGTGATGACCGAGCGCGTTCTCGTTGCTCGCGTATCGAGTGACAGATTTCCAGACAGGAAACATCCGAGGGTGATTCGCCTTAGCCTTCGGTAGCTCAGCCATCGCTCGCGCGGCTACTTCGCTCTTCGGAGAGATAGAGAGAGAGAGAACAGGAGAAGCTCGCGTGTCTCGATTGGCAAACTTTTTGCTTGAAAGTTTAACTCACTCCCATGGAACGCACACGCAGTGCAGCGAGACCCTCTTACGTCCCGCTGCCAAAAGACCCTTCCCGCGAAGGGCCTGCCCTATGATTTGTAGAAGCGTTATAATATGCTGCTGCTGCTTTACCCTCAACCCTGCCGCAGCTCAATCTACCTCAGCAGCTTCAACGTTGCGTCCTATCCGCCTACGCTTACGCTTACGGCTACGCCTGAGCCTTCTCTCGGAGAATTCTCTTTAATCCAAAGGAAGGGAGGAAAAGGAGGGGAATGGCTGCCGGAGTGCATCCTGGCACTGGGATTGTTTGACTCTGACCGCGACAGGATTCTTCGAGTCTGCAGGCTTGGGACGCGGACGAGGATCAAAATTACGGTTCTTTTGCTCTTCCGTTAACGATGCATTTCGCGCGTCGTAAGAAAAATAAAAGTTCAAGTACACCGAAGGATTCTCCCGAGAGCTCCAAACTTCGAGATCACGAGATCATCGATTAGATCGGCATTTGGCTCAAGTTAATAAATAAATATTAAACATCACACAGAGACGTATCGATATAAAAATTGAGCAACGCGCGAATTTACGAGGCGGAGATGCGTGTAACAGTGAGATAAATATCTTGCGCCTCGGTTGGCACAATCCACGTTGGAAATAGATTGGGGGTTTTGGCTGAGGAGAAATGGGATCGGGAGGGGACGCGAGATTAAAGAGAGCGAAGAGAGAACGGAGAATAAATAAAATATAGAAGCGAGAGAGAATCCCCCCTCCGCCCCCCCCTCCCCCTACTTCCAGCACCAAAGTAACCGTTACTTCAATTTATAGGGGGCCAGGTTATTATTTATTATAATGAGGGGCAACTTTCCAAGAGGCGTCGCGACACCGATAGACGCGACGCCGAATATCACGTGTACATGGATGTGCGTGGCGCGCAGGCCCGATCTGCTTATCCCGATGATTACTCGCGATATCGGTTATCGATTAACGATAAGCATACCGCGCGATTATTCGCCTATCTCTCTCCGAGATATATCAATCCAGGTAGAATCGATCGAGGCGACGCGCGGGAGACGTCGATTGATTTCCCTCCGCACTTCCTCGCTTCGCTGCTTTCCGATGCGTCTCGGCGCTGCGTACGCGATGCCAGTCCATTCGCATGCTACACGATATGTCACGTTCGCCTCCACCAGTGCGTTGTGACTTATGACATATATGCTTTCTGACATTTTCAGATATTCAATTACCGTCGCACGACATTATACCTTCGCATGCGGCCACAAAAACATAATAAATCGCGCTCACCCAGATACTTGCCAGATACGACAGTTGGCTGTACGCTCGAGTCGTTCCGAGTCGTTCGAGAAGGATGAGGGGAAGAGCGGAAATACGCAAGAGGCGCATAGTGGCGGGTGAGATGAAGTAGCACTTGGTATTGGGAGGGAGGAGAGATTTTCGGAAAGCATTGGCATCGTCGCTTCGTTCGCGTCGTCTTTTCCTGCCGATTTCCCCGAGACACAGGAAGATACTTGAGTCCTTTCAGAGCGAACAATAAGACGCCGAGAGCGAGAGAGAGAGAGAGAGAGAGAGAGAGACATGGCGGATATAGAGATATGAGGGGTATCGCTCTCTCATTTTCGAATAGAATTTGCCTAGCAGTGCCTGCACCCCTTTTGACGTGAAGTAGAGGCCTGCCCTCCTATCGTTCCCTTCTTCCTCTCGAGTTCCGTTTGCCTTGGCCGGGAGTGGAATACGCTGTTACTTAAATATTTAACCAAAAGGAGGTATTCCGAGGATCCTTAAGAATTTCGCGGAGCGAAAGTTCGTCGCCTGCCGGGTGCTTAAAACGACGCTCACTCGATTCTCCCGACTCTCCGAGTTCATCTCTCTCGGCCGGCGCGTACGAATTGGAAACGCAATAACGCAAAGTCAACTGCAGGTTGACGTCCCAACAGAGACTAGCGGGCGATTTCTCAACAAGGAACGAAGCAATCTTACTGGTTATTGCCAATAAAACGCACCACAGCCGAATATGTAAATGGTCTAAAAAAAGACCGCGGAAACTTGCACATACGACCGTGTCTGTATCATATGAGCGATCAACAAAATCAACAACGACAACAACAACAATGAGTATTGTTTTTTATCTCGTATCCCTTAGTCCCAATTTAAAAAGATCCTTCACACGGAGGCCTTCAATTTTGAGGATTCCCTCAAGAGGAAGGCCGCGCGCTTATTTTGCATTTATTCGGCATCGGTGACCAATAATACCTTTTACCTTTTTCTTTGTTTGTTTTTTTCCAAGAAATTCTGATATATCTAGAACAATGAATTCCCGTTGAGTCGATGAGATCCTTAGATTAAACTATTAAAGGAACGTCGAATACAAAGGATCTCATGGACGGGTTGCAATGTTTCCTGGCTACTCAAGTGAGGCGACACTCCTAGATATAGAGAAACAACGTACGGCTGTGTTGCAGACAACATGGCGCGCTGCGGTAACCCACTTTAATCAGCAGATTCATTAAAACATACGACACAGGTAGCTCGTGGGGTTCCCGGGGTCATCCGGAAACGTTCGCAGATTCCCCGAAGCTTCTCACACGGTATTATTCTTGGGGCTCTTTGTTAATCCGGGTTCCTCTTTACTGGCACTTGTTGCCATTCTACGAGATACGATTACGTCTAGTCAAAGATTCCTCGGAGGCGACGCGATGCGCGCTTCAGCTTTGCTTTATTCTTATTTCTCTCTTCCGAGTGCGGCCTGAAAGAGTGCGAAGGAAGAAGCGATAGAGGAGGATGAGGGAGGATCGAGAAGGAGGTCGAAGGTCGTGAAGGGAAAGGATAAGCCTCCGAGACGAGGATGGCTGTGACTCCTTGACTGACAAGCAATTATGCGCTCTGTGCCTGGATAGTCCGGATAGTCTGGATGGTCTGGATGGAGCAGCACGGAGAACGAGTCCCATTTGTACCGGACGCTGAATTTCCTTAAATCCCAGATTGATGCGGGTCCACCGATTTACGATGAATAACATTCGCTCGCGTTGGTTCACACTGGCTGCTCGTCGCTGGACCCGGAGCCTTCCCGGGGGATGGACAGTTTTTCCCGCTGTTGCAAACAAGTCTTTTCGCAGATAAAGAGAACGAGGATGCGATGTAGAGTGACGCACGCGAGGAAGGTGTTAAACTGGATGAAATGCAGTGGCTCTCAATCAGTCAACCAGCCAGTCACCCAGGTGCATTCGTAATCGTAGACTCGAGTTGAAATTTCTCTAGAGACACGTGTTCCCACGAACACGGACGCGCAGGCTGCAGGCATTTCTGGATTTCGCCAAGTACCGAGCCTATAATTGTCGGCGAACGCGCAACGCGTGGGCGTCACAAAGAAGCCGCCTTTCCCCTAAACGGTAATCGACGACAGCCTTTCCTTTTGCTGTTCCATTGTAATGTCGCCGTTCGCCAATTCGAAAGATAAGTTAGACTCGCTGCTGTCGCCGCGGTGCTCCCGTTGTCCCTGCTGGTCAGCCGCCTTGCGCAACTTCCTCAGCCTTTTGCGATATATGCGAAAACTTTCTTCCTCGATTGGACTCCTTTCCTGTCTTTTTATTCCTAATCGACCGAATAATCGAGCGAACGAGCTTTCATTTGCAAAGCGAGTCTCACGGAACGTTGTTCCAGGTCGACGTCGACCTCTTTGAAGTTGTTGGCGTCGGCGGCGTCGGTGGCGTCAGCAATGAAGTTGAGCACCCTCCGGTCAAGGGGAGCCCGCTCATTGGTCGAGAGGCCACGCACCTGGCCGACAGCTGCTCGGCTCGCACATGCGTGCGCGTTTACTCGCACAAACGCACGCGTTACTCCTCTCCCTACGCGCGCTACGTACAGCGCTGCTGTAGCGGTTTCATCCTAACGTAGCAGAATAGCGGCTAGTCCGCTACTACGACGGAGGTGTACCATAGTGCCAGAATCAGGCATCCAAGCGACTCACGCACTCGCCCACTCGTTCCAATGTCAAAGGATGCAAAGATGCAAGAGACAAGTGGTTGCAGTCGTTGCAGCCGACTGCTGCAACGGAAATCGGAAGAGCCGGAACGGGGCTGGTGCGAGCGCGCACCCTCGACGCGGCTTTTCAACTTTGTTTGGAGTCTTCGTCGACCAGACTGACCAGATTGACCGGAGAGCGAGAGCAAGAGAGACGCTGAGCGAGCGGGAGAGAGAATTCTGGCGCAGCGAAACATCTGCGCCGGTTCGACCGATCAGGGATTTCAAAAAGAGAGCAGCCAGGTACCGAGGACCCAACGAAGACTCGACTTGCCGATCGCCGAGACTAGCGCAGCCGATCCTTCCGATTCGCAGGCTTTTCTACACTCTTCCTGCCCTCTGCGATTCTAGCTGCGACTCTGGCGAACTTGCGCGCTCCAATTTCCCTACTCTTCGATGTCTCGTCGGCCCAAGAAGCAGCGTGGAAGGATTTTTGAAACGAAGCAAAGATTTCAGTTTTCTCTATTTTCAGCAAAGGAATATTTACGCGAGGTCCCTAGTTTTTTCGCAGGATGCCCCCGCCCTCCCCCTCCCCAAGGAACCCCTGCTTCGCTCTCTTTGCGACACCTGTGTAAACTAGAGACAAATTGTTCGGGAGACAGTTCAGCCATTAGCCGCTATGAAATAGATAATTATCATTTTCTAGAGACGCCTCATTAACCCTATACTCATTAGGAGACCCAGCAGTCGATTGCGACAATCAGCGAATTTACTCATCCAAGCAAAAATGATGACAATTAATCGTTATCGAGTACACAGTGATCCGGCAAAAGAGCTATTTAAGTAAATCGAACGATTTGAGTTTTTAATAAGGGACCGAAATTGCCCTTGGTCTTCCCTTCCTTCCTCCCTCCCTCCTTCATCCTCGCGTCATCGCGTCACTCGGGAAAGTCAAGTGTACGCACTCGTCCAATTTTAAACCCCGTTCAAACAGCAGGCGCACCTGTACAAAGACGAGTCCGCCACCGAAGTGTATCTGGCCGTCTAGTGATTTTCTTTGGCAGCCTTTTTATTTAACCGACAGAAATTATTTTCATTCAAAGCTTCATCCGAAATGTTGGTTCTGCCAAAGGAATCAGGTAGATAGTCGGCCTGCGAAGTTCTATGGTTAATGATCGCGATGCACTATGAAAAAGCTATTTATAGTAAAGATCAATAAATTCGCACCAGAGGTTCTTTCCTGGCCGCAGAAGGAAGATGCCAGGACAGTAGAGCTCGAGAGTGAGTGCAGCGCATACGCGCCATGTGCCATAGAGACACAGAGAGAGAAAGATAGAGAAATAAATGAGGGGGGAGAGGGGGGGGAGCAAGGAAGTTGCTTATGCGAAAACCTGCAGCTAGAGGAGGCTGCCTCGCGAGGGTAGGCTCTCTACCCATTGTGGAACTGGGCTGCAGGTAGTTCCCAAGGGTGGAAACAAGTGCTGGGTGGATGATCTACGATCTAGAGAGTTCTGCTTTACCTCGAGGTAGGCACGAAGAGGCACGATCTAGCACGAAATCTCCAAGAAATCCTACCGAGTTAACTAACCTAGCCCAACCCACTAGCAGGGGAAGACGCACGTGTGAATTTGCGTTACGAACAGTCGAATCTTCTCGGGTCGATACTCGATGAATCGATCGATCTTGGTTCTCAAGAAATCGTCTACTTGGCGTCTCCTCCTCCTTCTTCTTCTTCTCCCGTTACCCGCTACACGCCGCACCGGGACTCTGAGTAAATAAGCCGCCGCTGCCCTCAAGAGAACCTTGCTTGCCATCCTCGGCAGCATAAATGCCAACTGCAGGAGACGGGATCGAGCGGAGAGAAACGAAAAGCGGATTTACGGGAGCTCAAAGAGAGCCTAGCTCCTCGGGATTGGGACCGAGACTCGGACTCGGGCCCTAAATGCCATATGGCGTTAGTTTTCGTCTTACGGTGCTCCTTTCTTCCTGCCTTGCACTAGCGCTAGAGAATCAACACGCGATCTCCATCTTTGTACGAGCATTCGTGGTTCTTAAAAAAAAAATCGTTTCCTTATATCGTCGATTTCAGCGTTCCTTTGCATCTTGCGATTTTGATCAGTCAATCGACTCGCTCTGTTAGCTGTTGACGCACTGGCAGAGATTACTTGAGAGTTTCTGGCCACGATGTTATCACCGCTGGACTGCCGATAGTGAAATTATCGCAAGGTCTGAACTACCGGTGCTGCGCTGTATTCACATACATATACGGTAGTATTGTTACGTAGAGAAGGAATTTAGCGAAGCAGGCAGAGTAGTTATATCGTGGGTTGCTGGAAGCGTCGAAGGTGCTCAAGGTATTGGAGGTATCCTGGTACGATGAGCGAAGGGTTGGCTGAGCAACGCGCATCGCCAGGAGCCTCGATGGTGTCCTAAGGGTAGGACACGCGGGGACAATGGACAGAAGCAATACGAGCAATAGATATTCGGCGACGTGTGTTGGACCGTAGGATTCCGCTATTAGTATGGTCCGAGGTGGCACGTAGGGAGGAGGCATTATGTATCACATATGCTGCGCCTCGCGCTGCTCCACGAGTCTCTCGACGGGCGTGCGTGAGTGCGTGTGCGCTGGCTGACATTACGTTACGTGTGTGTAATAATGCAAGTACGCCTGTGGAGATAACGTCTACGGACGATCCTATGGGCAGCACACACGTATGTGCTTCCTCCTAGCTACTAATGCTAATCCCAACTATAGATTACCGAACGCGTACAGTGACGATCAACTGATTGTGAGCATCGAAACCCTATTGGCCCAACGGCGCGCTCTTTATTTCTCTCGGCAAGAGAGATCGAATTGGATCGATTCATTTTCTTCAGATATACTTAATAGACTTCTCAGTGATCCGATGTATATTCTGTCAATATACGTACGATACTGTACCTTGAAATCTTCCTCTCCCCGGTTCTATCTGTTTTGTGGGGCAGTACTTGACGTCAAAAAGGAGGAAAAGAAGATGAAGGAACCTTAAGGAAGGATCGTCCTGCAGCGTGTCCAGGCGCATGACGTACGTGACGCACACCCGCACACGTCAGACACGACGCGACTGGGAGAGAATCACGGAGGAGCAGAGGCACAGCCACTTGTCGCTCAATTCGACGCTAAAAACAATCAGCTTCGAGACTGGAGCCAGGTCGCCGTCCCATTTATATCAATTCTATTCATTGCCGCTTTTAACCGAGCCGTCGCACACGGGATCGCGCCAGCAGGGGATCTCAATTGCCACGTACGTCCACCTCCCTCCCAACCCCTCCGCCTCCACCGGTTGCTCCCGTCGCGCACTCGTTCGATTCCATGCTGGACTGCAGATTCAAAGCCGCGAGTGAAGAGGAGGATTCGATAATGCGCCGATATAGCCAGCCCATATCGGTTCCGACGACTCGAACCAATTAATCGCTGGATCCCGAGGAGGACCGAAACGAACCGACCGGCTGGACCCGTGAGATCGGAAGACGCGCGCGCCGTACAACTTTCACGTTTCCATTTTTTTTCTCACGTCCTCCTCCTTTTTGCTTTAATTGACCGACAACTCCGGGCCACCCGATGGGAGAGTCTCCTCGTACGTGTCGAATTAATGAGAGAAACGTCAGGGTTCACGATGCGCGGGGCTACCTTCTACCTACTACTCGCTACTTTCGTGTTTCGTTCCTTGTGTCTTTTCTCTCTTCGTGTTTCTTTGTGTCTCCACTTAAGAGACGGAATAAGTTACGAGAAATCCTCGCCCAACCTTCCTCGCATCCTCCTGGTCATTCTTTTCCTTCCTTCAGTCCCTTTGGTCAGCCATTCCATTCATCGAAAATCGAGGCAGCGAACAGAACTTGGAAACTGCTAGCGAAGAGTTCGGCCAGCGCGACAGTGGAGAATTCGGAAAACAATGGAAATTCTCAAGTACACGTTGGAAAACCCGAAGGCAGAAACGCAGAGCCAAGCCCAAGGAGTCTATGGATTGCGAGAGCAGCAAACCGGATATGAGGTCCGGGGAGGAAGCGCAGACCGGAAATGACCGCCCTTAGCAAAGCGATCAAAAACGGGTTCCACCAGACACTCGAGAGGGAAAAAAAAACACCAACTTCCACCCTTCGGCGAAGAAGGCCAAAAAAATGTTTATATTGTACGAAAAGGAAGCTGCGAGTGTCTCTGAGAATCGTTAGAAAAGGAAATGAAGGACGAGAGGAAGTGTCAGGAAGTTCAGTGTCATCCTGTCTTTCTCAAGCTACGAAAGCAGCGGTGCTAATTGCAAGCGACACCGCCAGGACTGCATTTCTCTAGGTCGACGGCGACGGCGACGGCGACGGCCCGTCCTCACGTTGTGCCGCTAACGTGTTCCTGACAATGCCCGGACAGCTGTCGATTTCGCGCAGATCGGCAACCCGTTGTCTTCGAGTATTCGCGTCATTGCATTCATTTCGCTGGCAGTTGTACAATCTTCAACGTAATTAGGCTCGGCAGCAAAAGAACGAGAGCAGAACGCGCGCGCGCGCGCACGTCTTACCGTTATGACGCTCAAGAATAAGGCGAATCATCTGCGCAAACACCGACAATATTTTAAATTATCTCGCGCATACATCTTCTCGCTTCCAACGGATTTAAGGAAGCTTTCGAATTCGTGGAAAATCTGACCGTCCATTTAGTGTGGCAATGAAGCGAATCAGCATTTAACGTACTCGGCCAACGGCTCCGCCATTTAGTCTTCTTCTTCTTCTTCTTCTTCTTCCTGCTCGAAGAGGAGGAGGAGGAGGAGGGGTCGCGGGAAAAGGGTGAGCTGCGAGGAGTTTGACGTTGAAGGGCGTCGAGAGATTCGCAGCAGGAGAGTGTGGGTGTACCAGGGAGAATTAACATGCGAAACTTTAGGGTACAGAGCCAGAGGCTTTCAACGTAAGAAAAGAAAAGATGGACAGCCGACCGAATTAGTTCACAAGGACGAAGTAAGATCGGACGATCCCGAGGAAGTGAGAACCTCTGAGAGCCAGTCCATAAGCCAGCAGCAAGAGGGACTGTACTAAAATCAAGTACAGGCTCGCACAAAAGGGAAGCCGCTCGCGCTAGTGGATGCAACGGGTCTATACGGCTGACAATGGTGTGCAAAGAAGATTAACAAACAGAATAAGCTAACGTATAATCGCATTATTTCTGGCTAAGCCGCATTTAAATTATATATAAATTCCATTTAACGAAACAATGCCTGAATGATGAGTCACGCGCGAACCGATCGACCGATGCATATAACTGTAGCGAGCAGTTTCTATAAACGTTCTCTCCTCCATTTTCCATCTCGTAATTCTTTATCCCTTTTTAGGTGGCGATAGAGAAGATCGCGCAAGCAGCAAAGTTCCCTCGTAGTCCTGCGGCGTGCCACCCGGCTGTGTATGTGTGTATGGGTGTATGGGTGTATGGGTGGTAGAGGCATGGGTATGGGTACACAGCTATAGTCGTAGATGTAGATATAGGCATGGGCATGGGTATCGAGGGGTGCCGGCACAAAAAGACTGCGAGGACGGCGTGCCCGCCCACGTGACGGCAGCCATGTTCCTGACGTAATCGTGACGTCACCGGAACGATAGCGTTCTTCGTACATACATAGGCGACATAGGCTACGTGTATTTATGCCGCGCTTGCTGCTGCTGCTGCTGCACTTCTCCTTCGCAAGACGTACAACTGTCAGAGCGGAAGTCCCAAATATCGTTATACTCGAGCAAGGATCGCGGATCTATCGAACGGAGAGAGTATGGATCATCGATAACTAAAGACGTCAGTCAGTCGTAGATCCGTTTCGCGAGAAATAGAAGATGGCCTGCTTGTTGTGTTTACCTGTGCTCCTCCGCCGACGATCGACTGATACGCTGATTGAAACACGCTGCCTAGCTGCGTTAGGCCCTCGTCTTCCATCTGGAACATTATGTCGGCTCCTGGTGATCCATTGTTGTTAAGGTTGTTATTGTTGTTGCCCATTAGCTTCTCGGTATTAGCGACGTCACGAAGAATCGTGTTCGACTGCATCTTACGAAGCACTTGAGAATAAAGTGGCGTCCTGGAGGGACAGGGGAGTGGACGTGGACGAGGATGAGGACGGCGACGAGGATGAGAACGAGGAGATAGAGAGGGTAAGGAGGGGGAGGAGGACAAGGAAGAGGGTGGCAAAGGGAAAGGGGATAGGGAAAGAGGAGGAGGAGGAAAAGACGAGGAAGATGGAGGAGAAGCGAAGGCAGCCGAGACGCCGATTCGAGCGGTCGAAGCTCGATTCGCCGAATATCAAATTGTGCTCGCAATGCCGATGCTTCGGACGACGCCGAACTCCCTCATCGCCGCTCACTCAATCGATGCACTACTCCTCGAGTTTTCCTCGTCGTTGTTACCCTCGTACCCACGTAGTATTCCGATTCGCAATGTCAACTTAGGTTGCTCTTCCCAGGATCGCCAGTCTCATAATTATCACTAGTCTTTTTCGTAACGCATTCGATATAATTCGTGTATCTGGTGCATATAGGCTATATACACGGTGTAAAGAAAAGTTTGATAGACTTTTCAACGTGCGAGTCGTTTGCTTATCCAGCTACGAAGGCTGAGTCTTCTTGGCGTTTCGTTCTCATCGTCGCTGCAAGAGAGACGCACTTCCTTGAAAACACGAGTTTCACTCCGAGCTCACTGTATCAACACTGCGTTTCACTAAATCTTACAGCTTCAAATGGGTCATATAAGTATAACGCACACCAATAGCAACTTTACGTTCCTCGCAAAGCTGTCTCTGCTAAGAACGTTGATTAAGTCGGAGACACAAGATACGAGGCAGTAGCCATTAGGCATCAACCGAGACACGAGGCTCAATGTGCGACAAAGAAGGAGAAGCCGAATCGCAGGGATGAACAACGCGATAACAGAGCGCAGAAGAACGCACGACAAACCACCTAGACGCTCCAAGTACGCGACGCGACTGACGCTCGCAGGGGGAAGCAAACGCCAATCCCCTTCCTTGTCGACCAGCAACCCCACTCCTGCCGATTGCGCCCCTGCTGCTCCTCGCTCGCTCACTCTCGCTGGGACCCTACGTCACGCTCCGTCTCTCTCTCTCTCCCTGTGTGTGCGCGCGCGTCAATGTTCCCCCCGTGTAATCATGCGTTCGTGCGCGTGTCGTGTTCTTATGCGTGTGCGTGTACGTATCATCCTCCGTCCCGCAGTCCCTTGGCCCAACGGCCCCTCGGATCAGTCAGCCCCCGGGAAGCAACCCCTAGCGAGAAGGGCCCGTTTTTTCTTCGAACGAGCACGCCATGTCAGAACGCGGAGCGCGTCCGTCCCGAAAACATTGACCCACTTGTTGAGTCAAAAACCTCAACTAGTCCGAAGCGCTGCTCGCCCTCCTCGCCCTCCTCGTCCTCCTGGCGACCATCCTCGTCCTCCGCTCTCTCGACCCCCACGCGATTTACGACCCTTTTTCTCTGCTTTCTTTACACTGCATCGGGCAGTGCGTATCTGTCGTGAACTCATCCGGACTTCTCGGTGCATTCGACTAGAGAGCCTCGCTTTCTCGCTTCTCTCTCTCTCGATTGCATTAAAAGTTTATTGAGCAGATAGAAAAGTCTCCTGGAGTCAACCCCAAATAAATTCATAGCAGATTTCCACGAATTTCTCCAGCAGTCTCTTGCCAGTTGCGGTCGCGGTCGCAATTACTCTGGATACACTGGCGTATGTTTCTCTCTTTAATGGTAGCCGGATACGAATGAATGAAAGCGCACGCCGGAGGAGCCACAAGGGAACGGATGCGACGTGCGCCACGAGGGTTCACACGGGGAAGCGCGTCGAAATATAAACGCGAAAGAGTCACAAGGGTTGCGGAGACACACTGGGATGAACGGAATAAGCGCTGGATCATTGTGTCGAGTCGAACTCGGCGTCGGCGTCGGCTTCGAGCATCGCATCATTCGTAGTCACGATTCAGTCGACGGAAATGGCGACGCGGCGGGCTACGATTAAAAGTTTAACTGGTGTTTACTCGAAGCTAAATTAACTTAACTGGCGGAGGATGTTTGCGGGCAGGCTAGTACCGAAGCGCGACTTTAACGGACACGGGCTGCCATAACGAGCGGAGCGCAATCGCATCTAATTGCTGTATTAATTAATTAATTTATTTATTCATCCGTCGCTCTAGCGTACAGTGGCAAAGGAGCCAAGAGCAACGGTCGAAGGCTACCAGATAGATACTACTCTAGTAGTAGTACTCGAGTCATTCGAGGACGTACGCACGCACGCACGCATTCGGAAACGCAAGAGAACAGCAAAAATACTTAAAGGAACCTGAGCTCAGGTGCAGTAAGGACATTCCGAGATTGCTGCTGTAGCTGGTACCTATGTACCTATTTATACCCCTGTAAAATAATTAAAGCCACCGAGTCCCGGTGCGGACCCCATAGAAGCAGGAACAATGGGACACCAGCACGGTACAGTTAGACATCTTCGTACCTGAAAGTTTGCCTAATTCCCTCTGGACGCGACATTCATGTACTTCTTCGCTCTCTCGTGCTGCTTACCCCCTCGATCGATCGCGCTGCGTCCTTAGGGGATGAGCTTCGGAATTTTATTTCATTGGATTCGATTCTGGTTTTACTCTGAGACAATCGAGACTCGCCATTCGTATTCCCGTAGTTGTAGATCCTTCCAAAGTGTCCTCCGGAACGAGCTATCTTAATCCTGGTGTTGGTTGTCACGAGGTCGGCCATACGTCCACTTTAACGAGTACCGAATGACAATGAGGCATGCGTC
Organism: Trachelus troglodyta; assembly: GCA_030142635.1. NCBI lineage: Eukaryota > Metazoa > Arthropoda > Insecta > Hymenoptera > Cephidae > Trachelus > Trachelus troglodyta. Next base: position 116,209 of record JARQTJ010000115.1, on the reverse strand, counting down.
GTGCCAGTAACTATTTATAGAATTCACGTTGCTTACTCGCGACGACAACCCTTAATCGAGAGGGGAGGAGGACATCGACTTGCGTCTTTGAAACCTCCGAGTGACTCCGAGCGTCTTTCCCGAATCCAATAATTGGTCCTACGATTCTACTTCTTATCATTATTATCATTTAAATCCTTTAACTGGCGGCGATCACGTCGTTGGGCAACTCGCGTTAATATTTGGCTCGTTCGATCTTACCGATCGAAGCTCAAGCTATGCGCGCGTGATAAATCGAACGCTTATCATGAAAAAAATACAAGAAGGCGCTCGCCACGATGTAGGCGTTTCGTCATTGGACAATTTACAAATAATTAGGTAACCTCGCGCGACCAACTGTGTAAACTCGGTACGTGCAGCTATAATACACCTTTTGCTTGCTCGTTTGCTTCCTTCTCGGCCTAGTCGATGTGTCACTCGTCCCTCCCTCGTTAATCCCAAGAAAATACCTAACAATAAGTTGTAGGTATAGAGAGAGAAAGAGAGAGAAGAGAGGCATAGCCATAGCCATAGACATAGGTAGTGCCTGCGGTACAGCAATATACTATAACGGCGTAACAATAGGCACTGAAATAGTTAACGATCAGTCAATGACCCGGAACGCAAAAGAAAGCTCTTATCTTTGTAAGAAAAATGAATTTCACTGCCGCTTCCAACTTTAAGATTTATATGGGTATCCGATTGAGATTCGAATGAATTAGGGCAGGCAAAAAGCAGCGCTTGATGCAAGCTGAAAACTTAAAAGGAGATTCGGTAATTCAGTTGAAATTTGTAAAACAAAGAGACGCGCGATTGTCGTTGAGCCGACGCAAGCCGACGCGAGATCCCGAGGTGGGTGTAGAGGGTTGAGAGGGCAAGGGGTGAGCGGCGGATTGCCTCGTCGACTCGAGCTCGGTGGTTCTACCCTGGAACACATTAACTGCAGGGTGGCGGAGGTGGGTCTCGCTCCTATGGGTTGGGTTAGTCCTCCAGTGGCGTAGTGGCGCCTAGTAATGCGCATTACGACCAGTGGCAAATGGAATTACCTCTCGATTAGTTTCCAAATCTCTCTCTCTCTCTCTCTCTCTCTCCCTCTCTTCGTTTCATTCTCTTGTTCACTAATCACTCTTAGCTGAGCTACCTTACTGGCACATCAATCGGCTAAGCGCAATAAAATTGCCTTGCACGATTTTTACAGGACACCAGGGAATAAGGAAAAATTCTAAAGAGTCGACGCCACTGGAAGGCACTGAGCGAGGGGTGGCAGGAGCAGTAGTAGCGTAGTTAGGGGTGGCTCGGTAGGGATGCTTTAGGGTGAGATTTAGTAGCAACCCCTCCGTTGCTTAGTCTACCTATAGCCTCTACACTTCTATAGTCTAGTGTTCTGGGCTGGAATGAAGAACTTGAGATGGCGAAGCAAAGGAAAAGAGACGAGGAGCACAGGGATACTACTGGCCCAAGTGCTCGCAGAGCGCTCCTGCACTATCAGAAAGAGGCTCCCTCTGTGCCTGAGTGTAGGACCGTCTAAACACGTAAACGATTGACAAGAAGCCACTTCCGGTATCTGGGTAGGAAGATCCAAGTAATTGGAAAAGGAAATTAAAGGAATTAGAGAGAAATGAAAAACCTGATAAGAGAGAGACTCGTAGACGGGATAAAGATGAGGATCCTCTCGTTCCTCGTTCCCCGATTTCAAGCTCACTTTAAGACTCTAATCGTAACTCTCACGAGCGAGAGATATTTCTGTAACGTTCGAAGGAAGAGGCTCCCTTTAAGGGAGCGCCTCGTTTTCAAACTCCGAGGGGATGTTGCGGGCGAGAGGAAGCGCGCGGAAGGGAGGGGCGAGTGTGCCCCTTAAAGAGGGTCAGAAGAGAAGGAGGAGGAAAGTCAAGTAAATTCAAGGATGGCGGTCCCTTTCATCCTTGCATCTTGAAAGGCGAAAGGAACTCCTGAAAAACTCTACGTTCTACGTGGCACCATATGCCACTGCGAGCCCAGCGCCGAAGACCATTATTCGGTCCAGCAGCCCCCTCTTGTACCGTCGCCCTGAGCCTTGCTTCTTCTCGCAGGATAATAAAATTCTAATCAGCCCGCTTTATCTTGACGCATCGCGATGACCTCTCAACTCGCTGCCATCCGAGAGAAACGGAACAGATGGGATGGGGTGGGGGCGGGGGCACGGAGAGCAGGGAGAGAGAGTCAGGAAACCAAAGGAAGGCATCGGCCCCAGCCTCCCCACTTCGAGCACACATTCGAATAGAGATAATGTAAGCTTACGCGGTGTAAGGGATGTTTGCTCTAGGGGTTATTTGCACACGCGATCACGGCTTCCCGATGAATTTCAAGCCCAACGACTTCATCAGGATCCGCGTCACGACACGAGCCAGCTTCGACCTGGGACTCTTTTCTCTACTGCAGCGAGTAGTAGAACACGCATGCTCGATTCGCGACTCGATTAATTTGCGTTAAGGACGAAGGCAGCTGGTTCAATCGCTGCTCGAAAGTGGAGACGACGCCTCGACGGTGCTGATGTATACATGTAGATGGACCGATCGTAAGTCGGGGACGGTAAGACCGACGGAGGTCCGTTAATCGATAAGGGATGAGTGGGCCAAAATTTCACAGGCCGCTACGCCACAAATGAAGCACACTTCAGTGCCCGATTTAGTCCGTACGATCCACCCTTTGCGCGGACAAACATAACCCCCCGGCACGAGGAGCGACTGGCCAGCCGCACGCACGTGCGTACGCGAAAATGCAAGAACAGATCCCACGAGTGCGTACACGCGCTTCCCGCCACCAAGGCAAACAGCACCCAGGCGCAAATAAATAGACGGGGGGGCTACTACGGGCTACTATTTTACATTTCCCTGTCGCAGTCGACAGTCGAGGGTGGCTGTGTGGGTGTGTGGGTGTGTGGCTGTTCCCCGCAACGACGCGTCGTGATCCAATCGAAGCGATTTCTCTTGGTGCTAGTAGTAACAAGGGGTATAGTGTATAGTCTACATCTTGGCCTGCTGTCTTGGTAGCGGCAGTTAACACGCTCCAGCCTATATTTATGGGCATAGCTGTGATAATTGCTGGTGCATCCGCAGAGGAGTCGTTGCACGGCCAGCGACAGCACTAATCACTAGCCACTAGCCACATCAGCAACGTTGCCAGTCCTAGGAGATGATCTCCATTCGAGAGAGACACGTGTATCGAGAACCTATGTACCTAAACTCTGAACGTTTTGAAATGGAGAGCGAAGGCCACGCGACCAGGGGGGTGGCTACCCTGGGGTGCGCGATCGTAACCACTAGAAATTTCGAGCGAGTCGAGGGTAATAGATTAATTGTGTGGTGGTTTAAGCGAGGGGTGCCGTTGGGGGTGGTGGCACGGCGATGACGTAGATGGCGTCGGCACAATCGTTGCTCGGTCGCGCACGAGGGCTGCCGCCGGTGGCCAAAGCGGAGACAGATAGTAGGAGATTCGCCGAGGGATGATCCGGCCATGGAAATTCAATGATCCATGGGATTGGCCGTATGTGCAGTTTTCCGTCGAGTGCTTCCCCGTACGCCGCACCCAGCGCCTGTATGTCAATTCGCTTCGGCACACTTCGTCTTATCGGACGTCGCGATGTTCCAAGATCTCCTTCCTCTCCCGCGAGAGGCAGTTAGGTGTCGCTTGCCGGCGCGCCAAGTGCGGACGGAACTCGGGGTAAACGTTCCTGCGATTTACCAAGCAGAGAGGCAGAGAGGCAGGACTCTTCGGCTCTAGAGCTTCTCGGGTTTTGCTGCCTCCCGAAAGCTAACAACGTTTAAAGAGTGAGAGGGGCGGCAGCGAGGGCGGGGAAAGTGCCGGAGGTAGGGAGAGAAAAGAGTAAAGAGCGAGCGAGAAGCTTCGGCCGCGCGCTACCAGCAACAGGTGTCCGTCAAACGGCTCGACGTCTCTAGCAGTGAGCCACTCCGTTTGCACGCGATTCTCGTAATTGATTCGTCGGAGCGACTTGGCCCTACGTCACGACGCTTGGTGCCTTTTCTTTCTTTCTCTCTCTCTCTCTCTGTTTGCAGACCACCTCAGGCTCCTGTCTATCCTGCCTCCGTCCCCTGAATAATCATACGACATTCGATTCTCTCGTGTTTTCCCGACTGCGTGCTTCGAGGGAGAGGAACGAGGCTACGTCGAACCTGAAAGATTTCCAGGATCCCCCTCTCTCTCTCTCTCTCTCTCTCTCTCTCTCTCTCTCTCTCTCTCTCTCTCACACTCACACACACACCCTATAGGGCTGTCGATCCAACATCTGAGAGGGAGGCATCGGAGTGAACCAAGGCCCTCTCGACGTTCCCTTCTACCTATAGGGTAGATCTCTGCACTCCTTCGGTTGCGCGTTCAGGCAACCACAGCACGCGACACCATATGGCATCCCGATGGGCCCCAGGGCCCACGAAGCCGCTGCTGTCCCACTCCTTGGGCCCGTCTCCTCGAATTGTGTTCTCTCACGACCTTTATCCCTATTCCTACCAGGGCGTGACTTTGCATCACACTTTAAGTTTAAGTAACTTTACTTTCTGTAATTACATTTGGTTGCTAATAACATGTCCTGTACTTTATTAGTAGATATTTTTTGTATGAAAATATTGTAAACTTTTAAAATTTTTGTTTTTGTACTGTAGAACTAATTTCAATTATATAAAATGTTACGTAATCGCAGTCTACAGCAGTAACACAGCCCAATAGGAATAAGGCTGAGAAGAACGTCCATGTGCCTGTGTCCGCTAGAAGAGGAGAGACACCAGTGGAGGCAGAAGTCAATCAACTGGCCTAGAAGTCGCAGCCATCTCTTACGGCACAATTCGAAGAGACGGAATAAGAGATAGAATGGCGGCTGAAGGAGAAGAGGGAGGAAGAAACTCAGGGGAGGCTGGGACTGCGACTCCGCAAAGGGACTGAAGGCAGATGAGCTGCGAATTGCCGCGCGCCATATCCTAATAGAAAGGTAATCGCGCGCGCAGTTCTCTTTCCCTGAATAAGTTATGACTCTTATGGGGCTACTTCCACCCTCGTAGATGAGGGCTGAACTTTACCGTGGGAGACTCGAGGGGCACCGCCAAGATTTACCGAGCGTAGCGACGCGGCCATATATTTATCTGGTCGCGCATTACTTAAATTATTTTCGAAAAGTCCCTGAGGTTGCCAAGCGTTATTGCTACCATTATTAGCGGAATGAGGGAGTCGTGAAGGGAAGGGGAGTCCATTTGAAAATGGTCTGGACCCTTCAATGCGGTGTGACACTACCGACTGGCACTCGAGATGACCTTCTAGTTCGCCTAATCCTAATTCAGCAGTCTTGTTCTCCTTCGACAAAGTAGTCTCGTTCGGTTTATCGGAGACGAGTCAACCAAAAAAAATTAGGCCTCTGCGACCGAGGGTGAGGGAAAAGTACTGTTAAAGAAAGGAAAAAAAAAGTAGTAGGACTCTGCGAGCGAGCAAAGGGGAGAAATAGACGCATGAGAAACTATATGTATGTCGAAAGAGCGACGCTCGCGGAGGCGTCGCATGGTAAAGTGATTATCCGCTGCTGACGCCCAACTTTTCTCGGCCTTAACGGATGCACCATTCAGGGATCAGAAATGAACATGAGTAGTTCTCTTCAATTTTCATTGGCGTAGCAGCGGATCTTTTGTAAAGGAATTCATCGGCATTTATAACAGGTCGAGTCTCAAATCTTTGGGCAGCTGTTACAGTGTATCTTACATCTCGAGGTAATCTAGTCTGTCTTTTAAAAAAATCTAGTATTCACTCACCCAATGTTGTGATGTGACGACGTCAGCGTCCGGTCCGTCGAGACTCTAAACAGTTAAACGTAAAAGACGATAAGATTTCTTAATTGACGTGACGGAAACAGGGGACAAACACGAATGTCACACGGAAAATTGTTACTTTCGGGTGTTCCGTATTTTAGTATCTATAGCCCGTATTCACAACTCTCCACAAGGCCACTAACAGAGTCGCTTGTAGTTAAAAGTTACTAAGAAAAAACTTAAAAGCGAGTTCTGAATACGGGCTAAAATGTATGATCAAAGTCAAGAAATTTTGGGCATAATAATGGCAACCCATATACTTGTCCATTCGAATCTCGAACGAGACCGATCCGATTGTTACAGCTCAATGATAATGACAACGACCGGAGATGGCTATCTGGAACTGGAGCAAGGTCACGTGGTACGATAAGAATCGAAGCGAGCAACCGGGTACTTACATCTTTCTTTCTTTTGACGGTAGCCGCACCTGCAACAAAGTGAAGAAATCTTTTTATCGAATCGATAAGGTCTTGTCAGATTTTTCAAAAAGGCCTACGTCGAAAATCCAACAGGCGATTCGTGCATGCCAAACGATTAAAAGGTCAAGCAACGACGTGACTCACCGGCCGAGGAATTTGGTAACCGAGCAGTGTTTCCACTCGGGGTGGCTGGATTCGAGGTAGGACTCGGGGTTGCTACTGCAGGCGGAACTCCTCTGCTTCCAAAAGGGAAATATGGCGAGTCCGGAGGATACGTTGCTCCTTCGACACCGGGCCCACTGCCTCCGCCACCTCCTCCGCCTCCACCGACGCCTCCTCCTCCCCCTCCCCCTCCCGGACCCCCACCGGGGCCACCGCTCGCCGGGCCGAACGCACCGCCGCCGTACGCCTGCAACAAAGAAAAGAAGCAAAACGTGGAGCTCATGTGGAATGTTGGTAGACACTAGTAGCGGCAGCACCCGTGGAGGATGGTCGTGTTTATCGGTGGAAATGCCTAAGGCTGCGCCACTAAATCATCTAGCGAATCAATATTGCTTATCGCTTATGGTTTAACAACTGCCGATTAGATATTCTTCCGATTAGACCTTCCTATACTCTCGAAAAATCTATACTATCCTGTTTTCTCGTATTCGTGCTCACGTACACTAGTAAGCAACGATGGCGCTAATTAACAATAGTATTTCGAAGGCCAATTTTTTTCATGATGTTTAACTTTCTTTCGAAGTAAGAGTCGACAAAGAGATACGAGTATGACGAGTATGAAGACGCAGCCTGAAGGGCGAACAGCGAAGGGACAAAGAAGGAACTGCTAGGCCGTGTCAAAAAGTTTAATTCGTATTCCGCGAGCTGGTAACGTGCGATTTAGGCCTATTAACAACCAACCATCATCCTCCTCTAGGTGGCAGTGACCTGTCTACACAGTCAGCAGCCATACTTCGACGTCTAACGATAGCTACACGTAGGGGTTGTTCCTTAGCTAAAGTGATGAGCTATAGCTTATAGATTATATAGCCTTATAGGCTGGAGGCTGGAAGTTGTTGGTACAGAGAGCCGGGAGTGCGAATGAAGAAGGCTGTAAGTGATATATTAAAGTTAAGCTCCACAGGTTCTCAGCTCGTCCTCAATTGAACATTGAATTGCGCAACTGAGCTCAGCAGCTCAATAGCTCAGTAGCTCAAGTAGCTCAGTTTACCCTCGGCAATCGTCCTCGTAAAACCGAAGGAAGCACCTTACCGGAAATATCGTGTGTAACGTCAACTGAGAAGTAGAAATCTCCAAGCTCAGTGAACTCGCGCCTCAAATACGAATTTACCATTAAAGACCAGGAGATGCATGTGACGTAGCTAAGGACAAACGTGCAGCATAAGCGGAGACTCACCATTCCATTGTCCATCGTCGGGCCATACGGCGACTGGAAGCCTGGCTTTTCTGAAACACAAAAATGCAACAAGAGTGTGAGAGCAATTCCTAAGACCTGCGAAATTTCGCAATTGTAACACGCGTGTAACCGCTTTTCCAGTTAGTTCGCGAATTGCACCAGCAAGGAGGAGGATCTCCCCTGGCTGAGCCAACCCCACAGAGGCGAATTGATACAAAATTAATGTATATTTCTCCTTTATAAATGAAAAGCGTGGTTCGCTGGGAGGTACGTGCGTTTTGTATCTGGCGGCGCAGACGGAATACGCAATGGGGCCGCCGATGTGCCTTCTCCTCTGCAAAGACACCACGAGAATGCTGGAGTTCATTGGATATTAATATCAGCGTCGCGGAATAGGTGATAGTACCTGGGGGGGTTCGTGGGATGCGTGAAAAATGGCTCCTCAAAATCCATGAGGAGACTGTTGCGTCACGGGGCCAAGAATTTCCAAAGAATCGCGCGCTTCTGTGTGGAATCGTTAAATCTTGAAGCTGCAACCTAACGTAAAGGGCGACTCCAGCTGGTCTCTCGATAACACTCGAACAATCGATCACTCGCTATCCTCCGAATCGATCGAACTCTCTACTCCGTCTCGATACCTGCCACTGTCACGCTTAGAGTTTCTCAATCGCGCGGTCGAATAATTTCTCGATTCAATATACTAATTTCGCCGATGATTAATGGCGGCCAGTCGCAGTGATCTCGATCAGCCAGTAGCAATGGATTCCACTTGACGGTAATCATAATGACTGATAATCGACGGTCCACGTAGAGAGCAGCAGACTCCTTTTCACTCCAGCTATCTCTGTTTCTCGTCAACTGCGGACAGGACAGGATAGAAGAGGAGAAACGACGAGAGATACATGGATGGAAAAATTTTCGGCACGGAAGAATAATGGACCGAAAGTTCGGATGATCGGAGAAGCAGAGGCGCTGCGAGAGGAGGCTGCGGAAGCTCGCGCGCGCGATTAGGTTAACCGAGGAGGGCGGGAACTGGTTGGCACGGTCGTCGAGATAACTATGAATCCTAACAGTTTGGGCTTGTTCGTGACATGTTTGGCGGAGCGTGTGCCGACTCCGCAGTATCATGCATCAAAGGACAAGCTATTCGCCGGCCGCTGCTGGACCACCGTGTCATCCTCAGAGCTGCGACTGTCCCGCTCGACTATCGTGATCTACTGTCGTCCTTCTTGTCCTTCTTGCTTCGCATTCGGTCGGTCGGGCACACGCAGACTAATTCGTTAAATTCCTCGATCGCGACTGAAAGTGCAGGTCCAGGCTCTAGAGGCCTATGAGAGGCTGTGGATGCGAAAGGCCTCGAGAGTCTAGGGAGACTCGGGAGAATTCCAAGCCAAGTGGATGACGAATTCCTGGATTGGCGAAGTGCGCAGGCTGTCTGAGTTTCGTGCGCGCGTACCTGACAAGGCATCTTGGAAGAAAGGCCGTCTAAAGGCACAGAGAGGCACGGAGTCGCGAGTATGCTAATCGCATGGGTGTGGTGTCTGGGCATGGGTGTCTCTAGGAGACTGAGCCAGTTGAACGATAGGAAATTTGTAACACGCTGCACGCGTTACAAGCGCTGCGTGCGCCGAACCAGCCGGACAATCTCGCTGAGTTACGATAACGCGATACCGCGTAACGTAACAGATATATCTGCTCGCGTTAACTCGCGATTCCGATCGGATGACCGATAAAGAGAGGAGCAACCAGAACGTTCCTTCTGCTGCAGAGTTGGAAGCGCATCCTCCGGTGCTTCAGCCGGACCATTCGAGCTGGCCTCGCGGGATTATATTCGAGCCTCGAACAAGTACTCCGCTCCCGGCATGTCGTTCCTCTGGAAATTTCCAAAATTCCTCGCAAACTATAAGATTACCAGGACGATGCTCGATCTAGCGTTCCTAATCGGGTCTCTGGCTTCGCTTGGGTAACCGATCGTCTGGGCTTTTACCTCAACCTCTTTAGCTCCAATTTTCTTCGATTGAGTTTAATGACAAAAATCCCTATAAAATAATTCTTTGCTCGCTGCGCTACGCGAGCAGGACAACAATAGTCAAAGAATGTGTGTGGAATTAGCGCCACTACGCAGAGCTCTAGGGGGGAGGACAGGGGGGAGTGTGTCTTCACGGAGTATACATATACATATTTGTGCCGATGGTGCACGGCACTGCCACAGTGCCACGCGACTCGGAGGGTCTTCGCTGCTTTGCAGGTAAGATTTAAAATGTACCCCCAGCATCACCGCGTAAGGGAGAAAAGAATCGGAGTCCGTGCCGTCGTTGCCCTCGGCTGAAGGGGGTGGTGGATTGTTCCAGAAGGGGCGGAGGAGGAGTTGGGGAAAAAATAGTGAACCACTCAGGTAGTCATTGGTGCTCAACCGAGCTCATATTCAGACTCTCGCTTATGCTCCGTCCGGTTCTCGACGCTTCCGGCGGGGACATCAGGGTTGACGTTGAGTCTAAATAATTCCTATCCGATCTTATCCATCGTTCACGCAAAGTGAATTCTGGACTTTAGACCAGAACTGTACGAAGCTTCGGATTCATAGAGCATCCTGTTAAACGGCAGGATGGGACCTGGGTCAGGAGTCCTCGGAGAATCTGTTGGAGCGGATCGTGTAATTGGAAGAACTTAAATTCCCGTTGAGACGTGTGTGTGTGTGTGTGTGTGCGCCGTATTTGAATCTTGGGAAATTTTTCGAAACCGTACGTTTCCTCGGATAAGTTATCTTCGAAGATGGCTGAATGGGCTTCCGATGCTCTCTGAGCTCTACCGAATCGGAGACTCGAGTGGAATGCGCAATCCACGAAAACGAACATGGCGACCTACAATGAAAGGGGCGAATTGGTCAGTCGACGTATACGCTCTCAAGAGAAGTGGAGAGGAAGAGGAAGGGAGAGACGGGCGATAAGGACGAGGTGCGAGAGGAAGACGAAGCAAGAGAAACAAGAGGATCGTGGCGAGTTGTCGATTCGGAACTTACGCGTGGAAGGTGCATTTCGTAAACGTAGACTGGCGCTGCCACGCGACCGGCCCAAGAATGGTGGGGAGCTCGGGGGTCAAGGGGCGACGCGGTGAGACTGGGAACTCTGAGGATTCAAGGGAAGGTGCGCCGACGGGAGAGACCGCCAGAGCAGCTGTCGCTCGCCCAGTGCCCCCCTCCCCTCCCCCCCGCCACCCGTTCACGTTACACTAGAAGGGGCCCACCGAGGCACATAGGCGTAGCTGCTGAGGGCCTTCGAGGAATAGGCCCTTGTACAGTGGTTGTCAATTCGTTTGGCGTTCGCAGGAACAAGGATCACGGCGATGCTTCGGCATCTCGAGTCTAATGTCACTTCGTATCAATCGCCGAATTTCGAATATTTTCAGGAAATTGGGGAGTGGAGAAACGCGAGGACACTGAATCGATGCGTTGTTTTGTTTTCGGAATCAGGGCTTCCCTTCCACGCGGACGAGTGGTGTCGCTTCGCGGATGCAATCGGTGAGCTGGGAGGCTGGGAGGCGCAAAGGTACGCGATGGAAATCGAGATTGAGAGGAACACGACGCAGACGGTGAAGCGCCTTCTTGTGCGGCACGCGCCAAGCACGTGTGTCATGGGCCAGATAAATACAGCTAAATCTTCTGCTCTTTCGCACTTCCGCCTTCCGAATCCTTTTTGATTTTAGTTCCACATTTGTTGCGCGTTCATGCGCGAAGGGGAGCTTCCAAAGAGGTCGCGGGTCGTAAGCCCAAAATGATCAGCAGGTAAAGTCCGACCCGACACGGCTGCGCTATCATTTCTCTTCTTCGCGACAATCTGCGCTGTTGACATTTTTCGCATTCACGTTTTTGAATTCACGATTCCCTCGGATTCCCAACGGCAGCTCGAACCGGCGCGACCTGCCAACAAATTACGACGACCATCGGGGATCCCGTGGACCGGGAGCCAGATCGCCGCTGCGCCGAACACGCGTCTGTTCCGTTAACCGTATACAGACAGGTCTGTCTCCTCGAGGACAAACTTTAGCGGCAGAGCAGGCAGAGCAGGCCCCGTGCTTCGTGAAATCTGGCCAGATGTCTACTTCCAGCCGAGTGGAAGAATGCATGATACACGATGCTGAACCATTCAAACGGTACAGTTTACGTCAGGTGTACTAGTATTTTATGTAGTGGCAACTTCAGGAGATCCGAAGATGCCTGTACTCCCGCCGCTCGTCCGATAACGAATTCATTGATCAAAGTCCTTAAAAACAATGGCTCCGGGTGCTCCCGAGAATTTCGGGTAATTCGGTCGAGAGACGAGGGAGTCGACAATCGCGCTTCCCGTTTATCATTCCGATGCAAGTTGAGAACGGGTGATGTTACGCCTATGGATCAGAGGAAACAAGGATATGAGGCCCCACAGTGGGGTGGTACTGTGGTAGTTCAGTCGAGCTACTAAGAGACACGATCCTATCTATGCGACGATGAAAATTCGTCTGGCTCTTGAGCAGTGCACTTTGCACTTTGAGTTTCAGCAGGTCGATCTACAAAATTCTTGCTGTTGACTCGCGAATTTTAAGAAGACTTCGGGCCCAACGTGAGCCACGCGGGAACCAAGGCAACGGCGTGATGCATTGTCGATACATTTTTCGCATTTCGGTCCCCGGAAATAGTGGGTCAGCGCTGACAATTTCTGTATGTCAATCCGGAGCGATTCGCTGACATCGGGGCCAGTGGAAGCGAATGCCCGAGGAGGACCAAGCCGTAGGAGATGAGAGAAGAACCGTAGCGAGGGTAGAAAAGTAATGCCCAAGAGGAGAGTCAGAAGGGCGGAAGAAAGGAAGCAGATGCTCCTCAGCCATCTCTCTCTCTCTCTCTCTATGGTTCTCGACCCTCCCTCTTCCTCGCGCGCATATACGTATGTGCGTGGATTACAGCAATACATGTTCCGCTCGCACACATGCATTAATTTAACGTGAGTTTCTCCTGAACTCGACACAAGTCAATCTGCACCGTCATCGTCATCGTCATCGTCATTGTCATCGCCAGCATCATCAGGATCGACTGATTTGTGCCAAGTACATTGAGAACCTCCGAGATCCTCTGAGAATCGCACGCGCCAATCCTTCCCTTCGCTCTTTCGCCCGCCTGCTGAAGCCGCCATCGCCGCCATTATTGTCGCTGCCGTTCGAGTCTTCGCCGAAATTTCCAACCCGAGCAGCACCGCACTCCTCGACAAGACGGGGAAAACGCGGATGGATGAAAAATATAAAATTTGGAAAACTCCAGAGCGACTTGAGATAAAGCCCAGAAGGGTAGAGTGGTAGAGTGAGAGAGACCGAGAGGCAGGTGCGTCGGGGTGACATTCCCTCGCTCGGAGGCTTTGCAGCCCGTGTGTTTTGTCTTGATTGCAGCGTTTACCGTAGCCCAACCACGCAACGTATTGCACCAATCCCATCAATGCATGAGAATCGGCCTTTACTTCCAAGTCGAAGCGAAGCGGTGCAAGAGTCGCTTGGTCTATAGTCCTTCTTATTGTCTGGTCCGATTGAATTTACCAATTTTCAAGCAGCCTAACATTGGCCCAACGTCTTCACTGACTGGGACGTCATTTCAAATCCAAATCGCGCGACTCATCGAAATTTAAAAATTACGACTTAAAATACCGCGCGAAAGGCCTTCAATGAGTCTTACGACGTTAAGGTGTCGCGAAGACCTGAGCAGCGACGACACCTGCCACAGCGACACACGTATTTCGAAAAAACTATTCAAAGAAATCTTTCCTCTCTTTTAATCCTTCTGCCCCTCGTAAGGCTCGTTTCATCTCACTAGTTTTGGAAGGTCGTGCAAAGATAAACCATTGCTGGACACTCTGGCAATTCGTTCACAGAATTTACCTAATAAATCGAATTATAGAGCAGGATGCTCTCGTGCTCCTGATCTCGACTCAACGAAATTGAGAAGAGCCTTGGTAAAAATAAATGTCCAGAATTTTTCAGTCGGCACTGACCTGAGGATCGACGAAATATAATTGGTACAGGTTACGACATCAGATGCGCAAGAATGAAGTAGGGACATAGGCGATAACGAACCACGAGGAAACGGAAGGAAGAATTAGATTAGAAAAGCTATCCTCGATGGCCGACGCGATCCGCGTACCAGATTAGCATCTAAACAGCGTCTCTCAATCCAAACAAACATTCGGAGTCTCAGTCAACAGCCTAGTAACTAACTATCCGGCCATCTAGCTCACCGGGCTTTTCACACACATACGCCGAATAAGGAAAAGGCAGAATAATTTCATTCCTCATAACCGCAACTCAGCATCGTCTTAAATCGCGATTCATCCTGACCAAGTTCAACTGGTATTTCTCTGAATCTTCATGAAATTTGGCAGAGGGGTAAACGTTCCCACGCGGAAGCGCCACGAAAATAATCAAAGGCACGCTTCGAAATAGAAGCTGGTAGCCTGCTCGAGCATGTCTTCGAGGCTGCCAGTTCTCGTGGACATTCAATTTTGGGGTTTTGCATGATCATCCGTCTGTGGGACCGGATACTGTTAGATGATCTTTATCGAGTGTCTCAATTGCGCGTCGCAAGGTATTTAAGGTTATGTCGACGGAGATAAAGGACGTCCGTAGGAAAGGAAGAAGCTCATGCCGGCCGTCTTCACTGACAATGAGAAATCTTTGACAATATAGGAAGAGTTTGTCGAAATGACGTTAACCTCGTGAAAATTCGTCGCGAAGACACAGATTCGATTAAATATTAAGAGTTGATCTAGGACTCTTCCAAAAACAATAGGATTCCCAAATTTCAAATCCCATCGAAGAAACTCGCTCCCCACACATCCGTGAGTCGTGACAGACAAGTGCATGCGGATACACGTGGGTGCCTCGCATACTGATTCCAAGACAAAAGAACACGAGAATAGCTGGGAGGAGCTGCATTTCCAAGAGAGAAAGGACAAACACGCGAACGAGAGGAAAACTGCCAAAGGATAACACACATTGCGGAATAGAGAGTAGGAAGGTGGTGTATTTAAGAAAGAAGGAAGAAAGAGCAGAGAGGAACGAGTCGCAATTTGAGGTGAAATCTTGGCAAATTGCAAGCAGGAGCGAGAAGAGCATCGTTTTAACATTAGCATGAACCGTTAAGAAAACAGAGGCTGCAAAAAGCACGACGATAGGTACCGAATACATAGGGTATGACTGACCGAAACTCAAGGAAGATGCCGGGATGGCAGCACTGTCCATGCATTGACAAGCGAACCAAAACACAGACGGCCTGGCTCTGAAAAAAGGAATCTTGACTCGCGAATAAGCACGAAATTAGAGAAACGACAGATTGGTCTGGAATTGATAACGCGATTGCCAAATATTTGTCAGGGTGGCGTATACGTACGCGGGGTTTTCCACGAGAAATGCCTCGCGGCTCTCTCAAGACGGCCTGAAACACGACACACACGCTCACGTAAACTTGCTTTTTTTCCAAGAGTTCTTGATGATTTCACTTGTTCACCACTGGCCAATCTTACGTCTACAATACGCTGCTATGTCTTCACAAACTCACCAGGCTGCTTGTTGGCGATCTTATTGAAGCAGTTTTGAAAAACTTCGTAGAGATGCATCGGCTCGTCGTCGCTGGCCGCCATGTTTCCGAACATCCAATGGGTTGGTTTCGCGGAGCGGCCGCGCGCGGAGCCACCCTCCCGACGTCACTCACACTAGTGAACTGCCCCAGCTGCCAAGAATCACGGATTGAGCTTCCTACGCGCCACCGGTGGCGCCTCTGCTGGAATTTCACACATTTACTCTATATTTCCATATTCCCAATTGCAACTATTCTGATCGGAATCATTGCAGATCATTGCGACCGATCGTAATTTTGCCACCCTCGTTTAACACTGGCATCTTATCTTTTCACAGTAAATTTTAATTACATCATAAAAAATGAACATAATCGATATTTTACAACAGAGATTTATTAATGTACATACAAATGTCACAACAAAATAAATTTATAGTCTTGCATGAAATTGTGTATACCTATCTCTTCCAATCAAATCCCAAAAGGACACTTTTGATCTTCAAATATGAACTGCAACCACAGTTTCTTCACGTTATACAATTATTACTTTGCAGTCTGATGAACCTTTCTTTCCCATTAAATTCCAGTGTTCACAGATTTACAGAATGGGTTAATGTGCATCATTTACTTCCTCAATCTTATGCTTCCATTGTTTCCACCTCGCTCTTGTCCACTAATAAAATGCACAATTTATGAAAAATCAACTATCGCTGTATGTGGAGATCAGTCAAGTTTCACTAACCGTTCGTTGGACTCCTCAAAAACATTCTAGCCATAGCTCCATTCCGTTCTCGTCCAATCGTGTACAAGCATATGCTTGTAAATATTCGCAACAATAGACTCATTACTAGTGCCACTCCATGATTGATATTATAACCTATAAATTTATAAAATCAAATTAATACATAAGTTACATAGATTTAATGTATTAAAAAAGAAAAGTTATTCTGAGAATTGAATGTACACTTAGCATCAACTTACTGTGAAAGACTTCATCACGTTTACTTATGAGTAGAGCCACATCAAATACTATAGATATAAAATTTATGATGATTGCCTATAATTAAATTTATCGTGATACATCTATTATTATAAAATCTTGGTAGTTTTCTCTGATACTATGACTTACAAACTGCAGAGGCTCATCCGATTCTGTGTTTTCAGTTGCCCAAAATAGTGTCATAAAGAACAATAAATTACACACAAGTGTAAATGGAAAGCGTATATCATATGAATTATACATTATCCTGTAAAGTTCTTTTATTTAGACTTCTCACTTTGGTACTTATACTTAGGTAAATAAGTAACAATAATTATTAATAGAATACCACTGTGGAATTGAGAATAAAATCTTACCAAAAGAAAACCATAAGATGAACGCAGAAAATATTCTGGGGAACAAAGAAGAGGTAAAATTTATAAGGGCACCATCAGGGACTATAATCCAAGCTATACCATTTTAAAATGTAACGTGAATGTCTACACTAATTACTATTTTCCTGTCCCATCAAAGTAACAACGAATACATAGCGAACAGCAATGTAACAAAAAAATCTTTCAGTATGACAGCAAATACTGATTATTGACGTTCGTTATTTTTTCACGACTGTGCCGGAAGATAGTATTAATAACAAGAGAAATAATATTGAGTCTGTTACCTTTATGGGTATACGTGTGATATTCCTAAGGTTTAGCATTTTAATAATTGAAGATCTCGTATATCTTGTTCGTGTTAAAAACTTGATCAAAGACTGACGCTCCGTTTAAAGCAGATCAAATGAGAAGTGAGTACCCAATATAATTTGATTCTTGGTCCAGAGGTATTTCTTTCTACATATATTGCGTATTAAAACTTTTGCTGCTGCTTATCTCACGCGAGTAATGCCTTGACTATCTAGACACGCCTTTGCGCAGGAAGAACTGCGCCTCAAATTTTATTTTCGCCTTATTAATCCCCTGGACACTATAGATATGTAGCCTTCTGGGAAAAACCCATTTCTACGGCGGGCCAATAATTTTTATCAACGCATCATCACGTGACCAGCAACGAAAGTGTTAAATGCGATACGTGATTGTTAGTGACATCATGGTATTGTATATATGTACATCTCTGGTATATACTGATTAGATCTGTTCTGTCGTTAACAGTCGTTAGTTACACTTTTTTTCACATTTAAAAAAGTGCAAATTATCATTGGCTGCTTAAAAATATCATCCAATAAGAATATGAACTTTTTGAAAAGTTTAGAAAATGTAGGTAATGAGATAGATCAGCCAGTACACGTCATACTGCTGCCATCTTTTGTAATTTTTCGATATTAATGCATGTAAAAGTAACGTCACGCAATTATTCTTTTAAAGTATCCATTGAAAGACCTATTTACTTTCTACCGGGATTAAAAGGTAAATACAAAATGCGAATAGATTTCAGTGAACAATATTAGCTGAGAATGAGAAAAATGAGCTCGTTCCAGAAGTGGGATTCAGCGCCATCTTTTCTGCGCAATCCCAGTTTAGAGAACGGCGTGTGTTTTTTTTCCGTATCTAAATCGGATTATCATCATCAGACAATTTCGTTGTTTCGTTATTGTGCTAACTACTTGTACCAGAAACTTTGTCCGAAATTCGGAAGGATGCTACGAAGAAGTGTCCCCTTGGCCGTGCGTTTACGTTCAGTGATAAGACGGTATCACGAGGAAGCATCGATTATTGGAACAACTCAGGATTCCAACTCGCCGGTTTACCAGGTCAGACAATTTCGTAGCGAGTTGAGTAAACTTGCTACTCTTGATTAATTGCGCACAAATCTTTTCGTTTTATGCTAAGTCTTATTTCCTATAGGCATACACGTCAATTGCGAATCACGTGGTTCACGTTTTCCAAGATTTCGATGAATTTCCGAGACATATAAATCTTGGTAGTTTTTTCAGAGTTACGCGTCTCTTCTAACACGTGCGGCATTGTGAATTAATGGAGCCCTTATCTGTTCGTTATCTAATTTTGTTTTCCTCAGCAGTCACGGCCTTGAATGCTTCACCTCATTTGCAATTGAGACGATAACATGAAATCAGACGATGATATTAATTCCGTCCAAGAGAATAAGACCGTGTAAAAGCAATTGTAGCCCAACTGGTAGAATAAGCTTGAATACATCTTGAACGCGTCTCGATTTAGGCGTTTATTCTATTGGCCGTTATTTAGACTTGTCATAACGTTCGGACCTGTTGGAATGCTAGAATTAATCAGTGCAGTGGTTGTTACTCTATTTTTTTTTACAAAAAATGTTATGATCTCAATTACTCTTAGTATATGCATAGCTTAGGTATACATCGGAGTACAAGTTGCGACGTGATTTTTCGAATCACGGTCCCAAGGCGGCTCCGGTTACCGATACAAATAACGTTCTCGCTTTCTGGTTCCCTTTGAGTCACCACCCTGCTCAGAAGCTACGCTCTCGGGTTGATTCGTATAGTTATAGTACCGCCGAGTTGCCCGGCAAAGGAGAAGACCCGACGGAGACGTCTCCACGGACCGGCAGAAGCCCGGGTGAGATACCGGCGCCCAGCTGGAGATGGGCAAAGGGCTGTAGAACGGGCGAAGATATTTTTGATACGGTTAAGGACAGTAGAGGAACCTCCTGCCCGAATTAAGGATGTGGTGCCCAGCTGTCGCCCGATGTCCTGGGGAAGCGGCCGTGGAGGATCTCCAAATGTTACGTACCGATTCGCTAAGGAGCGCTCTCGATTTGGTTTAAAGGGACGACTCGAAGGAGATAGAAGAGTTACCGGCTATAAGGATCTCGACCAATCAGAATGATTAGTTCTCGGATTTGGCTATTTTCAAAGCAGTCTGTCTCGGGGCATCGACCGAGGTGTCACGGGCTGGCTCGCGCTCCCGTGCTATCCGTTGATAGTTTTTCTTGCCGTGTTTTGATCCGCTATAGCAAATTTTCGTTCGTATCGTTCTCGCGTTGCTGTCGCGATATCCAGGAAATTCTATGAATTTCCTGTGAGTGTTCCGGAGGTGTAGTGCCGTGCTCACCAGAGTGTCTCCTGGATGCAGTTCTCGGCTTCCACGGATTAGCTGCACCAGCTCCGGTGAGTTCTTCCAATTTATTAATCGGTGAAGGGATCTCGATTGATAGTTAAGATTCGTTCTGGCACGTTCCCGATTCGTCGCTCTCTGTCTCTCGCACTATTTGCCTGACTCTTACTCCGCCCCTCTCTACCTCAACCCAGCAGCCTGAGCGGCCGTGCATTTCCGTAACCTTCCGCTCCCGTTCGTGCATCCAGTTGCGTTTGCTGATTTTACGCGACCCCAAAGATCGGCACCTACGGTTGCGTTTCTCGATTTCACGCGTCCCCAAAAATCGGCAGGATTCGTTAAGCTATCGTCTCTTCCGATAAATTCCGTCAGAGCTCTCGTTTTGGTAGAGTTGGGCCTGTTCCATCCCAACTCCCAGTTTATACCGGCTCGTCAGTTCCCGGTGGAAAAAGAATTGGCTGGCGCCCGCTTGGCTTGCGGATGCATGAACGACGGGTGGACGGCCGAAAGTAACGTACGTTGGTTCTCGAAGATATTTCGCTCTTGGATGTTTCGCGATCGGTTTCGAGTTAAGGAAAAGAAAAATTAGGTTACAAAGTATTTCGACATTTTCGAGTAAAGTTGCTTCGTAGAGTTCTTGAGGCAGTGCGATATATAACTTGAGAAATATGATCGTAAGGATTAGGAATAAGAATTTACTCTATTAAAAAATCAATTATAACCACATATTACCGAGTCAACACGTTGTTAAATTTTCAAGACTTTTTGCTTTTGATTCATCGCCAGGAAAATTATGTCCGTATGAGCGCCTTAGTGGATCGATTAAAATCCAATGTTGCAAAGATAATCGAGGGTGGTGGGCAAAAAGCCAAGGAACGGCACACGAGAAAAGGGAAGCTGCTACCTCGTGAGCGAATAAATTTACTTTTGGACGAGGGCTCGCCGTTTCTCGAGTTCTCGCAACTCGCTGGTTATCAGATGTACGGAGAGGAGGAAGTCCCGGCCGGCGGAATAATTACAGGAATCGGTAGGATAAAAGGGTGAGACACGATTGAACGCGCTTAAATTTTATATGACTTGGACCTCTTTGCGGCCACAGACTATACAATTTTGTTTTTCATTTTTTACCCTTTTTGTTCCTCTCTACGTTTCCCCCCTCCTGTTTCCGCTTCGTCACAGGAAGGAGTGCGTAATAGTGGCGAACGATGCCACCGTAAAGGGTGGCAGCTACTACCCCGTCACGGTAAAGAAGCACCTGCGCGCCCAGGAAATCGCACAGGAGAACAGGTTGCCCTGCGTCTATCTGGTCGATAGCGGCGGCGCCAACTTGCCGCGACAGGCCGACGTCTTTCCCGACAAGCAGCACTTTGGTCGGATCTTTTACAATCAGGCGCGGATGAGCGCTGCAGGAATTGGCCAGATCGCGGTGGTGATGGGCAGCTGCACTGCCGGTGGGGCTTACGTGCCTGCTATGGCCGATGAGAATATTATTATTGGAGAGCAAGGCACAATCTTCTTGGCTGGACCGCCACTCGTGAAGGCCTCCACCGGCGAGGACGTTACTGCCGAAGATCTTGGAGGAGCCGCCCTGCATTGCCGGTACGCTCGACCCAGCGAGGGAGAAGAACTGGTTTGCCTATTCGTACTCGATTTGCCTTCCGAGTGACGGAGGATTTTCTTTCGCAGCACATCCGGCGTGACGGATCACTACGCGATCGATGATTCGCACGCTCTTCACTTGGCGCGCAGAATCGTAAGTGACCTCAACCACGTGGGACCTTCGATCGACCTGCGAATCGAGCGCGAATTCGAGCCGCCGCTGCACGCCGTCGACGAGATTTATGGAATAGTCGGGGACAACCTGAAGCGGCCATTCGACGTGAAGGAGGTAATCGCGCGGATTGTCGACTCTTCTAGGTTTCACGAATTTAAGGCGCAGTACGGGGAGACGCTGGTTACGGGATTTGCCAGGATTCACGGTTTTCCCGTGGGAATAGTCGCTAATAACGGAGTCCTCTTCTCGGAGTGCGCGCTCAAGGGAGCTCACTTTGTAGAACTGTGCGCCAAACGAAAAGTCCCTTTGGTCTTTCTGCAGAATATAACGGGCACGTTCTCTCTTCTCGTTATTCCATTTTCTCTCTGATCTAAATTTATCCGAATAATAACTCTGATCTCTCTTGGACGCAATAGGATTTATGGTTGGTCGCGAGGCCGAATCCGGAGGCATCGCCAAGAATGGCGCCAAGATGGTGACCGCCGTGGCCTGCGCTCAGGTACCCAAAATTACCTTGATCATCGGAGGATCTTACGGCGCTGGGAATTATGGAATGTGCGGAAGGGCGTACTCGCCCCGCTTCCTCTACTCCTGGCCAAACTCCAGAATATCCGTTATGGGCGGCGAACAGGCGGCGGGCGTCCTGGCGCAGATCACACGCGATCAGCGCCTTCGCGATAAGAAGAGCTGGAGCACGGAGGAGGAGGACAATCTGAAGAATCCAATAATCGAGCAATTCGAAAAGGAAGGGAGCCCCTATTACTCCAGTGCGAGGTAATTCGTTGTCATTTTGAATTTATTTTCTTTTCTTTTTCAAATTCCTCCTGTACATTATTTTCTTTTAGACTTTGGGATGACGGCGTCATCGATCCTATCGACACTAGAACAGTCCTTGGATTGAGCCTTGCTGCCACCTTGAACGCTCCTATACCTGACACGGTCTTTGGGATATTCCGAATGTGAAGTCGATCGCAATTTACTGGCTCACCAACTTTTGACTATCATTTTACTTTAGACTTTTTTCATAATTTTTTTAGCGCCGTTAATATATATTTTTGTACATTTATAATTAATACACCAATTACACGCGTAAGGACATTTTAAATACAAAGTACAAATTAGCCTTTGAAGTAGTAAATTTATTATTTTTTTTTTAACAAATTTTCGCACATATTTCCAGTTATTTTACGCGAATGCGTTAATCGATGTTATTGGGGTTAAGGGCTAATGGCATTAGGTATCGTAGTAAAACTAATGGGAAGTGCCCTATATAAAAGTACATCATCGTAGGACTACGTCCTCGACAGTCTCCGCTCGCAAAGGCCAATTTTCTGGGGTCCGGGAACATCGCGAAGCAAAATTAGGAAAAAGCGGCTAAGAGTTCATGAGAAAATGATGGCGGTCGCTGAGCGGAGAAATCGCCTAACCGGTTGATTACTTGGTTATCAGGTCGAGCGTTCTTTTAGATTCTTGTTAAGCCGGATGCTTCCTCTCGAGCTTTCAATGTTTCATATCGTTTACTCGCTAGAAAATATTGTACAGTTTAGTATCACATGACTCGTTTAAACGTTCTAACTAATTCATCCTCTTCGTTCGATTCTTCCTTTAGCCGTGAGACACGAGATGCCTCACGCGAGCATCATACTAAATGCACTGTTACAGCTTCGGGATAAGACGCGGAACTGCTTATCGCGTGAAACGTGTTAAAGATGGACGTGGAGGACGAGGAAGAGGATGCTCAGAGGAGCAGCGAACGTCGTCCCACTAGTAGCGTTCCTGTCTGTTTCAACTACCTTGTACTCAAAGTGTTCCTTGATTTGCTCGGCGATTACGGGTCTTTCGTGCGTCGCGTTTTCACCCTTGCGAATGAATTCCGAGAGAGCTGGAACAAGTAAACAAGTCATTTGCGATCTCAAGGCGCCTCGGCTCCCTTTGCCGATGTCCGATTCCTTACATCGATCCATATTTACGTCATCCTTAAAGTCCATCTTGATGAACGTCGACATGGTCACCTCGAAAACTTTGTTCTTCTCGTTGGCAGCAAAGGGGACGGCACGTCGCTTGCGACCGAAACCCACCTGTCCATTCCTGCATTCGATCTGTAGGACAAGCAATTCGATGAGTTTCGGGAGAAAGAAGAAAAGAATTCAAAAGAAATCTTAGCTTACGCCCTGGCATTTGTCGAGGCAAACGTTGACGATGCCGCGAAACTGGACGTAGGTGCTTTCGGGGAACTTGAATGCGCGAAACTTGGCGGTCAGGAAGTCCCCGTCGACGGTGTTGAAGTTTTCGAAAAGATACGGATCGACGGAGCAGCTGAAAGAGAGGAATAAGAATTACGTGGGAATGTCGGGAATCAATTGGAAATGGTACTGAGCGTTGTTACCCATTGAAGATTATCGTTTCTTCCTGCGTTTTTGTGTCGGTAACCTGCATATAGGTGACAAGGAGTCCATAGATTGGTGCCGATACTCTGTCTAGGAAGATCTCCATTTGCAAAGGGGTTCCAGGACTGACGTTCAGCTCACCAGTGACCAGTTTTTCGCCTTGTCTGACGCCAACTCCTAGTGTCGGCACTGGAGCGTTTCCTTGACACTCATCGAGGATCTCGATCACGCTGAATCATATAGTGGAGTTAATCATCATCAGTCAGCGAACGACCCAGAAGCTGCATCCAATGGATGACGGTATAAGAAGCTCGAAGAATGCAGAGACAAGAAATATTCAGGTCTGCTGTTGCGCACGCACGCACACGCGCACGCACGCACACGCACAAAGAGGCAAAGCGTATTTTGAACTGCAATTCTTAATTAAACACATCATAGCGGTGTTTACCTCGTGTCGACTTCGCGCTAATTTATTTAGTGTGTGAACGATGGTTATTCTTTTTTGTCTGTTGCGTAACTAGTGACAGAGATATATAGATAGATAGAGAGAGAGAGAGAGAGAGGCAAGAACTTACTCGGGCTCCTGAAACTCTGCCGGAAAGACGGAGCGTCTTACGGCCGTGTGATTCGTCGTCTTTGAGATTCCTGGCTGGACGAGGACTTCCGTGATGACGCACGTCACGGTAAAGGTGTGCTTGCTCGAATCAGTGGGCTCCTCCATTACGACCCGGTGGTAAAAGACCTTCTGACCCTACGTATACCAGATTGCTTGTCAGGAGGTCCGATATCCTTTTTGATAAACGATTAGCTAACGATCTTACCGTGACTTTGTTGAGAACACGCGTAATGCCGCAACGCGGCATATCCTGCTCGAGGAGCGACAGGGCGAAGGTAGCGACTGTGTCGGTGAGTTTTGGCTTGCAGGCTTCATCTGCGAGCATAAAAAATCCGGTTCCTTAAGGGCGTCGTCGGATTGCGGGAAGGATGGGCGACATGCGCTAGGAAGACGCCTGGGAGGGCGCAGCTAAAAGGAGCTAATCGCTCCTGGCACGGTAACCTGGTGCACATATGCGCGGAACATGGAACAAGAATTGCTCCTTCTTCTGGATTAGGCGTTAGGCGCCTCCTTCCTGCGTATAACTACTGTGCGCTACATCACCTCTTGGTTCCTTCGTTTCCTACCTGGGTAGTCCTTGAGCTGCTGGAGGTATATCCTCGCCTCGGGACTGCTCCTTGCGATCTCAACCTCCATCGTCGATTCGGAGCATCGTACTTTGCTCCCACCTGAAAGCCAAAAAAACCTCCTTCAATATTCATATCCAGTTCTCCAGACATCCCTTTCCTTCGTTTCTCCCAAAAAGGAAAAAGCAGGAGCAGTGGAAGGTCAGGTTCCGCCCACTTGGCAATGGCCTAGGATCCGCTGCACTTCGATCACGAAGACGCCCCGGTCTGAATTCCGTCGACCTCAACCAGAGCCGCGAGGACGACCACAATCTTGTTGGACGACGTAGTCCACGCAAGATGCAGTCGGGTCGCTTCGATTCAGTAGAAGGGACTTCCAGAGGACACGTTAAATTTTACGGAAATTTACTGAATTACGCGCACCATGTATAGGCGTTCATTTCCGACTCGACGTCGACACGTTGACTGAATCCATAATGAGTAACGGAGAAACTGAACGGGACGCCGCTCTTCCTCCGTACGTTTGGTTGTTCCGTTCAATTCCTCTGATCGTGAGTCTGACTGACGCCAGGCGTCGACAGCGTGGCAGCTTTCAATTTCGAAGCTTCTTTAAGTTCTTTAAGCGTTCCTTCGCGAAGAGCTACCCCACTGAACGCGTTCATCCTTTGATCTCTCGATCGCGTCAATGGTCCATGAATGTCAAGCATCATCCTTTGCATCGTTCTTTGCCAAGCAGAATAGTTGCCGTAGAACCAGTAGAAATACCCAGAATATACATTTTCGTTATCGAGTGCTTTCACTGCTTTCACTGGGTCGTCAATATTTCCCGTTTGTTTCCCCCGTGCGCCTTATAAAGTTATAACGAAAAAAAAGTCAAAAGACAAAGACTCTTTGCGCGATGGAGGCTGTTATACGACTACCGACTGAGAGAGAGAGAGAGAGAGAGAGAGAGAGAGAGCAACCTTTGTATGGCTTATCGTTTCGACTGGTCTACCCAGGATGTTGAAACAGGTGATTAGATGGTTTCACGGAGCTTCCTCCTCTTCCTCTTCCAGCTTTTCCACCGGCTGAAGACGATTTCCTTTGCTTCCATACACGCATATCATCCGGCTAATATTCCACTGGGTTATTCGAATTGCTCGAGCAAATCCTCTGTGAATCCTTGGAGGCTCAGCTTATTGCGCGAGTGTCGACAGCTCGTGGTCTCGCGTTAGCGCATCGCGTGTCCCAACATTAGTGAAAGTTACCAAGTCCGTTAAAGTCCGTCCAACTGGGTCCGCGTAGTGCAGCGGCGAGCAATGGCCGACGCAAGTGTCTGCCCAATGTTTATCCACGGCCGAATTCTCTCTTCAGATACTTTTCATCACTGTTAGCAGTGTATTACGGATGTTGGCTCCAACAGGCTGGAAAATGTTCGCTCCATGCAAGCCACGTGTCGTCAAAAAGAATCAAATAGCGCGGATCCTCTGATGTTGTGATTGCGCGTAACGCACGATTTATGCGTATGTTCCGGGAACGGTGGTACCGTTAGTCTTTGATCGGGCGGACTGGCCAGGAGAGAGGAGGGGGGTGTCGGGAGGAATTCTGGCAGATCGTGACGTTTGCCGGACTCCGTAGGAGCTGCTCCACGATTTCTCTGATTCTCGACGGCTTCGTGGCTCATCGTCTAGAATTTCTTACAGGGGGAAACGAGTGATTATTCCGTGACGTGCGGAGGCCAGAGTCGAGGAAACAATTAAGAGGCAGATCAGATAAGAGCGAGAGTATCCTCTGGAAAATATATTCCGTCTGCGGATTGAAACGAAGAAGCAGCAGGAGCCTGCCAGTTGCGCAGCCTTAGAATCGCGATAACGCGCGATAAGAGCAGATCTGCTGAAGAGCCAAGGAGATCCAGCGAATCTACCTTCTGCCGATCTCCATCTCGGTCCTTTGCCTTCCCAGTGAATCACTCTTCTCACTCTTCTCACGCAGAGGCACGCAGAGGCACGCACACGCTTTGAGCTGCGTCGCTTCTCTTCTGGTCCCTACGCACGCGAGTGGTTCGACCGGTGTCGGCCATATTTGGCCGGGCAGCTCACACGGATTTTGCAAGACCACCTTCATGCTGCGTCACTAGAAGAGGTCATGGACTCGAAAGGAGTCACCACAGAAACAATGAAAGTCCGAGCTGTTCAACGAAAGACACAAGATCATCCGCAGCTATTCCGATAACGGATCCCATTAAAAGTTGGCAGGATCGATTGGGACTGCGAGAAGATCCATTTGGAGATGGCAGGCTGGACCAGCCGAAGATCGTTTCGCATAAGAGGACTAAAGGATAAGGCGTGAACGATCCTAGAGAGACGAGGAGGAGGAGGAGGATTCTGGTCTCGTCTCCTTTTATTACCTCGCGCAGTCCAATCTTCGCGCGGATTGGCAACCGGTTTCATGCACCCCAATGGCATCGGTGCTTCCAACGACCGACTCTTATTTCCACTACTTGTCGAGTTATCGCCTCTCGTTCCGAAGCGTAAAATCATCGAGGAAGCACAACGCGATTTCGCTTTCACGTAGACGAGTTCCTGGAGTTTTCTTTGCGGGCGCAAAACGACCATCCGAGCGACTGAACTCTTTCTAAGCTTCTTTCAGTATTCCTGGTGCTTTTGAGACTTTGGAAACAGGAGGTGCATACGTATAAGGTGACTCATGGAACCGAACAGAGCCATCCAGGGCCGAACCTGTGGTGGAATGTCTCTGCCGAAGGAGGAGAGCCGGGGGAGGAGGTGGTGGGTGGGGGCGGGGGGGGGGAGGCTCTCATCATCCCGCCCTGCCCCGCGCGCATAAGGGAAGACAGCGCAAAGGGCGCATTGCAACGCGGCTGAACGGGCTTGCACGTTTCTCCAGGTTTGCGTGTCTCGTTGGGATTAATGGCTCGTGACGCTGGCACCGGAACCTGCCGCGAATTCGAAATCAGCCTTCGGCGATAGGTAATACGAATATCTTGAGCCGCAGCTACGGACGCCTGTGTCTGCTTATTGTACAATAGTCACTGTCCTCCTGGAAGGATACGTTGGCTTACCATTATCGTTTACGTTCGCGGCTGCTAAACCAATGACGCATATCCATATTGGGAATCGGCAGAAATCGCTACGGGCACTCATGTTCGCGCACCTTACGAATCGCTGCAGAGTCCAAAGAAATACAATTTTAGGGGAAACGACGTTTTTCTCTATTTTAGAGTCTCATCGATGCACAGAATGACTTTCCACGTGCCAACACTGACACCACAGACCGAGAGAACTCCTCTCGAACTCCAACCGATAGCTTGACTGGTGGGACTGGTGGACTGGTGGACTGGTGGACGGGCGCCCGGGTGCACTGACGCAGGGACGCACGATAGATCGAGGACGAGAGTCGGTGAGAAGAAGAGGGGACGGGAAAGCTGGAGAGAGGGACAGAAAGATATATATATAGAGAGAGAGAGGGAGGAGAGAGATAGAGAGACAGGAAGAAAGGTAGAAAAAAGGAGACACTGGTTACAACGAGGAGAGATGGTTTCCGAGCGAGGACGCGAGAGAGACTAACTCGCGGGAAGAGTGACTGGGACTGAGGGGCCTAAGGAGGCTCAAGGCGGCCCAAGGCAGCACGAGGCAGCACGAGGCAGCACAAGGCAGCGCACTTTGAATGTTCAGCCGAGCCTCCACTCCTCACAAAAGCTGCACAGATGGGAAAGTGTGAGAGCGCCAGTCGACGCCGTTCATCGCCGCCATTCCCTCCTCTTTCGTCTCTTCCTCGTCTCTTCGTGGCTACCAGGTAACCTGGCGTGGGCGCATCTTCCTCGTAGTGGGCGGGTGGGCGAGTGAGGGGGCGGGGAACGACAAAGACAAACAACTATTTTTTAACAAAGGAGGTCCGATCCTGCACGGTTTCTTTCGCAGGACTTTTTCATGCGCAGCCCCAATTCCCCCCTCCCACTGTTCTCGGCGCCCACGATCAGTCCCAGCTCCGAGCACAATTATGGCAAGCCTTGGAAGAAAGCCGTGATTCGCTTGATACATGAAACTAATTGATTAGCTCTGCACTGTACAGCCAACTACTCAATCCGTATCGATGGTGGGAAATCTTTAAAAGTTGTCCTTCTTCGATCTCTGAGCAGCGTTTCGTTCAAGGGCAGGTAGCAGCGCGACAGTGGCTGTTATGCTCCTTGGATGCTAATCTCATATATTTACTTTTGGCTCCCCTCTGTCGAGGAAACCAGCTGTTTCATAATTCTAGACTCGTTAGAGCCCCTTTTCAGAGATTATAATTAAAAAGCGTACAATCGTGAAATAATCTGCCGCTAATCGGCGACTTCCCTGAGAAGATGCCTTTGAGAAAGTCTTTTGTTACGGTGCCTGGAGAATGCGCTCGACGTGGAGAAAGGAATGGACGTGGCCCGCGCACGAGCGCAAATCATTTATTCAAGAGCAACTCGAAATCAGCGAGCGGCTATTATTTTTTTATTCTTCGCGTGCATTCAGTGTATATTTATTGACTCAGGTACGTAACGGCCATCTCTTTAAAGTTATGCAATCGCGATTAGTGTATTTTTCATAAATTGGATTTACAAATAAATATGTGTGTGTGCGCGCGCATGTTTTCAGATTTGCGTGGCGTAGAGAATGACGGCAGGTAGGAGAGTCGCAAAGACTCCGGACTTTAATTCGCTTGCCAAATTGAACGAAGACTTGCTGAGCAACTGACACTGGGAGCTCCTGAAGTGCTTGACGTTACCCTCGGAGTCCCTGGCAAGAACGCAAAGCTCGTACTTTGCAGCGGCCCCAGGGAGATTGGGAATCTTAACTGATCTTTCACTGTAAACCACATCCTTCTCAAGGACGGACTTGATCCCGCCAGGTTCTCTCACGACTATGTAAAAGTCCCCGATATCCTCCCTCGAAGTAACGTACCACGTGACCGTCCAAGAATCGTCCTCGTCGTCGCTGCAAAGCAAACGTCATTCGTTAAATTACCTGGAAGCGTATAGTTTGCAGCGAAACGATCCGCGACTCACTATTCGATGTTGCGGTACTTAACGTCCGGCGTAATTTCGAACTTCGGATCGTCAGTGACGTCCTCGAGGACGCAACTCATCAGGTCCTCGCTGACCTCCGCTACCGGTTTTCCGGCCAGGTAACTCGGACTGGCGCACTTCAAGTTGGACCACTCGGTTGGGACTTGGATCAAAGTGCTGATCCACCTTCGTAGCGGTCTTACCAAGCAATCGCAGTTGAGCGGGTTGCCTGGGGGATGAAGATGATCTGTCAGTACCTATCGTTAAGCGATCGATCGATCTACCGATCGGAATATTCGAAGCGAATCTTTACGGACCAGCGTAACGGACCACCGTGCCGTTTTCGATGACGCTCATTATATTCGCGTCGAAACTTTCAAGCGCATTATCCTCGACGTCGATGATCCTTAGATTCGGCATTGGCACGATCCTGCTCAAGGGTAGCTGAGTCAGTCGATTGTGAGCGAGGTAGAGATCCGTGATGTTGGCCGGCGGCACAAAGACGTTCTCCTCGGATAGATCGCTCAGGTCATTGTAAGAGAGATCCAGCGTTTCCAGGGACGTCAGGTTACCGATGACATCTGTAAGATAGATTTTTTTCATTTTCAATAAACATCAACAATCGCAACCGTCCAGATGGATCTTTGAGTCGTCGGGTGTCTTTCTGACTCACACTTTCTTATCTCGTTGATACTGTTGTGACTGAGATTCAAGCTGACGAGCCTTTTCGTTCCCACGGTAATGTCGTAGGTCAGAACTGGCATGGTGTTATAGGAGAGGTCGACTTCCCTAAGTTTGTACGGGATCCATGGATCGTTAGGAAAGGTTTTCCGATTGATAAAGGATATCTTGTTGTGGCTGAGATTGACCCTTTCGAGCGAGAGGCAGTCGTCTAGCAGCCCGTGGGTCTTGTTCTCGAGTCTCTCCAGGGAGTTGTGAGAGAGATCGAGAGTCCTCAGAGAGACGAGTCCCCGGAAGGCGCCATTCGGAATGTGGCTGATCTCGTTGCCTGTCAGGTTCAATGTGAGAAGCTGCAGAAGACCCTCGAACGCGCGCACGTTCACGTTTCGAATGCGATTGTTCG
The DNA here is from genome assembly GCA_030142635.1 of Trachelus troglodyta. Classification (NCBI taxonomy): domain Eukaryota; kingdom Metazoa; phylum Arthropoda; class Insecta; order Hymenoptera; family Cephidae; genus Trachelus; species Trachelus troglodyta. The sequence continues at coordinate 85,439 of JARQTJ010000115.1, read as the reverse complement.
CGAGGTTCAACTCGAAGACGATAGGAAGACCGCCGAACGCGGCTTTCTCCAGCACAGTCAACCGATTGTCCTCCAGGTTGAGATACTGGAGGCTGTTCAGGGTGCTCAGGGCGGCCCACGGTGGCTGCGTGATGTTGTTGCTCCGCAAGTCGAGGTTCCTCAGGGTCAGGAGACTGGAAAAGCTTCCGTGCTTCAGACTGTCGGCCAGTCTGTTCCTGGAGAGGTCCAGCCAGAGCAGCGCGTTCATCGTCGGCCAGACGTCCGCAGTCGGAATCTCCTCGAGGGCATTGTCCGAGAGATCGAGATATCCCAGGGAGATCGGGATCTGGAATATCTTAGTCAAGTAGTTTCCCTTAAGGGAGAGGGTCCTGCAGCTGGCGAGTCGCGTCAGGCTGCCGCGCGACACGTCGTTCAGCCGATTGTGGCTCATGTCGAGGTCAAGGAGCGTCGGTATAGGTCCAAAGGTCGAGGGCTTTATCTTATCGAGAGAATTCCGCGAGAGATTCAGGTAGCGCAGGCTGAAGAGGCTCTGGAAGACCGCGTTGTAAATCTCCGATATGTTGTTGTAGGAGAGGTCGACCGTGTGAAGCTCGTACAGCTTCGGAAAGGTTTGCCGTGGTACCGTGTGGAGATTGTTGTGCGAGACATTGAGGATCTTCAGGCCGGTCATGTTCTGCAGCGGTACCTGAGATGCATTGAAATTTTATAAAAATTAATACAAGGATCCTCTCTGGCAGATCGATCGATCGATCGCCGATCGGACCGACCTGATTCAGGGCAGTGAGCATGTTGTAGCTCAGCTGCAATTCCGTAGCGTAAGTCGCGCTGTCGAAGGCCAGCTTCGATATGTTGTCCAGTTTGTTGTGGCTCAGATCGAGAACCGTGATGTTGACGCAATTCTCAAAAGCTCCGGGCTCTATTTTCGAAATTTCGTTGTGCGAGAGATTGACCTTCGCCAGAAAGAGGTCCTTGAAGGCCAGCTTCTCAACGACAGTTACTTCATTTTCGGATACGTCTAAAAGCTGAAGGGAACGATTATCTCTCGGTTGTCTTCCGAAGTAAAACTTTATCATTAAATTTACGATAGTATTTAGATCGCTCGTACCTCGGCGTACTGCAGCTGATAGAACATCTGATAGTCGATCCGTTTAATAAAGTTACGTGCCAAATCGATCGTGCCGATTTTCGTTATCGAGCCAAACGTTCCTCTGCCCACGTCGCTTATCTTATTGTCGCTGAGGAAGAGTCTCCTCAGAAAGCGCATCCCTCGAAAGGTATTCGAGTCCAGTCGTCGTATTTTATTGTGACTCAGGTTCAGGACTTTCAGTATGGAGTTTCTCGCAAAGGTGCCCCTGCAGGATGCGCAAGGCACGTGGTATCACATGGGCTGTACGCTGGAGGTCAATCTAATCGAGTGGCGTACCTTTTCAATTCGGCGATCGCGTTGTGCGACAAATTGCACCAGCCCATTTTCGTGAGGTCGGCCAGGTGAGAGGGATCGATCTTATCGATCAGGTTGTGAGAGAGATCGAGGCTCTCGGTATCCCGGAGACCTTTGAACTGATTCCTCTTGAGTTCCTTGATTTTGTTCCCATGAAGGCTGAGGATCTTGAGCTTCCTCAGAGGCGTCAGCGCTTCCACCGGAAGCGAGGATATCGATCCTAAAGGAAGTGCGTAAACGTGGCTCGTAGCGCTTTCGCCTTTAAACTTTAATTAGCATCATCGACTTCACCTTACCGTTGCTGATTTCGAGCCTCTCGAGTTTTGCAGCGGCCATGCTCTCGGCAAAGCTGTTTCCCGGCAGTTCGGTTATGCGATGCCCGCTGATGTCGAGGACCGTGAGATTCCCCAGTATCCGAAGAGCCTCCCTGGGGAACCTCTCCAGCTCGCTTCGCACCAAGTGAAACTCCTGAAGTGTTCGATTCAGGCCCAAGAAGCTGTGCTCCTCGATCAGTCTTATTGGAGTATCGATGATCTTGAGGACGCGAACCTCCAAGGGGTAGAGTGCAGGTCCATAGAATCGAGCTTGGGACATTTCATTATTTACATGCGAATCGACGCGTGCCGATTGGTCCTGTCCGATCAGGATGATCAATTATGATATACTGACCTATGTTGCACTTGTACAAGATGAGCTCCTCGATCGGCGAACCTTCGCGGCCCAGATTGATCAACCCCAGGCTCAAGCTAGCCAGATTCGCATTTTCACAATGGACGTAGAGGCCGACGTCGTCCGCGCCAACGCACTTGCAGGGGTAGATGTATTTCGATTCCTTGGGGCAGCTGTACTTTGGTCCAGGTGGAATGTAACCAGCTGTGGTCGCCCCGGTCATGCCCAGCAGCAGCAGCGTCAAGGCGGGCAGCATCACTGCGGCAGAATCTTCGAGAAGAAGATCTTTTTAACTATCGACTTGAACGGCTTACTGATATAATGAACCGCAGTAATAATCGAGAGGTCTGTCACCCGAGAATCAGCTTAGCAAGAGGCTCTTGCCTTTTTCATAGAAGCGCAGCCCACGCGAATATGATTCACACGGTTTTGAGACGAAGAGCAAACGAAGAGAACTGACGGAATATCGCATAGGTGGTACGACTGTGTGGGAACGAGCGAGTACATCGTCATCGCTGATACTTCATCAGGAAGAATAAAAAGAAATAAAATATTCATAAGACGTCCCTTGTAGTTCTGCGCAGATCTACATGCTGATGATCGAACATTTCGTCAGTTGATCCGAGCAGCCCAGAGTAGCCGCTGCAGCTTCTGATACGACGTTTGCTGATAAGGAAGGAGACGGGAAGCCTGCGGCACTCTTCCGAACAGTCACTTTTCAAAATTGATTGTCACGTTAAAAATCCGTTATTTGACTATCTCGACTGAGGCCGATGATCGAACACGAGTGGGAAGTCTAATCGATCCTGCAATCTTGTACGCCTTTATATATTTTTAAATGATTAGCGATTCGATTGGCTTCTTTCGATTGCGTGGGATTTACCTGGACCGGTGAACATTCATGAAAGACTTATCGATCGTGTGAAACGTTGATTGATTTAATCGATTGACAGGTACGAGTCACGTGAGCAGCGCCTGGTGCAGATATGAGCAGAAGGGACGTGGAAACGAAAGACGGAAAGAAATAGAGAAACGGATTAAGGAAGGAAGGAAGGAGGGCAGGTATTTGCGTGCGCTATCTAATTGCTGCGCAATGTCCTTGCTCCACGGAACCGGACGTTGGTCTTTCAGTTTGCAATCTAGAAACGGGCTGATTTTACTCCTCGAAACTGAAAGAATGCTGGCCGGGAAAAGTCCAGACATAGTTGCGCATTTAATCTGTAAAGTAGATCCAGCTGGCTGCGGGATACCTTTCTTTTCGCGCTCGATCGACTAAAGAAGAAACGTACGGACGTTCAGGAGAAGAACACTGGCAATGAGTGCTTGGGAATTCTTTTACCGTATTAATCGGCTCCTCCTGCGTCTCCGCGTCTCCTCCAGAGCACGTCTAGCGTATCTTTCGTTTTCTGTGTCAGGTCACTGGGCCTCTCGACGCTGTCAGTACTTGGCTTCGATATGCAGTTTTCTTCGCGCAATAACAAATACTCTTTTCGCTTCACGGCACTTATATCCGGATCCCATTGCAGGGAACAAGGGAAAGATGGGAAAGAATGACTGACGCTCGTAACTGTCACATTTCAAAATGCTTTTGACTCTAGACTTTTCCTTCTCTAACGGAGTATCGGCTGACTATAACGAGGCATTCGAGTCTATCGGATCCTTCGAACAACAACAAAAAATCAAAAATCCCTGAACTGCCGCAGAGGGATGATCCTCGGGTTGGTGACGTACCCGTTTTTTATGTCGCGGAAAGACACTGGCACGTTCTCCCGCGATTCTCCTTCAAGGCATTCTACACTGGTTCCTGGTGTGACGTTTCTACAGAAACTGATCCGAAAGTTCGAGGCGAAGCCAAAGCAAAGAGAAAGGCAGTGAGTCGGCAGGGAGCGAACCAGAGTGAACCTTCACTGCGAACCGAGGCTCCTTCTCATTGGTAGCTCACGATGCAGGCTCCTCTCCTTCCCTCGTCCTTCAGCATTTGCTCTTTCCGCACGAGTTCTCTCGATTCTTCAAGATATCCTAGGCGCAGCTCATTTCAAACTGCAACACGCGGTAATAGTGAAAAGTCTAACTATGCCGACTATAAAGAGAGAAAGTGTCATATGGCTACGCACAAACTTTTTTTTTTTTTCGTCACTCGCCATTTGTCTTACTAAATATAATGGAATTTTTATTTTATTTCAAGTATTTACAAATCGATCGTTTATCGGTTGTTCAGCCTTCGCGGAATATGGAGTCGCTATTGCTCTTATGATTTTAAAAGTGCTGTAAAACGTTTTCGAGCTCCTTGCAAAAGTTTAAGTAACACTCCTCGTTAAATTATCAAGACATTTTGCACGATTTAACAGTTAGAGATATTAATAGAACAAGTGACGAAAATCGAAGTCGCTAACAGGTGTACCGCTCGTACCCGTTAAGAGCGCGTAGTTGAAAAACTTGCCGCTTAAGGGGGCAGCACCTTCCAGGCACTGTATGCAGAGATGAGTAGTAGGGAGATACACAACGCTACGGTTTTAGGCGATACCAAAAACATTTCGCTAAATCGGAGCGGCGAATCTGGGAGTAGGATTTCGTGAGCATCGCCTCCGTCTATCCCTACCCTTATCTGTCTTCTCCTTATCAATTATTATGGTTACCGTAAATTCGCTTTGTTACTTAACATTTATATAAAATACATAGCGCAATACACTCCATACAATTATTCTAGATGTACTTATGCGCTGGTACATGGGTAAGCTTTGTGACGTGATTTTCCGATTCACGGCCACAAGGGGACTCCGACTACCGATACAGATAACGTTCTGGCTTTCTGGTTCCCTTCGGGTCGCCACCCTGCTGAGAAGCTACGCTCTCGGATTGATTCGTATAGTTATGCCAATGCTCTCGTAGGGAGAGGGAGAGCGTCTCGACGTACAGAGTTGCCCGACAGAGGAGACAACCCGACGGAGACGTCTCCACGGACCGGCAGAAGCCCGGGTGAGATACCGGCGCCCTGCTGGAGATGGGCAAAGGGC
>JARQTJ010000115.1:51384-80215 GCA_030142635.1 Trachelus troglodyta | reverse complement strand
TTTGAGTTTTGAGAAAAAGTATGGTTTGCACACCTTTCTAATTAGTCCCATTCGAAAGAGTATAGTCTCTAGTACATTTCCACTGCGTTCCATCGTTTGCACCCTCACATTTTTTTTAAATTTAAGGTAAATCAAGAACTAATTTTAACACCTATCGGGAACTATAGAACTCCTCCAGAACTATTGAAAAAGCCTATTGTTGAAACACTTTTAAGGGATTTTTAAAAAAGTACGGTGCTGGAGCTGACACCCGTGTAGCATCTCAATTTTCATAAAATACGTATTTTAACGATGTTACGTAGCAGAACTATTATTGAAACCTATCAGGAACTATGAAACTTTTCGAGAACTATTGAAAATGCCTATTGGTGAAACATTTTCCAAAAATTGAGATGCTACACGGTAATAAAGTTGGCACCGGAATTTCTTAAATATGTTTCAACAATAGGCTTTTTCAATAGTTCTGGAGGAGTTTTATAGTTCCTGACAGATTTTAACAATAGTTCTATCGCGCAGCATCGGTAAAATATCTATTGAATATACTGGTGGCATCGTACGCTTCAGTGCAGGCAGGCACGAGTTGCTGGCTTTTGTCATATTAACCTTACCGAACTTACACTGTGCGCTCAAACTTAGGATTTCAAAGAAAAAAAATATTTAGGCTATAGTCGATGAGCTGCTTCCTTGTAAGTGCTGTTTTGGGATCCAGCGGCAAGTAGCGGAGAGCCTCTGCTCGCCAAGCTACACGTCGTAATTGCGGTCAGTTGGGTAACGACGGGATCCGAATTATCGACGGAGGCGATGATAAAAAAATTCTACTCCGGGACTTGCCGCTACGATTTAGCGCCATGTTTTTGGTATCGTCTAAAACCGTAGCGTTGTGCATCTCCCTACTCATCTCTGCTGCATGCAGCAAAACATCTCTTCTCTCTTTCTCGCCAATCCATTTTCATATTAGGGAATTTATGAGGTTTTCCGGAGATGGCACCACCGTCCACCTTGTTCGTATTGGCGGCAGTCATATCGAGGAACTGAATAACCGACCGAGCCATCGTCCGTGGCAACTGAGACTCTTCAGTCAGAGGATTTGTACTTTAAGGATAAATTGAAAAGATTTTAGCCGCTTACGCTATCTTAAACTCTTCCTTTTTTCTCCACAAAATCATCTGTAAGTGACACGCAGTTGGCACTTTTAAATGGGACAACACTTTCTGAGGCCAGTCAACCTAGAGTAGTCTAAGAGTTTCAATCAATTGCTTTTTCATCTCGTAGAAAATCGTTATAGCTTTACAGAACTCTGCAATTTTTTTTTACGATTTCTCCAGCTTATTTCGCGTAATCCTTGAAAACCTATTTTGCAGGAAAACCACTAAAAAATGCGTATCTCTTTATGATAAAACTTGACATATGTTTTTTAGAAACAGAAGAATTATTTCACGTTAAAAATGACTACAACGGTTTTTTAATGAATACAGTTGGACTTCTTTTCTTCAATTTTTCACAACAATGTGGAATATGATAATCAATCTCTGGTTTGGCTCGATGATGATACGTTACGTAGCAACGTAGTTCTTAAGCGATGATTCTCTGAACTGCAGCACCTAGTAGTAGGTACTTATGATACCGCTTGTTAATCGACTACGTCAATCGAATATTTGCGAGAATCGGGTGCAGAAGAAGTCGGTTTTAACTGGAGTAGATAGCGAGGGGGCGCTGGCGACTGGCGACGAGTAAATCTGCACTCGAATAATGATAAGGACAGGAACAGGATTAGGCGGGGGGAGGCAAGGAAAGAAAAGAAAGAGAGACTGCAGTGAAGAGAGGGGAACGATAACGAGGAGGACAAAAGTGGGAACAGCGCGTGCGGAAACGCGCTCTAAATTCATTATGCAAAAAAATGCACGCCCGTTAGGCGAATAAATATGTATTTTTACCCCTCGTCTCGCGATCTCATGAATTATTTATTTCCTCGAAAACCTGTGCATTTTCTCCCTTTAACGGTTATTTTAATTAATGTCGATCGCAATTTAGATCCGTCCTGCAATGCCGGCTTGTTCATCTGACATCGAGCAGCCGCTTGTTACATGAGTTGTTATCCTGTTGTTGGAACGTCCCGGCGCCCACCGCCTCCCCTGTGGCCCCTATCACCGGCGGCTTAATTAAATAGAGCTTTTAATTTAATAGAAGTTCAGAGACGAGGTCGAGTCGTGGTTGAGCTTTCGGTATGAAATGCTTGGAGGTCGTGGTCGTGTCTCCTGGGTATCGTCCTGTGCCCGCAGTCCGGGGCCGTCGGAGTTGCACCTTCCATTTGTGGCTACTCGAACGCTCCTCGCCTTGTCACGTAATTGGACTTTTTAATGTCTTCCACGTGACCCGGGAACGTCCTAGCGATTTGATGCCTGCCAGGGCCAAGATCAGGCGGTGAACGGGCAATTCGTCTGGCACGAAGCTCACGAGCCACACGAGCCACACGTGGCGGCAGCACGTCGTACCTCGAGGTCCGTGCAGTTCTCTCGGCGATTGCAATTCGAGAATTGTTTGACAATGGAGTTTGAGTTCTCCCCAAAAGGAAGGAAGAAGTGTCGCTGAGGTGGAGGTGGAGGCTGCGGTAAAGGCGGAGAGTAGCGCAGCGCGGCTTCAAGATTTATTAGGGGACGCGCGGAGTTTCTATGCGATCGTAATGAAAGACGATCGATCGCGCAGTGGGATGAGTTTGGAGTGTCTAGAGCTTTGTGGAAAGGGCCGTGAACTGGGCCGTGAGCTGGGCCGTGAAGTGAGCCGGGCGGGGACGGGCTGCGCCGAGCCGAGTTAGAATGAATCCTGGCACTCGGGATTACACATCCACTGAAATTTTCAAAGGGAAACGAGGTGGTGCGCAGGTATCGTTGGCGGTTTCGCTGGTGCCTACGAGCACAGCCTGGCATTTCTATTTAATTAGAATCGATCCAAGTGAGAATTGCTTTGGTTATAGGCATGGGTTTTATCGGCGGTCAGCTTTGGCGGTTCCGAGACGCAACCGCATCGCTAAACCACCACTCAAATTTACGAAACTTTTATTTTCATCCAGCTCGAACGCTCTTTTTCTACCACCCTTCCCCCTCCCCCCCAGCTCTCCTCTTCGCAAGCTCCTACTTGCCAGCCCTCTTCTTCTTCTGCACAACAGCCCTCGGAGCTCGTCTTCTCCACTTTCTTTTTTTTTCCTAGATGATTTGGTTAAGAGATTTTTTGTGCAGCAACTCAAGCGCTTGATCTTGACATTCGAGCGGCATCCGTTGCTCCGTCAACGTTCTGCAGGTTTTACTACCGAGTCCCCGATTTCCTGAATTCTTCATGACTACACAGATAAAAAGCATAGCTGTATCGGCATATCGATTCCAAGGTTTGTCCCGCAAAATCGATCGGGTGCAGCACGGTTCTACCGATCACGATCCTCTCGAGGAGCTCTTGCAATTCGAGCATCCCGAAGATCGAGGAGAAATGCAGCCGATCCGACATGCACATGGAACAGTACATCGAAGGACATGTGGAGGTAGGAGGGAGAACAGGGGGGTCGGATTGGGGAGAGGGGGGAGTGGGGGGACGGGAGATGAGAAAGAGTGCCCATAATCCTAAGACCGCCTGAAAGGCCAAATGAGAAATACTTTTCGATCGAACGGCTCTCGCAGACGCGCGAAAGCTTAAAGACTTCATATAATGTTGAAGGCGGGTTGGCTTAGGCTCGGCTCAATATTTCGGCTGGTTATTACGGCTTCGTGCACCGACACTCAAATATACTATTTGCCCCGCGTCCCTTCCTACTCGCGTTTGGCGCTTTGTACCAGAATTCACGATCGACAGGCGCGACGCGTCGCTCGAACGAATCGAAGACTCCGATCAAAGGAAATCGGCGACACGCGATGTCCTCGAGCGACGCGACCGCCGAGGAGTCGCGATTCCTCGAATGGGCCAATTGGGGTCGGCTGGTTGAAACTTTGGCTGTAACGAGGAGACAATAAATAACAGTTGAAAGTGGCAAAGTAATTTCAGGCTCGGGGGGGCCGCCGCGGGAGAAGCACATTAAGGCCATTATTACAATCTCTTAATTTGCGAAAAACATTGTTTTATAAGAGGAAGCCGGCCGCGTTGCGCCTGTTGGGATATTATTCATCTGGACCGGTTCTTGGCCCGTTTCTCCTCCACTCTTTCTCCTCCTTCTCTTCCTTCTCCTCGTTCTCTCGCTCGCTCTAGCTGAGCTATTCGGCCTTAGTTCAGCTCCCCTCCAGAAGCTACTCGCGGCCCGCTCAACTGTTAATTATGATTAATCATGTCTCGGAAATTAAAGCAATTAATCTTCTGTTGTTAGCGACTATGCTCGGGGATGCCCGTGTTTTTCTCAACAGCCAGGAAACTCGGGGAGTTTTCTCAATTAAGTGGCTCGCCGAGCCTACAATATAGGTTGATACGATATTCGACGACGCCCAAGGAAAACTCGCCTTATGTTTCGACTTACCAAGCTCGTCCAGACTTCTGCCAGCTGGCAGCTACCAGTTGGGAACCTTCAATCCGTGAACGTCGTAAACATCCCGCTTCGTTGCGCCAACACGTCGGGACGTCGAGACGTCGAGACGCTTCGGCTATGGATTCTTACTCGACCTACGCCATCGCTTCCTCCGTGATATCGCAATCTCGACGTGCGGTCTTGCCTCCTCGAACGGAGTCTGCCTGGAGGGCGAATGGACCGACAGAGGCGCGAGGAGGAGGACACTCGCGATGACGAAGAATTAAAAAGTAAAAATCGTTGGGCAAAATAATCGAAGGGACGATCGGTGGCAGGGGGAGCTGGAGGAGGGGGAAGGAGGGGTAAACAGGCATCGGGGAATACTGAAATCGTAGGGACGATCCTGTGCTAGGTTTCTGTCGCTCCCATAGAAACATACAGGAAGCATGAATTCTCGTAGCTACCCTCGCGTCTATACACAATATATAATCTCGAAATGGAGCCATCGAGTTTCACTCGGATCCCCGATAAAGCGGTTCCCGCTTCGATTCTCGAAAACAGTGAGAGTTCTCTCCAAGAGTCAGGGGATTCGGCGTAGGTTTGCCAGGCGGGTCACGTGCAAATCACTAAGCAGTAAAGCCGCGGCGAACTCGGCCCTGCACGTACACACACGCGGAAAGGCGCACACGCAGGCACGTGCCATTGGGAACGCCTACGTCACACTCCCGTCTCTTTATCGTTATCCATTCTCTACTTTCTCTTTCTCGAATGGCGAGCAGCAAGTGCCAAGTACCAATGAGGAAAGACTGACGAAAAAGCGAAATTCCGGAAAATCCACGAGTGTCTGCCAGTCCTGTGGTTGAAGAAGGACGAAGGCATCTCTGGAGCAAAGGAAAGAAAAAGAAAGGAAATTCCTTATCCGAGTGTATGCGCGCGTGTGTTTTCCCGCAGCAGGGTGGCTGCGAGAGGAGGGTAGGGGTGCGGGTCGAAGGGTGTTGTTAATTCAGTAGAAAAGGTTTTATAGTGGTCAGCAGGCTCCGCTCGTATACACGCTGTCCCAAGGAGATTACACGGAGAAATTGCGTTTCTCATTTTCCTCTGGACTCTCCGCCCTCCGCTCGCGCTTCTCTTCGTCCAGCCAAACGAGAAGCAGCTCGTTCACTCTGCTCCTCGGACGCTGCAAGGCCTCTCGAAAGTCTCCTCTTCCTTCTTTTCTGCTTTCCTGCATCCTTCCTTCTGCTTCCTTCGTTCGTTCGTTCTTCTCGTTTCTACCTGAAGACGACAGGAGAGCTCTGGCACAGCATCCACTGGACCGAGATAAAACTGGATAACGGGTTAATCTGGTGAACGCGTAGACTACACGGCTGCTCCTCCCTGTGCACACCTTGGCCAGCCTATTAGGACAGACCTGAGGGAAAGTGGGAAAGTGGAAAAGTGGAAAAGTGGGATGGCGTCACTCTAGGTATACTCTATGGCGTGCGCCGCGCGTCACATAAAATATATCCAAGCGCCGTAGCAGCAACGCGTAGGGCCGAATTTGATCGGGGCTATAACTCTTGCTATCAAATATTCATTCGAGATTGACTAATAGACGTAGTATCGGGTTGCAGGCGATCTTAGCCATATATAAAATACACGAGCCTCTAACCTCTATCAGGGCTCTACGTTGCGCCTTGCCATCTCTTACGAGGCACTCCTACTTCGAGGCGAATCCACCCGTGGCAATTTCACCACCACCACCACCACCACCATCGCCATCGACATCACCTCCACCACCACCACCACCATCATTACAGACACACCGACACGCAGTACTAGCACCAGCATCAGCGCTGCGGCGACAACGAGGACGAGTAACGCGACTAAGGGTGAGAGGGTGTGCACCCCTTGGACGGCTCCGGCGGCCCCGACGGTTCTGTATTCGATACGCGTTATCCGGATTAACAACGGTCCGGATCGCCTGGATCGCCTGGATCCACTGGATCGACTGGATCGACTGGTTACATTTTTATCAATCACGAATTTTCCGATAATCGCTCCTCTCGCGGCAGCCCCTCCTCCCTATCACCCATCCTCGTAGTATCCGCCATCAGCAACCCCTATTCAACACCGACACCCCTTCCATTATCGAGCAATATTTTTTATCTGTCGGACATTTTTCCCTGGACCTGGCCACTGTTTTTTTCACCAGTCAATTGTTATCAATTTCTCCCGTCCCTCGTTTGCGCAATTCCGAGATCCCAGAGACTAGGACACTCATTCTTGGAGCACCCTATCGGCACGACTGCCGCCTGCTCATCGTCCTTTGACCATCCCTTCGTTCCGCTAACGATTTATCCGAGCAGAATTATAGCGATCGATAGTTTCACCTTTTTAACAGAAAATGGTCTACCAGCGCCTGTTCGCCTTTCCAGCCACCCAGCCGTCCCGCCGTTTGGATTTCGCTAATGCGCTCTGTTACGGCGCTCCTGCTGTCTCTTGTGCTCAGCTCCGCTTCTTATTTTGCGATTTCGGCAATGTGCTGCAAATGTGAGCTCGCCAGCTTATCAGACAGACGTGCGAGTTTTCTTTTAATTTAAATCGGCAAATTATCGAATCGATTCTCCGCGCTATCGTCGGTGACAACGTTAAATTTATCACTCTACGGGCTATAGTTCGCTGATATTTTTCACCTTTATTTCCTTTTTCACCGGATTCTTTTTTTCGACGAGCATTTCGTGCACCATTTACAGGAGCGACGCTGCTCTATCCGGCACGCTGAAATTGTCGACATTGATCGACCGTTTCGCAGTGTCCCACGAGTCTGTTAAAATCTAGTTAAATACACGTCGCATCCCGCTACGCGGTTACATTCGAGGATTCAAGTTACACGTGGCACTAAATTGAAACATGACTTTTTTTCACCCGCACTCCGCACCAAGCCAAGAGCCCGCAAGTCGCGACGAAGATGGGGCACCCGGGTGCGCCAACTACCAAATCGAAGAAGCCTCCGAGACTCGCTTTGAGCAATATTATTTATCTGTCAGCAAGTTGGCAAAGGGACTGTCCACATCCTGTTGTGGATATATGTAGCAGCTGACGCCATCAACTCGAGGACGCGCGCAATTCGAAATGGCACTTGAATACAGAGGCTCCGCACTTCAATCCATCTGTCTCCTCTGGTTAAGAATTGTATGTACTCGCTCGACAATCAAAGAAAATCTCAACTGAAATGTTAGGAAGCAGCATCAAATGCAGGAAGTCGATTCAAGTCGATCCAAGTCGATCGAACTCGATCTTTCTACGCGAAACATTTTCGAGTTGAAAATCGAAGAGACTCCGGGATGAAGATTAGGGCTCAGGATCACGATGGATCCGGTGATGAAGAGGAGTCTGCAGGCTGGGCAGACGCCTAATGGCCAGAACTACTCAGAGGGAAAGGGTTAGGCGGACGGAGGGTAAAGAGCGACAGGCTACAGGAAACTGGATCGGGAGGGATGTAAAAGTTGCTCGAAATGAAAGGAGGTCGGAGGTCTGAGGTCTGCATGGCTTCCCGGAATGGTGAAGACTATAAAAATCGGCCTCAAATATAGAAAGTTTATGTGTAGTTGGGTTTGGCGTCGCGGAGGGCTGAGGGAGCGGCGGGGGCGATTTCCTCGCGCCTTTTGACCCCCCACAAAGGGGTTGGCAGTAAGTTTGATTTAGGCGCGTTACGCTCGTAAAAACGGTATGTAGCGCTTCGCATAAACTCGGTTTTACTACTTGGGAAGTATGGTCCGAATCCAAGCAACGAAAGATTTTCCATCGTGTCGCCCTTCCTCTCCCGTATGCCATGTCAGCTTCCCGATAACAATTTCCCTGCCTTCGTTCATTCGTTCCGGTGACAGATTCTTTCCCTTCTGTCCGACGTCTGACGTCCGACGTCCGGCGTCCGGACGACAATCTCGAGCGTTCGAATGTTCCAATGTTCCAAAGTCTCAACAACGAATGCGAGCTAGTATTTAGGTTTTGCAGAACTCCATTCCAACTGAGACGTCACGATGTGAATATGCATGACATTAATTGAATGATAATGAATTCTGTAAACTCACCAATCTCTTGGGCTTGCACCTTCTCCCCTCCCCTCCCCTCCCCCGCTTCCCCGCTCGCTCTACATTGATTTTTCAAGGACCAAGGAGCGCAATGCATTAATTAATCTAGCACGCTGCGAGCAAGTAAAATCGATCCGATAAGTCAAGATGGATGCGAGACTCCCGGATGAGGTATTTCCTGTGTTTATGATAAACCTCCACCTTCTGCGGGACAAAATCGGCTGCCCCCCCCAGCCCCCCTCTTGCCTTTCCACACTTTCCTCAGAAATTCGGCTATTCAGAATCGGCGTTCCTTCTTCGACAGATGGATTACTTGATAGCCGGATAACTAAATAAATATGTAAGAGCCAATGGCGCTCAAAGCGTTCGCCTTGCTGAGTGATTTAGTCAGTTGATTGGCTCGTAGAAAGTTAAGTGCGAGCGAGCAGGCTATAGACCCACCTATGAAGGGTAGAGGGTGGCGGGTGGCGGGCGGCGGGTAACCGGGGTTCAAGTTTCTGCGGCATAAAGCCGACGCGTCGAGCCAGAGCCACTTTTATTTAACGTCGGATTTAAGTGTCAAACGTTCTCTTCAATAAACCGTGTGTCTCTTCCACCTTTCCTTTCTCTCAATTTGTTGCCTGAGCTTCCACACGGCCCATTAACTCCGTCAGATCCGGTCAGCCGCTTTGCTAGACTCGTCGACGTTTATTCCTAGGATCGACGCTGTTGCCGGCAGCACTTGTCGATCGACACCGTCGAAACTGTCGGGTGAAACAATGCAAAGTGGGCAGGGGGCAATGAGGAGGGATGTGGGGCGCAGGGTGCAATCGCCTCGGCGATGCCTCTGCTAAAATTCAACGAGCAGAATTAATTCCGAGATCTAACGAGGCATCGAGCCGGAAGTTGGAGCGCTAGACACACAAACCTCGGACCTCGATTCGAATTGCGTTGCTTTTCTCTGGAGTCTTTGAGAGGGAGGGGGGCAAGGGGTAATGGTTGGATGATACGAGACGAAAGGGGAGGGGCGGACGAAAAGCGTCAGGTAAGGAAGAAGGAAAGAGAAGCCGAAGGTTCAATTTGAAAGTCGATCATTCATTAAATGGCTGACTATGGGAGCGCGTGTGTGCGGGCGTGTGCGCGCGTGTGTGTTGGATGGCCAGAAGCGAGATTCCATCAAGCCCATTGAAGCCTGTCTTAAACGAGGCCTTTAATCCCAGGGGCTGGCCTGTCCTTTTTAATTCGACGCATTCCGACCAATTTGAGCGCAAAACCCTAAAAAATCATCAGATAAGACCGACCCAGGGGCATCGTCGCTTAATCTCAGCCGGTAAGACAGGTTCGAGTGGCATTAGAGGGTTGAGGTGTTATGGTTCGCGGCCACCCCTTGGTTGGGGTTGATTGAGCCTGTTTTACCGACGAGGATCCACAAAAACCAGCCCTGATTACGACGCTATCTCCTGGCAACTCGGATCCTCTTCCACCTCCTTCTCTCCGGCCGTTTCTCATTCTCTTCCTGACGCAAGGTCCATCCCGCTTAGCCTGTTTGGCGTGCTCAGCGTGTTCCGTGCCTTCCAGCTTCCTTCAGCTTCTTCCAGCTTCTTCCAGGTCCTCGTTTCCTTCTCGAGAAGGCGGAGTCCTACGGCTAGATTAAAACAAGAACCCAGCACCGTTCACGTCGACGTCCTCGTGCTCGTCGCAACCACCGCACCCGCCCGAGCAAATTGCGGTTTCATGCCGTCAAAATCGATTGGTTTTTTTAATCCGACGGTTCTTTCGACCCGTTGCACCCCTCGAGCCCTCTACTATCCTTCGAGCGATTGGCCAGCCAGGAATCGCCCGTCTCTCTCGCTTCGTCGGCTAGTTCGATCGGTGCAGTCTAATTGGAGTATGGAAAGTTTGAGGTCGTTAACGCCGCAGACCTTATCGACCGCCAACGATCCAATTGCCAAACCGGCGATTCCATCAAAAGGAATTTACCTCGAGGTGCCAAATATTTCTTCCACTCCGAATCATCGGGTTGTTTTACTCGGAAAAGCAGAAGAATCGGAAAAGCAGGTAGTCGTAAATCGGACGCCAGGCGTCGGATTGAACGTCCCTCGTGGCGCAATGGACGCTCTCTATATTTCTTTCAAAGTTTGCTTCCCCCGTTCCGATGGATATTAAATTAGGCTAATTTAAAGGGCTCGAGAAGACTTTTGGGGATGGACAAGTATCGATGCAGTGTTTCCACAGGCGGTGAGAGTGGCCGGCCGACGGCTGATCAATCCGATATTAGGACTAACTGCCATTATAATCCATATCCAATCACTTTGCTTCGATTACCGGTACCAGGAAATGGGTTGCTACTGCTACGCCCTTGTGACGATTATACCGCTGTGCCTTTAACAGGTTCTACGACCTACAGCGAGACTCCGTAAAAGGTTGGGGACAAGAGCCAAGAGACAAAAGACGAAAATGCGACGTGGCCACGGGGTTTCCCTGAAATTCTCACAGACGATAGGGTAGCAAGTTAAAAGGGGAATTCATTATTCCTTTGAAACTGCCGATTCTTCGTTCGACCGGCCGACCTTCGACCGCCCGTGAAAACTGAGGTCAGACCAACTTTCGAGTGTATTGAAAAATCATGACGTCTCCATTGTGCACTTTGCATTTTGCATTATCAACTTTCCAGCTTACTCGAGTCACCTGAAATCTGAAACTCTGGTTCGCATCGGATTGAATGAAAGTGGTTCAAGGGTTGCTTAGGGGTGCGCGCGGCGCGGCGTCCGGTTTCACGTCAGGCAAGTGATGGATCGTGGATAAATGGGGAATATTGACTGGAAATATTAGAGATATTAAAAAGGGCTCTTTTTCCAGTGGGGTCTCGGCCTCGCCGGTAGCCTCATTCTCCTCCTTCTCTATTCCTTTTTTCCACTTTTCTCCGAAGCACCGTCTGTTCTTTGGAAGATTCTCCTCAGCAACACTTCCGTCACCTCTGTCACTTCCATTTTGTCACCTCCATCAACTTCAACAGGAAAGGATTGAAACGCGATACTCGCGAGCGACAGGAGCGTCGTAGGCATCGGGACGTCAGGAACGAACGACACGCGTCTCTACGATTTTACTTTTTCCTAGGCAGACGAATTCACGAAGGAGGCGGAAATCCCAGGAGGCTGTCGGGCAACTAGGAAAAATTCACTGTTGTCTCGGCAGTCAGGCCGATATACCACCTATGATATCGGCACTATATCCTCCCTGGCAGAAGGCGTTAAAGAAAAGGTCTTAAATAGTTTTGACTGAAACCGTAACTCAAAAGTTAGACAGCATCAACGATCAAGTCTCACATCTCGCTTTCTAACGTTTCTCAATCTCTCCTTACGAATGATCTAGTAGCTGATGGAGGACGCCTTCCAGTCTGTTCAGCGGACGGCGGTAGGCTTAAGTGAGATGAGTCCGCGAAAGCACCGGAGCTTCCTGCTCTTCGTTAATCAACCTTGAAAGAAAAAGAGAGGCGATCGTCGTCGTTGTCGTTTCCGGTTGTGTGTTGCGTGGAGCCTGGAGAATGTCGGTCGTACCCATCCGTATCCGGTTGTGGCAGTCGGTTCCGCGTATAGAGTATACCGCGCGAGAGATACCGCGAGAGACGGGACCGTACGTTTCGGGGTAATCTTCCTTGGTTGTTAGACTTTTTTTATGGGCAGTGCTAAACCCGAGATGGCGAGAGAGCGAGAGGGCGAGAGGGGATACGTTAAAGGGAAAAGGGAAAAGGGAAGGATGCTTGGCTGGGAAGGCGAGAGGAGAGGGAGCAGGAAGAGGAGGAGGAGGAGAAGAGGGAAAAGAGCCAGCCCGGCAAGATTGCCTCCTTCCTAATTTATAACTAGGAGAGGCTCGCCTTAACAATTTACGCCACCCTATACCTTTACTGCAACCGTTACAGCTACGGCCACAGCCACAGCTACGACTGTTACGCCGACGAGACACGAGATTGCTCCGGCTGCCCGAAACTTTTTCTTCCATCGAATTCGACGAAAGAATTACGACGTCGCGTCAAGTGAGTTCCTTCCTCCACCTTTCTATTTCTCCTGATCCACCTTCCACCTTCCACCTTCCACCTTCCATCTCCGTTCGCCGATTCGCTCTCAGGGACACCGAGCACCTTCGAAGGTCCTTCGGGCCCCTTGCGTCCTGACGCTCTCCTCTTTGGCATTTCCTCGAATGCCTGGTCCAACCGATGCCAAGATGCGAGAAGCAAGACTCGAGCTTCTTCCAAGTATCCGACCTGATCGACCTGAACTTGTTTTGGGCGGCTGACGTTCGCGATTCTTATCGAAGAGCAATGTATCAAAAAGAAGCAAGCGGAATGGCCTTGATGGAAGTAGAGATACTCTGGAGAGAAGAGCTGGCCGATTGAAACGAAAGGAGGAGCGTCTTGGGAGTGTCTTGGATGGATAGAGAATGATAGTGAATGATAAGGAATGATATAGTGGATACTAGAAATACGAGGAGGATACGAAGATTTTTTGATTTACGAGAAGCAAAGTGCTCTGCCAGCCGAGCCCGGGGAATGACTGGGCAGAGTTCGACTTCACCATACATAAAACATGGCTCTGTGGCTGTGGTGGCTGTGAACGGGCAGCGAGCAATCGGTATTTCAAAGGGAGAGAGTGAAAGAGAGTGAGGAAGCGGAAAGCCCGAAAGCCGGAAACCCGGAAATCCGGAAAGCCAGAAAGCCAGAAAGCGAAAAGGAGGATCTTCGCGTTTTTCTACGTATCTCAATCCCGATTAGAAAGAAGTCGAATAAACGCCAATCGAAATAAAGAAAGCCGAGTGGAATTCGAATTGCAAATTTCATTTTCTTAATGGGGAAAGTTGCTCTCGGTGAGATTTGGGCTCGTCTACGAGTCGACGCTTATCGGGTTCACCGCGACATTCACTCCGTCAATCGGTAATCCCGAAAAAAGCACAGCTTCTCGCTCGCCGTAAGCGTCGCAGACGTCGCTATCGAAAAATACGAGAAAGCCGAGAAAACCGAGAAATGCAAAGCGAAAATGATTCGAGTCGCGTCGTCCAAAGTATTTGCAGGGCTTTCCGGAGAAGGACGCTTGACGCTTTTATCCCTTGATATTATTCGAGATAGGAGTCCCGCGAGTCGGGGGAGGAAAATGGTCTCTTGGACAGTTGGACAGTTGGCCCGAGTTGAAGGTTGGCCGAAGGATGCTCGCTCAGGAGATGCCCTTTATCTCTCTCTCTCTCTCTCTCTCTCTCTCTCTCTCTCTCTCTCTCTCTCTCTCTCTCTCTCTCTCTGCTCTTTCACACTACTCGTGTTCGTCCGTCTCTCTCGGTATAGACTTAGACTTCCAGACATCTTGTCGCTCGGAGTTTGTGACGGGAGATGACGCTTTTATCGAGTTACGCTTTTGTTTTCGAGCGAGCACCTTCAGCAACCCGCCTGTGACGGAGGCCCCCACCCACCCACCTACCCACCCACTCGTACCTATAGTGTTCGAGGCATAGATGCTCTAAGATACGAAGTACGATGATATTTCGGAGAATAGGTTAGGTTGGCCTAGCTACATCATGCTACGAAGCTACACAGCGACGGAGTCTCTTTCTCCAGGTCCAGACCCCAGGCTTTCTATTTCTTTCCTTCTTTGTGCAATTCGTGTTACGAATTGCAAATCAAAAGATAATTGAGCATGAGCCGATATAAATCATTCGGTTAAATGTTAAATTTTTTGGTGGTTGCCCTGAAGGACCCTTCCCGCAGGATTCTTGACGGCGGTCCACGCCTAAATAAATAGTGTGATGCTGCTGGAGTCAGATCGAGGCAGGATCAGGTGGCTAAGCAAACTCGGGAATCTCTTCCACCGGGATGAAGAGTCTTTTGCTTCTCTCTCTCTCTCTCTCTTTCTTTCTCCCCTGCCACACCTGCTGACCACGTTACGAGAAGAGAGGAGAAGCGAAAGAAGCCAGGAAACTAAAGGGGGTTTCGGGACGTCTTCCAGAGTCCGTGGACCATGGCTCTCGGAATCGGGAGGAAGAGGAGGAGGAGCTCGGTCGTCGACTAGAACCGGAATCTACGGAACAAGGAATCTTCGTGAATTTGAAGGGTCGAGAAAGTAATGACGAGCGCGCTGCTAATATCCACGCACAGCGAATAAACGAGTTAGGGATCCGTGAGAACGAGAGAGAGTTGAAACTGGAGCCCGAAAGGCCAAATCTATTGGAGTTTCAGTCTGGAGGAGGCACGACCCCTCGAGGGGAGGCCTTGGGAAATATCACTGAGGGCTCAGACTTGAGGGTTGAAACGGGGATACAGGAAGAAGGTTCGTAGCAACCAATAATGAGGGAGAAAGCTTTCTTTATCTGCCTGGGAAAATCAAATTGTCGCCCTTCCATCCTTTCCCAATCTCGCTCCTCTTAGTCTCGGCAAGAAAATGCGCCACAGTAGCACGGAGGCCAAGGGAGGAACTCCGTATCGAGCCTCTTCCAAGCTCCCACCATTTCTCAGTATGATTCGGTGTCCTTCTTCATCCTCTGTCGCGAACGACACCTCGCGGACGGTAGTCTCTCTCTTATTCGATTCGTATTCGTTTCTTCGAGTTCTTCAGGTACCCGTGATGAGGTGACTCGGCGAGGACCAAGAAGCCGATAGTTTTTTTTATTCATTTTCCAATTTGGAATTACTAGCAGATATTCGAGGGAACAATGCGAGCAACTCTTTTACTTCCTTCCTTCGATTGGTCACTCGAGCGAGTAACCCGTCTTTTGCGTACTGACAGAAAATACGCCACATCGATCTTTACTTCTTTATCAATAGAGAAATGCAAAGGAGAATGGTAAAAGCAGGGAAGGGGAACGAGAGCATCACCGAATCGGCTCGTTCGATGCACGCGTGCAACATTGTATCCACTCGTCGCTCCAGTTTCTTCGCGTTTCCTCTATTCTCACTGTTCGCTGTCGATCCAGACCGCCATTGGTGCTGCTGCACGTGGTTTTCACTATTCACGCGCCATTAGCCGTCGTACGTTCCATCGCACGCGATGGCGATTCCCCGCGCTCGAAAAATCAAAAGAAGAAGACCCTGGGCCCGAGAATCGTGTGGACGGTACTGATTCACGTGCAGCGTCGGAAAAGTTGGCTCGTTGCTATCGGAGTGTCGCCACTGGCGATCCGCGAGCGATCGTCTCGATCGAACGCGAGAGGTTGCAGTGTCGATTGGTGCCATTCGGAGACAATTAATTTCTACGAGGAGCCGAGACAGAATGTCCCAGAATAACTTACTTCAAAGCTACAACTGTAAGTCCTCTTGCGAAAAGGAACTTAAAAATATACTTCCGCGGAGCATACGCGGCACACGACTTCCAGCTTTCGATTCCCTCTCTTATTTCGTAAAATGAACTCTGAATATGGCGGTTTTCGTTTATTTATTCGACCGGGAGAAAAATCCGAGAGCTGTCTATCCCTTGCCGGCTTGTTCGCGCACTGTCCTCGAATTTTGTTTAAATCGATTTTGGATAACGTGACGTTGAAGGTAAGTAAGCCCTTTATCCATTATCGGAGTTTCAAGATCAGAGGATCTTGTCACATTCCAAGCAGCACGCGATAGAAACTTTTTGGAGACGCATTCTTACTTGGC
Organism: Trachelus troglodyta; assembly: GCA_030142635.1. NCBI lineage: Eukaryota > Metazoa > Arthropoda > Insecta > Hymenoptera > Cephidae > Trachelus > Trachelus troglodyta. Next base: position 64,068 of record JARQTJ010000115.1, on the reverse strand, counting down.
ATCGTTGCTTCGAGGAAGGCGTATCAGGCACACGGACGCACTTACGCACTTACGCACTGACGTACGCCTACACGCGAGCACGCACTCAATTCATTGACGCGATTCGACGTGTGTGCAGGGGAAGCGCAATACGAGGATGGTCAGGTACAATTTACTCGGCCGATTCAGGAGGAGGTGATAAGGTAAGTCGCTGAGGTAAGTGAGGAGGCTCACAGGGCGCCCACTGGAATATCAATGAGTTCGTTCCTTCGTTCTGAGAGCAGTGTCTACGAAGTCTATGTCAAGGAGGAGACGGTCGGCGGGGAAACGAGGGCCGACGTGGAAGCCGGCAGCAATGACGCGATTCGCCTTCCCGAACGAATCGATCGGATTACGAACTCCAGGTTTCCAGGGAGCCTGACGACGCTCGGCACTGGACCAACAGGTCTCGTCTTCGAGGCAGACTGCATGGATCTCGAGGCAGCTATCGACTCCGAGGTGATAAGCTTCGACGGTACAGGGAGCAAACTCTTTCCGAAGGATTCCATAAAGTACAAGGTAACGTCGCCCATCCACCCGAGCCGACCCCCACTCGATTTCTTTCGAGTTTCTGGCGTTCCTCTCGCACCGGAAGTAACGCCCCTAATTTCAAATGGAGAGGACAACGGGATTATTTATCGCAGATCTTGGACGAGGCTTCCAACGTGTCCGAGGATAACTCGGTCGTGGTCTTCTCGCATCCTGCTCCGCTTCCCACGGCAGCTCAGACTTCAGGGCTCGTTGCCGGGATCGGCGCCAGCAACGACAACGGCAGCAGCGCCGTCAGCACGGTTACCCTTTCGAATCTGGCACCTTCGGTGGCTTCTTCCTCTCTCGCGTCCCTGTCATCGTCATTGCAGCTGACAGCGCCGACGACGTTGCCGTCAACGTCCGCATCTGCCACGGCGACTCGGCTGATCGACAAGGACGATCCTCGATCCAGGCTTCACTTTGTCAAGTATCTAAAGCGCGAGGGAAAGACTCTCAAGATTTGGGAGTGCGGTATTTGTGAGTGAGATGAAGACTGACGTAGTGACGTAGAGTGGCGTGAAATCCAGTGACACGCCTCAATTTATAATGATACATCGTGGTACGATCGTAATGCGTCACCAGGTTCCAAGGAGTTCCGACACCAGTACACCTTGATGAGACACTTGCCGACCCACACCGACGAGAGGAACTTCAAGTGCGACGCTTGCGGCAAAGCCTTCCGGCAGTTGTCGACGCTCAGCCAGCACAAGGCCATTCACAGCGATGCCAGACCCTACGTTTGCGAATTTTGCAAGAAGACTTTCAACAGGTTAGTACCTTTGGCGACGTTGGCCAGGATGCCAGGATGCGAGGATCCCACAAGGTCCTTCGCTCTTTCCCTCTTTTCGTCTAACCCTTCGTCACGCCGGTCGCGATGGCCTCCCGTTGCAGAGTGTCGACGCTCATCTCCCACCGGAAAACTCACTCGGAGCACAAACCTCACAAATGTCATCTGTGCGGCAAAGGATTTCATCAGAAAGGTAATCGGCGGCTTCTCCGTTATTTCAATTCCATTATTTGCTCGACGCATTCGATGCTGCAGGCAACCTCAGGAATCACGTGTTCACGCACACCAACGAGCGACCGTACAAGTGCGAGCTCTGCGGAAAAGGCTTCAACCAGATGTCGAATCTCGTCTGCCACAAAGTCAAGGCACACGCTCACGCCGAAAAGATGCAGTACGCCTGTGGAATATGTGGCAAGGAATTTCCACGGAGGTTCTCCCTGCGATCGCACGAGGAGTACAAGCACGGCATCAAGTACCGTCAACCCGTTGGTGTCCAATCGGTCCAATCAGGATCTGCAGCCAACATCAACCAAGGGTGCGTCCGAGGTTTCGCTTGGGATTTCCTCTCTTTCGGCTGATCCGCGATGCGAGTCTCTTTTTCTCTCGACAGGAGCAATCTGAAGATCTTGCATGCGAGTGGCGGAAGCGGCGCTGAAGGCGAGGGTGGTGCCGGCGATGGTAACGCTAAAGGATTAGGGCTCGATAAGAGTTCGATTAATCGGACGAGGGAAGGGAGCAACGACCTCAGCATGGTGCGTATTCGCTCGCGAGGACTATCGAGATCCTGACACGCGGATCGGCTTATTACTCTTCCTTGCCCGTCTGCCTGCGCAGTTCGAGTACACCGGAGAGGAGGAAGTCCAGGGCATGCTAGAGAACACTGTCATCGGGAGGATCGCGACTAAAGCCATGGAGAGTGCTCTTCTTCAGGGTCAGACGCCGTTCGCGCTGTTCAAGCCACTGAAGGGCATCCCCGTCCTCGTGAAAGTATCGCCCAGTGGAACCGACAAACACGTGATAGCCTCCACCTCACCTATCCCTCTCTCTTCCTTCCCCCTATCTCTCTCCCTTCTCGCCGCTTTAACTCTGTCTCTTTCTCCGTCGGCATTTGGCAGGTTCTCACGGCGGCTACCGCTGAGGATCTCCGACTCGCTGGCAAAATAACCCTCGACTCTAGTCTCAATCTGAGCGACCTGGACGGCTTAAAGGCTGTTCAAATTAAGGTACCCGTGGTAGCGACCATCACTCAGAGCATCGATGCCAACGGAAAGCTCAGCTTCTTCGTCGAAGCACCTGCTAGCGGTCTCGATCTGGAAAAAGGTAGGTCTTCCGTTTTCTCCCGTTTTATCCCACCTTCTTGCTGATCCAGTGATACGCGACACCTGTGCACCGCCTTTTCACATTAGATGGGTACGTCGAATGTGGCGCCGGTGCTCTGATTACCGAGCCGATGGAGGCGCAACTCACGTATAGCGAGGAAACGCGAGTCGGGGACGTCAGGACTCAGGCCGCTGCTTTGGAAGAAATCGAACTCGATAGGGTCAGAGGAAAGGGCGTGGTCGGGGCAAAGAGAAGGTTCAGAATGAAATCGAGAGAGAAAGATAACAAGGATTTAGAGAGGGAGAGGACGGCGATTTCGTCAGGCGGGTCCGAGGAGGTGCCGTCGATGCTGTCGGTTTTACCGGGAGGACCGGAACAAACGGAAGAGCCGCAAGAACCAGGAGACTGTGACAACGAGTTGCTCGAGTTGGCTGCTCAGGGCGGAATCCAGTTCGTCCGGGCGACAGAGGACGGACGTTACGAAGTTATGAGCAACAGCGAGGCACGAGACTTGATGGCTCAGAATTCTCACGACATGACCATCCTCGACGGGAAGGACGCGGAGAGCATAGGCTTCCTCGATATTCGCACGACGCCCGACGTCGCGACTGCTGTGGCCGGCTGTGAGGTCGCCGACCAGGTGATAATCGGTGATGTCGGGCAACAGATCATGCTGCTAGATTCGTGCTCACCGCCCAGGACCTCACCGCTGCAGGTCGATGAAATCGAGATCCTCGAGAATAAGGATATACGGGTCCTTGAGAGCAGGTCGACGAGCATAGAGGAGCGGCTCACTGACGGAATTGCATTCCTCTCCCATTCGAAGATCGGCGAGCTTATGCTCGAGCCCCGAGACCTCAGCCTGGACGTCGACGGCGTCTCCGTCGTCGAGGCCGACAAGGAAGGTCAGTGGAGCGAGTATAATATCCTTTGTAGCGTTCTCCTTAACGACGTCGTTTGCTCCGTCGAACGAGGAGCCGGAGGTACGTGCGGTGCAGGGGCCCACCATCTTCGCTATCACCAGCACCACCATCATCTTTACCAGCAACAGAACCAGCAACCCCACCACCACCACCATCACCACCACCACCACCATCAGCAGCAGCAGCACCAGCATCATCAATGCCACGAGTGTTCATTTGCTACGGAGAGTATTTTTGGGGAGCATCCGGTTCAGTCTTCTGTCTCAAGGCCAAGCGAAAGCGTCGGCCGGGATGTCAACAAGGGCGATGGGAACGAGGAGCTTCTTCCCGAATACAGAGTTTCCGATGAAAAAGAATATGTCCAAATGGAGCACCAGTCGCTTGATGAATTTGACGTAAGGAAGAAACTTTCTGAATTGGCGTCAGTCTTGAATTTACAGTCTGTCCAAGAAGAGAACATTACCGTCCCGAGGAATCGTTCGCAGATTAAGATTCTTGGAGGTAGGGAACATCATGTCTCGCGAATCCTGCCGAACAGCACCGAGAGAGCACCACCAAAGTTGAGTTCTGCTACCGGATCGAATCAGATCAAGATCTTAGGCGCAAAGAAACATCAATCGTCGCCATCACGGCGAAACGTGCAGCGGAACGAGGCGTCTTCGGAACATGCGGAAGATGATCTTGGCTTGATCGCTGACAATGTCGTCACTACCCTAGAGCGGAAGAACGTGAAGATTCTCGGTCGAAGACTGAAGAGGGTGGCACTTCTGGAAAGCCAGACTCTCGAAGGGGAGAAGGGAACTGCTCGTCTCGGAGGTGACTCAAGGAACGAGGATCCAAGTAAGAAGAGACACAAAGCCAGAGAGAATCCTGAGAGGAGCGGTGATCTGACCGAAGGGACGATTATAACGAGTATGCCTGAAAGCATCGAGGACGTTCAGGATGTGCAAGCCTCACGAATGGAAGAGTCTCTGTTGGGACAGGCGACTCGCGTCGATTCTTTGGCTGCGGACTTCCTGTTAAGCGTAAGGAGCACCTTTATCATTTACCCTATCGCTCATCTAAACGTCTATTTTTATACGCGCAGGCCTGCAGCCCGTGTCCAGCTGACTTTCTCAATTTCGAAGCCCAAGATTCCGAGAGTTCTGCAGAGGCTGTCGATCGTTTTGAGAGACATTGCCAGAGAGAACGAGAATATGTCATGGCTGGATTACCTGATCTGGATTAATGTTTATTTCTTTATTCGTTTATACGAGACTAATTTATACAATTTCAATGTGTCTATGAGCATTCGCTGCTCGCTGTTTTTCTCTCTCTCTCTCTCTCTCTCGCTCCCTCTTTTGGTTGCCTGCATCTCACTCTTCTGGCTTTTCATTCTTCCTCTCTTTCTCAATCCTTTGCTTGCTTTTACATGCACCGCAATTAGAAGTTATCAATTTTCACCATTACACAAGTTTTACATTTCATCAAATATTTTTTATCATCTATTCTTGATAACTGATGACGATTCGATAACCTAAATTAGCAAAATTATATTGTATTTTAGAAGAAAGTGTAGCCTTGTCCAATAAAAAGGTCCAATATATACATCGATGATTTCCTGACGATCAGCATTATTGAACTTTCTCTTTCTTTCCCGCTCTCTCTCTCTCTCTCTCTCTCACACACACACACATACTAACACGGACGCACGCACGCCGCTGCTGCTACTACTACAAAATTACTATCTGCGTCTATCTTGCTCCGTCTTTCTCTGTGTCTTTCCTGTGCTCGTGAAACAGTAGATTACGAGATTTAGTCTTGTCGCATGGTATTGCGTAGTTCCGTCTTCGACAGGACGTGGAGGAGCGCTCGTTGGATCGCATCACGTAATACGGGTTTAGAGTTCTCAGGCAATTTCTTCGAAAGTGGGCGTTAGCTCCTCATCGCTCGGAGGGTGAGTCGCTGGATACAGAGGGTCTCGACGAACGAATTTATTAAATTCACATCGATCGACGGAGGTAACAAATGTTTGTCGTCGTACCGAGTCGGGCGAGTCGTGCGAGTAGCGCGAGTAGAGCGAATGCCGCCTCGCCTCTTCTTCCCCCTCAACGTTCCTTCGCGGCACCTTCTTCGGTCCTTCCTCTTTGAAAGCCATCCACGCTCGCACAAGTACACATTCTGCGAAGATGCGCGATTGTGTGCCTTACTTTGTGTCTGTGTCTCTCGGTGGCAATCGGGGACAATCGGGCCGAGCACCACGTTGAGTAAGGTCTGGTAAGGTTAGGTCTCTGACTGTTCTCGAGCGTCGAAACAAAAGAAGGTGTCGTGGGAAGATTTCTGCGCGACTGAGCATTCTCTCTCTCTCTCTCGCTCCCTGCCTTCCTCCCTCTTTCGGCCCGCCAGACACAAAGAGAGAGAGAGAGAGAGAGAGAGAGAGAGAGAGGTGTCACACATACTCGGAAGCGAGCAGCGCCATTCGTCGTCTCTTGGTTTCCGAGTCTCTCGTTCTGTCGGTCCCTCGCGGCAGGAGTGGCGGGCGGGACGCAAAGGTAGCTGCCGGAGGTGCCGCTTCTTGTGCACGAAGGGAGATCGAGTTTGCGAAATGGGAATGTACGAGGGTTGAATTTCTGACGAGATAATTTGAGGGCGCACTGGAGAAAATGGTCCGACGAAGGAAAAAAAAAAAATTCGCTTTGTATTTTCGAAAAATTCGGTGACGAGCGCATATCAGAAGGGAGCCGCGGGAAAAGTGGTGATTCTCTCGTTACGTTCGACACGAGAGTCAAGGTCTACGAAAGAGGGAGACATGAAATTCCTATAAAAGGAAAAAAAAAGAAAAATGAAAAAATCAGGATGCTTCTGCGAGCTACCTAACTAGCAGTCTGCCGATAGACCAGGACGTCGTCTTTTCGCTTTTGACTGCCAAGTGTCGGCGCATCCTGCTCGACCAAAGTCATCGCTCGTTGCGACGTGCTGACGTCGAATAGCCTTCTGCAGTTGAACCAGAATTCACGAGAACGAACAACGAAGGAACGAAGAAATCCGCGCTAATTAAGGTCGTTTCATCGGGAATTTCTCCGCGGGCGCACTGGAGTGGCTTTTAAATAAATTATCTCGAGTTAAAAGCCTTTTCACACTTCCTCAGATAATCCGGAACCGAGGACGAGCGGCAGCTCGGAACGCCCGTCCATTCCACGACTTAGGCAGCGAGACGAACGAGAGAAGGAAGAAGAATACGTAAAAGAGGGAAAGCACTGAGGATGGCGCGTTGCTACTACCGAAAGGAAAAGGATGGCGCGTGAGGGAAGAGCGAACAGAATGAAAAGTCCAGTCGGACGAGCGAATCTTCCTAGAAATTTATCTCCATAGATTTGACAGTGCGTGTCTCGTCCTTTCGACGTCCACGCACAGAAGACACGGAGATGGGACGAACCACAGTGCTTTCCAGCTTCCTGCTTCTTAGCTCCGTGCGGCCTAAGATCGAAACGGCAGCTTCTGTCCCATGCGAGCCGTTGCGGCTCTTGGCTGGTTCTCACGTGAAGCTTCCAGAACAACCAGTCAAGCCTTTCGAGGCTCAAAAGTTCTCGAATAAATGTAAATGAGCTTAAGACGAGCTTAGCGATTTCTCGCTCGTAAATGTCTGAATCGTCGCCGTTGCAGGAGCGCGCGGCTATCGGCAACACACTTGCTCCATCTACCTTTCGGCTGCTGCTCATCTTTTTCCCAATTTCATCCGAGAGCTGACTAAAGAGATTTCTTGTCAGGACAATCCGCAAATCCACTGGCATCGTTTATGCCGGTTTTCATACTGGCGAAGCCGGCTCACCTGAAAAACGCGAAGCTCCAGCGGCTTCCTCACTGGCAGCGACGAAGCTCAGCGTCAGCAACGACAGCAACGCCTTTGCTCTGCGTGTTTTACGTATTGTCAAATTTCCATATAAAACCCGGCAATTGTCGAGGCGCCTGCCGAAGGGCAAACCTTCGCACAAGAAACGCGATCCTGCCTAATGGCTGCATTCCAGTTGAAGTTGCGTCGGGCCAACTATTTTCAGGAAGCGGCGCAGAAACGAAGATCGAGTCGGCCCTGAAATCTCTTTCAATTATTTTTCAGGCTCTTCGAACTGCCTCCTCCCGTGCAGCAAGCGCGACGCGCGACGTACGTTTCATACTTCCCGTTCGACCTAAGCGATGGCGTCGGATAGAATCGTGCAAAGCTCATTTTTCCTGTGTACTCGGGTTGCTCCTTGAGATGAATGAATAGCGTCAGGTGTGCCAGTGTTTCGATACTACGAACGTATAAAACGTGTGGGTTGCGGGAAGGGCCACAACCGTCGGTCGATATTACCGGCCGGTTAAATTTAACGAAGCAATATATTTTGACTATAACCAGCAGCTATTAAGTCTAGTGCATACGGCACGAGCGAGGTAAATTGATTAATAAAACACTTTGTTCATTAACTAATTGATAATTAGAAGGGAGTAAAGGCCGGTCGACTAGACTTTTATAGATGCGCATCAGAATCAGAGCATGCTCGGTGCACTGAGTAGAGTTGAAATGGCTCCTGAGAGCCCAGGACTGTCTCGCGGAATCAAGCTTATGATATTAGCATTAAACGTATACAATAACGGAAACTTTTTCGAGGGACTCGAGTCAAAGTACGATTGACTGCTCAATTAATTGGGCTGACCCTGCGAGGATCTTACGTGCTCGCGAGCGCGAACGAATCGCCAGATGGCAAGTTTAATAATTCAAATGAAATTGTAGCAGGAGGGGTGGGTGGGTGGGGGAGTCCCGCTCTCCCCTCTACGGCAGGTATCGCAGCCACTTATTCGAAAGCAGCAGCCTGTCTTCTTCGTACAGTCTCCGAGACTTTGAATAATATATTAGAATCGTCTGTAAAGCATATTGTCGGGCCAGCTGTGAACTCGCCCTAACACTTTCTCAATAATCTAGCACTGGGAGAGATTTGTTTCGCAGTCGTTTCGCGTGGCGGTCAACCAGTCTCAAATTAATCCTGGCTTTGCGGGAATTCCAAATTTCGGCGTACCCCTTCCGTCTCCTTCGGAAAGGAGCAACCGTGGAGTCTGCAACGTTGCATAGAATCGATTCAGTTTTTACGAAATGCGATTCGAATCTTTTTGTTAATTAAAATTTCGCACTTCGATTTTTCATAATTTTAATTAGTAGCTCGATTTAAAAAAATGAAAGAGGCACACACGTATGGGAAGATTCTTTTGGACGGTAATTTGATAAATCCGATCTACAGCTTCAGCTCGGCTGAGGGAACGAGGGGAGAGGGAGGGTGATTTAATAGGAAGCAAGAAGGTTCGAACGAATGTTGCACTTGGCAGGGAATTTCGTGAATCGAGCTGTGGCGTCAAGACGCTGTGACATCTCGTGCGTCGCGATGAAACGGGAAGCTTGCATTTGTTTGGAAAAAAAAGTCCAAAGTCATGGATTTAAATGAATCGCCCTGCAAGGACACGTGGCGCCTCATAGCCGTCGCTACGAAAGAATATTTTTTGGACATGGACGACACGCTTGCCCGAGCATATTAACAATATCGTAAAGTGGGTGGGCATCCCCTCGATGTCACAGCGACGTATCCATGAGGTTAGTGCTCGAGCTGTGTGCCTTGCCGTTCGGTTATATGGATTTGAATTTTGGGTTTGGCGCCGGCGATGCTAACCCCGACGGTAGTGTTGTCGCTTCATGGCCCAGAAATATTTACCGGATGTCCGATTGCGCGTCGCACGCGATTCGAGCCACCGTGAGAATCAATTTCAATCTCAAGTTTCTCGGGCGGGGGGATGCGATGACGGGCGATGATTACTCGCCATTGCGAGTAATGGCGTTTAATGGCGATTAATCGCGAGTTACCAGTCTCGCTGCTCTTCGTCGATCGATTGCCCGGTAGATTCGCGAATGCGAATTCAATCGGTCCTGGCTCAAGTATGTATATGGAGGTCGCTGCGGCCACAAAGACGCGCGGAATGACGCGACGTCGAGAATAACGGGACGCTCTCGAAAAAGGGTCTTCCCGGTCGCGAGGAGCCGTTTCGTACTCGGCGCGCATCAGATAAATTTTCAATCGGGCAAATTCTGAAAGGATGCTCTCTCGTTCGGCGAACAACTTTAAAAATCGATGCAGTCACGGCTCCCGGTTCCTGGAGAGGGACGTCGGGACGCTTGGCGCCGGAGCTGCGGGGCTCGGTTCTCCTCTGAATAGGCAAAGAACGTATACCGAAGGTGGCCAGGTAGCTATGTACCCGAGCACCTACCTACATACCTCGGTAAAGAGTGACTGGCTGCCTGGCTGGTTGGCTGGTTGGCTGGTTGGCTCTATTGGCGGGGATGACGATTCAAATTCCGTACGCGGGGCACGTCGACGCTAAAACGCCCCCATGATTCAATTCGCATCAGCCACCCCCTGCGCTTTCAGAGCCGTGCGACCCCGTGCGACCCCGTGCGACCCCGTTCGCCGCCTCTCACAGTCTCTTCCAAATTCCCAATCCCCAATCCCGAATCCCTCGTGCACGAGCACCGGAACTCGCTCTTCGTTTGCGAAGACACGGGGCGACTGTGTTCCGTTAGGTTGCTGCTTGCTGGATGCTCACTCGTTCTGGCTGGAGACAGGCACCAGCGTGGCATCTTTTTATCTTCGCAACTTCCAAGGCTACCTGGACAAAACATCAGACTCCTCATTGGCTGGTCCTTCGAGTCTGCCGAATCTTTCGAGTTTTCTAACTGAGCCGAGAAAGCCGCACGTAGCCTTCCTCTCGCCGCGCGCTTCCCTCGTCCTTCATTCATCTCAATTGCTTCCTTCGGCTACCATTCCGAAATTCGTCGCACAGACTCATTTGTCTGCTCGGAGAGTTAAACGAAACTTTGACGGCGAAATTGAAATTCGAAATGTTCCAAGTGTCTGTGTCAACCAGACTGCCGAGGAGAATTATTATTGATAAAAAGCGACAAAAGTAGAGGAACACTCGAAAACTTTTCATGAGCTTTCGAAAGCATCTACGTCTACGAATAAGGAAAAGCCACTCCGAATTGATTTCACCACTGAATGAAAGGACGAAAAGGCTCAAAAGGATGAAGCCCAAACTTTGCGAATTCAACTGCAGGAGCTTTTTTGAGCTTCGCGAAGAAAGTCCAGAGCGAGAGGATCGTCTTGCTTCGACCTTTCGCTTCTTCCTATTCTCACTTGTTCGGTCACATCCGGTTACTCTGGGTCTTTGTCACAATCTTTTCCTGCCGATCTCCCGTCCCGGCGCTTTCGCGCACTTCGCACTTCACTTTGCCATTTCCCCTTCGACCACTTGTTCCTCTGCGCCCTTGGCGATCCTTCCACCGACCATTGAAAATAGAATATCTTTCTTACGGTCAAGCATATGGTTTCGGAATCGTGGTTCCAGAGATGGCTGACTTTATCCCGTGAGCTAATAATCAATAATCGAAACGCCAAGATCTTTCTGGTCACGTATGATTATGGAAGTTTGCTTACGAAGAACGGAGCGTCAGCGAAAACGAACGCGAGAGAATAAAAAGAGAAAATGAGAAAATGAGAAAAAGAGAATAGAAGAAAAAGGTAGAGGGGAGGTGCGGCGTCGCAGAGAGAAGGAGGAAAAGCATGGCTGGAAATACATATGACTATAGTCCCGTCTTTCAAAAGAGCTCGAGGGTTTGGTGTTCACACCTATGCACGCATGCGAACGCAGATTCAGTCGCTTTTCTCGACGATCTCTATACGGAGCACAATACATTCTTGACTCTAAACACGATGAAAGATTCGCGTGATAACATTTGAAATATCGAAACGTTCCGAGGTGGTGAAACGCAGTGCGACAGAGCAGGATGCTAGTTATTCTGTTTCCATGAACGTGACAAGCGCTTTCCTCTCCAGCTGTACGTCTCTGTGTCTTTGCCTTGGTTTACCTCGTGGAATCGGAATGAACGGAATGAACGGAATGAACGGAATGAACGGAATGAACGGAATGGATGGAACGGCCGAAGGACTGTCGAACAGGCTGAAGTCCTCCTCGGCTTATTGTTCCGAGCCTCCAGCATGGAAAGAGAGTGCCAGATCGCCAAAGACCAAGAAGAAGGTGTTTCTGGGTCGCCGGGGTACGTGTGCGGCGACGAGGGCGCTTAATAACAACGGAGAAGCGACGTATCGCCTGCACATTCCGGCACGACTACCGGAATACGCGTTTGGCAGAGCCGAGGTATTCCGAGTTATCCAGGAAACTGTTCCCGTCGGGGTCAGAACCGCCGGTCCATTGGGCTGCTGAGCTACTCTAAGAGGAACATTAGCCTTCGCGGGTGACTCGCTAACGCGCCAATACGTCACATCCGTTGTACTCGTAAAGAAGCCGCATTAATTATTTAATACTCGACACTCGATTCTGCTACATGCATTAACGTATCTCAACCCTGGCCGGAAGTACTCGATCACATTGAGACCATCCTGACATAATATGCATTCTCCCGCGTTTAATATAAATTTTCATGAAATATTTTATCCTTTGATATTCCAGCATCGAGCTGTCTTTTGCATTTTCTATTGTTTTTCTAACAGCCAGAAGAATCATTGAAGAATGTCAGGTTTCACGTAATTTGGCGGTTGGTTTGCGTAAGGAGAGAAGCGATCGGAATATCGGAGGCTCTTGAGAAGTCGGAAGCCGAGGAGGATGGGGATAGGGAGAAGCAACGCGGGGGTTGAGATCGAAAGATAGGAGAGATAGAAGGGATATAGTGGGAGGTTGATCAGCTCTGGGCCGAGGAGGTGGCGTGCGTATTCGAGCAGACTACTAAGTGGGTCGAGCGCCGCGCGCGCTCTACTCCTCCTTCGATAACACCGAGTGGGTTCCCTATTACTGCGGTCAGACGGAGCCATGGACAGACAAACGGAGGGCCGAGGAGCAGCTGGAGGAGCAAAAGCAAGAGGGCTATCGATGGCTTCGACTACCAAGTAGTCTTGCCGCGAGGCGTCCGAGTACTCATAGCTGTTCCCGTCTCCCTCGCAGCCGCATCCATTTTACTTTCAGAGAGAGAGAGAGAGAGAGAGAGAGAGAGAGAGAGAGAGAGAGAGAGAGAGAGAGAGAGAGAGAGAGAGAGAG